>JACCIC010000058.1:152500-762500 GCA_018907035.1 Sycobia sp. Sy_11 | reverse complement strand
TTGGTTAATTTTTTTTAGCAATTGGCAATAATCTAATCTTTCTTTTTTGATCCTCAAAAATTAGTCAATAATATTTTTCTTCACATGCTATAATTAAAGAAGAAAATCGGCTAATTCTTTTTGTTAAGTATTAGCAAATTAATCTAATTTTTTGATCAAGAATTTTTTATAATGATATTCAGGTGAAAATAAGAATTTCGCGCAGATCGATAACTTAATCAAAATTAATGGCCGAATTTTTGATCATTTAGAGCATTAACTGAATTCTTAATCCGAAGATGTTTTCGATTTTTGTGCAAGGTACATCTTATTCTTCGTATTTGTTTTCGCCGTTTATAACTGTGTACTATTTCGGGATTTTGTGTCCAGTTATAAAGTGATGTGTCGAGATCGAGAAGAGGAATATCACTGACACTCCGAAATCCTAATCAGACCAAGGAGTACAGACCAACGCCTTTAAGATTCATGGAGTACATTTTTAGCATAAGTTATACTCGACTGATATTTGCCAGCTTCTCTCGGTCGGACAGTTTCAAATCAGCACCGTATAAGCACCTTTTTGAACCATATTGAAAACTTTTTGATTATATACGGTATTTGCATAATTTATCGAGCGCTGTCTATTTTACATCCGCTACAACTTTGATCTTTGAGTATGCATTTTGTCTTTAAAGGATGACTAATTAAAAATAACTAAATTAAAAATGACTTAATACGATAAATTTTCAATGTTTTTTATAATATTTCATTGAAAATATATTACACTGTTATATTAATATTAATTAATATTCCGAGTGAATATGTGGCTTTTTATTGTGTATGTATAGGATTATTATTTATGCATTACATGTATTATTGTTAATTTTATTTTAGAACAAAATTGTTTTTTTTGTCATAGTATACAAATATAGATCTATCTATATCGCACACTCTCTATCTTTCCCTCTCTCTCTCTCTCTCTTTCTCTCGAGATATATATATATATATATATATATATATATATATATATATATATATATGTATATATATATATATATCTTGCGCGCTATCCTTCTCAATCTCTCTAATTCTATATTTCTGTACAGCGGATACCGGCAGCATTAACAACCAGTCAAAAGTCGACGATATCTCTCTTTATAAATTATCGACCGGCATTATTCCCTCCAAACGGAGATGAAGACAAGACGAAACTACAGCCGTTGTCTGACGTTAGCGCGCCTCGTAACTAACTATACGCGAGTTCATATATATATATATATATATATATATATATATATATATATATATATATATACACACACACAAAACCCGCATATTTCGCAAACGCCCACCGATTCACCTTCCCTATACCCGTGTGCGCGCGCCTGTTTATCGAGCGCAGGGTCAAACTGCGCGTATAATCCGAGGATTATATACTTATAATACCGACTAATAGCACGGGAGGAACGGGGAGGGGCCGGGGGAGAGGGCGCCTATGTATAACAAGGTGGGCACGCGAGTATATATACACATATATATATATATATATATATATATATATATATATATAGCTATATGCCGTTATAACCGATGACGCGGTGCCTTCTGTCCCTCCCGCGCGCGCACGCGCGCCCTATCGCCCGGCTGATCTATCCCAATCCGATGCGGCCGTATTTTCGGTCGCCTCCTTCCGCGGCGGAGAGCCGGCCGCCAGGCCCTTTCGGTCTGATGCACCGGAGGCGGTGTGGGACCGAAAGATACCACGACTTCTTCATTTTCGTCTTCATCCTCTTCTTCCTCTTCTTCCTCCAGCCCCCCCCCCCAACCTCCCATATTCACTCCCTTTTACAGACTATTATAAGCTATTTACTTTCTTCCCTTTGTTATGTACCACCCGAGCCTCCTCTCCTCGTTATTTAGGAATTTCCGATGTGTACGTGCGCGCGCGCGGCTCGTTCAGTTGGCGCAGCGGAACGCAGAGGGAGAGAGAGAGAGAGAGAGAAACGAGACGACCGTCGGGTGTATTTTTCCTTTTTTTCTTTCATTTTTCTTCTTTTTTTTTTTAAGGGCAACATTCGACACGCGTGCCTATATTTACCCCAGACTCGGTGTATTATTGTATACGCCGCGGATTCGGGGTCATTCCCGATGATTCAGCGATTCTTAAAATAGTCATCGATGTATACATACGCGACGGGGATCTCGAGGGCGATATTTTCCCATTTTTCTTTCTCCGTAAAACTCGAAATAACTCCGTTGTTTCCCATGGGTTATGTTGATTATAGCGTTAATTAAAGGGACACGCGCGAGCCGGGAGACGAGCCATCGAATTATTAACGGATGATACGTAACGAACCAATCATGGCCGATGACTTCTAACTTGAATGGATTAACATTTTAAATGCATTGTATATCTATGTATAGATATATGGAATAAACGATGATAAATATATATATATATATATATATATATATATATATATATATATATATAAGAACTACATATTCAATTCCAAAAATTAACGGAGCAACATACGCATAATAATAATAATAATAATAATAATAATAATAATAATAATAATAATAATAATAATAATAATACGACATAATCCACCGCGCACGGTATTTTAGGTACAATTGCACGCAAACAAATTGTAATTTCTGTGAAAGGAACGGCTGAAGATTTTCTCAGCTATGTGGATTAAAATACAGTGGCTGAATTGTCAGTATCTCAATAGATTCCTAAGTGAGAGTAGAATTGCATTTTCAGTCACAGCGCTTCTGATGGAAATTTCAGCATACAAATGCATTTTTTCCAATACCACGAGAGAAAAATTGTCGTACAGTCGAATATTTGCCATAAATGGATGAAATTTTCAATCGGCCGACCGACGAAACAGTCGCTCAAACCCGTGCAAAAATATACTCGGTATATCCCTAGTTCGGGCTAGATCCTAGTCAGTATTACTGATGATTTCCACATGTAGGTAATACTCGCCAGATCCGAGTTAGATTTCCCTACGATCATCAAATATATATAAAATTATTATTCAAATATATATAAAAATACTTTCTCGAATTTATTCAGATTTCCTTATCTTTTATTGATGTTAGAAAGAAATACGTGTTTTCACTAGTCAAAATTCTACAAGTAGAAAACGTAAGGAACTTATCAGGCTTTCTATCTTGGATCTAGTCAGATTTTCTTAACTTCTCCCTATTTTGGAAAGAATGGCGTTTTTCTAGGCGGAATCTGCCAAGTAGGAGAATTCAGGAAATAGTTAGACTTTCTGTCTTGATTCGAGTTAGATTTCCTCACTTTTTCTAATATTGAAAAGAACGACGTCTTTTCTAATCAAGACCTTTGTGTACGAAAATTAGATATTATTATATATATATATATATATATATATATATATATATATATATATAATAATATGCGTGTGTGTGTGTGCGCGCGCATGTATGTGTACATATATATATATATATATATATATATATATATATATATATATATATATATATATATAGTATATAAACACCCGGAGATCTTTTTTCCTAATTGATTTCCTATGTATGTTTTATCTTGTGTTTATAAAATCATTATAGTGAATAATGCGTTAGCTCGCGAATCGCAGGTTCGTGGGTTCGATACTCAGCGGAGGTCGGAATTTTTTTCATCGAATAAAATATTATATGCTCAGCAGAGGTGTTTAACATTAAAATTTACAATAATTAGTGTATAAAAAATATATTAATAATAATTAATTGTTATTGTAAATCGTAATGCGTAATAGTCATATAGAAAATAATTTATGAATGCTAATTAAATGGTATGCGTCACCTAAATACGTAAATATATTTTTTTATTTTAAATAAATAAATATTAAAGAGTCAAAAAATTATTCACTTTTAATCGAGGAAACAAATTTAGAATAATTTATTATTGGCTTAATTTCTAGATTTTCTGACTAGATTTTGTCTAGTTTCTAGCTTGGTATACCTACTAAAATCTAAGCTCGTTCCCTATTAAAAATGCTATTAAAAGTGGGACAAATCGGAACTAGGATCCGACTAGATTTCCCTTCTGGGTCCGAACATTTGATAAGGAAAACTCACCTGATACTAGTTAGATTCGAGAATAAATTTCTACATGGGAACTTTTGTAGAAATTTGCACCAGAAACGTTTCAACGCACGCGCATCAATTACCAATAAAGCTTAGAAAAAAATTTCCAGCATTAGAATGCGTACTGCATCGTGCGTGTATCTGAAATACCGAGTGAGTTAGATTGAGTGCCGTACGTATACGCGCACATTAAATTGATTCGATTATGTAGGAGCGAAAAGTGCGAAAAGCGAAAAAAAAAAGAAAAGTTCATCGCTAATTATCGCTCGACGTCGACATAACCGTCAGATTCTATTCCCAGTCGGCGCGTTTGACATAGTCGGGCGACGTGGTCACTAGAAAGAGAGAGAGAGAGAGAGAGAGAGAGAGAGAGAGAGTAAAAGAGAGAGAAGAGAAAAACCGATCGCGGCGAGGACAGAATGAGTAATGATCATTGGCGATTGCCGCGTGGACGCGCTAACTTGCGAAGCGTAAACTCTTTTCAAACTTAAGAAAGACGGAGAAGGAGAGGAAGAAATATATTATATGTATATATGTGTATATATATATATATATATATATATATATATATATATATATAATATATTGATGAAGAGAGAGAAGGGAGGACTGATAACGGAATGGGTAATAGACAGATCGACGTAGAGAGAGATAGAGGAGGGAGAGGGAGAGAGAGAGAGAGAGAGAGAGAGAGAGAGAGAGAGAGAGAGAGAGAGACGAACATACGAGCGAGGTCGTCTCGGATTGTCAGTAGTGGGCCGACACTGTTTTCATATACCGCGGGTGCATGGGAAATTTTCATCTCGTCCCCTCCCCCCATCTCCATTCGCCCCCTTCCTAGATAGACACTATGGATACGGACTCAGGCGAATCGCGTCTTGCACACAGATACACGCTGGCTCGCGCGCACGCACGCACGCACGCGCGAACGCAATGGCACGCAAACACGCGTATACGTATAATACACCGCTGCCTTTAACTCCGTGACTCTCGACTTTTGCACGCACATTTACGAAGAACGACCGAGTGCATAAAACTTATATTATATACTAATATATAAATATATATATATATATATATGTGTGTGTGTGTGTGTGTGTGTGTTGTTTATCGCTTTCACCGGGATCTCTTTCTCTCTCGCGGCGATAAAACTGCATTGTAGAGATATTAATAAACAATCGCGAATTCTGTGTGTGTGTGTGTGTGTGTGTGTGTGTGTGGGATTAACCCCTGCGAGCCGGAGGAGGGAGAATAATGAGACCCGAGAATCGTTGCAATAAACATAAAGAATTGGAGCGAGCATAATGAATTGTATAAAACAGATTGGGCTCGGTATAAATTGTAATTCTCCAATCGTATATATAATTATTGTACAGACACGCGTACGGAAACTGGCGTACCCGAGTAAAGTGTAAAGCGGCACGAGTGTTTGTCTTTTCTTTTCTCCCCCCCCCCCCGCCCTTCAAATTACGGCACAAACAACGAATAAATCACGGTTTATTTAGCGTTCAACGATCGGAGTTTCTTGGTTTGATAAATCATTTTTATATATGACTCGCCGAGACTCGTATCGTTGACGAAGACTATATTTATTATTATAATGTTAAATTAAGAAAAAAAAATGTTTGTCCGGATATAATTTTAAAAATTGTAATTCTCTTATATTTCCCTCATACCTGTTGCTCGATATACCTATAAATATGCGTTTGTATTCACTGGTGTAGTAAAAACTGGGAACAAAAACATTATCTTTGCGAAAGCAATACAAAAATCTGTAAGAACTATACAATTTATTAAAAAATCTCGCGTATTTGAGAAAAATATGTAAATGCAAAGTTATACATTGTATTTATAAATAAAACAATATGAAAATTTTAACCTACAGCAGCAAGGATAAAATGAAATTCGACACTATTATACTCGGGTAGTAAAATTACGTTCCTATCTTGCTTAAAACAACTTAGTTATTGTATCATCTTACTTCCTAAATAAGGACAGTGGAAAAATCGCATTTTTACGCAAGCTTTCTAAAAAATATCTTAACAAACGCGGGTGTTTGGTTTGCATTCCTGTCCTCGTCAAGATCTTCGGTGGTCCTGATAGGCTTCACTGATCACTCTGTTACAGTCATCAGCACGTAAATATAAACCGATATTTTACGCACACGTTGTACAACAATAAGAAGAACATACTGAGGGAAGAATCGAGTTTTGTAAACTTTTTTAGTCTATACTTAGCCTTTTTTCGCTTTTAATCCGTCAACGTTCAATAGGATGCATTTTTTCTAATCTTTAAAATCGTACTTATGTCAAAATAACTCAAGAATCCATTCGATATTTTTCCAACAATCTCTGTATTTTTGGATCAGGCCATATTTTGAATAGTTACAAAATTACCGCAAACGATCTCAAAAATTGAACATTTTTTTTTACCAATTCTGATCATTTTTGTTTTATCCTATTTGTATATAAAACAGATTGGCTGAGGCTAACTTTTACTAAAGTTTCTTTATAAGTAAAAACTGTATCAATATTTTCATCGAAAAAAAAAACTGAAATCAAAAAAATTTATCCGGACAAAAACGGATTGAAATTAGTCAAAGAATACATGTGAATAATAATGTATTGTATGGAGCACAAAAAATTTCACCAAGAAATCAATTGCTGTAATTCGATCATTAATTGTTAATAAAAAATAGCAACGATCATCTTTTGGCCTTTGATCATACTGTTTGGCTTATGATTACGCCTCATATTGGCAGCTGCCGCGTTGAATGGAGATTCTGGATGTAGAGGATTTTACAGATCAGGATCTATGAAAACGTAAAATGGCCTACGATGGCTCGATCGCTAGAGCGAAGAACTAGCGACTCGGTGATCCGAGTTCAAATCCCGGTATCTCGGACGATCGACACGGGCACCGCTGCAATAATTTACATGTGCTTTGTTTACAAATACATCGCAGACCTCATTCGCTGATTAGCATCAATATTTGGAAGTATAAATAAAGCGGCGTTAAATAACATACGAAAAAAAAATGAAAACGTAAATTAAAATTTATCGTTCTTCAACATTGTCTATATACTCGGATAAATTGAATCCCATCGTAAACATGAATGATAAATTGTTTAATAAACCATATTAAACTTCTTTTAATTACGAAATATAATAATACTTAACGGCAAAATCATGCCATAAGGTAAAATAGTTTGAACTGAATGCGGAATTTCAATAATGGATTTATCTTGAATTACGATATAATATTTGAAATTAAAAAAAATTCACCGATTTCATTCAAATTTCCCAAATTTAAAACAATATCGATATTCTTGCGAGATCTCGACTAAGAAAAAAAAATCTTGTCCAGACGATATTCTTGCTCGGAACCCGCGCATTGGTCCTTGACTCGAAATTTGTTTTCTTTCCATACTAAGGACTGGTTTAAATCGTACCCGCCGGCATTTCCCCGGTACTGTAAGGCACAGACTGCCTTTGCCGTGTATCCTCTGTAACCGGCACGAACATATTCGATTGAGAATACAGCCCCGAGCGTGAGCGCGATGATAAAGAATTCGCGACCTTGCGACTGATAAGCCGAAACAGCGTATATAGCCGTAGATAAGCTTCTCCGTCCGGTCGATGTATAATACGGAATGGCCCGAAAATTCGGGACGATCGAGCGTAATCTGGAAGGCGATGAGCAAGACGAACATATTGAGAAGATATCAAAAGACGTACGTAAGATTCATTCATCCAGGTTAAAATGATCTTGCGTAGGCATATACCTTTTACGTTTTCTCTTGGCAATTTTTATCCATAATGTTTCTCTCCTTGGGCGGCTATCGCCAACTTCAAATGCGAGAAGTGACGAACATAGAAAAATCAGTCGCGAATCCAGCCAGTCCTTCTCGCGGGCTTGACTCGAGTTTTGGCCGTTATTAAAAAAATTAAACGATACATTTATATACAATATATAGATTTAACGAGTCACTGATTATATATATATATATATATATATATATACTTATCAATCATATTGTTATACATATCCTAAATTCGTTGCGCCACCCCATCGTTGCATACATTAATTATAGAATAAACATACTGATTTATATATTCGAGAAATTAGTACGATAGAATTCTGTTCTAATAGAATCTGTATCTCAAATGTCGTATATATATATATATATATATATATATATATATATATATATATATATAGAACGAGAGCAAACCGCACACCAACGGCAACGTTAAATAATTGAGAGCAATACATGTATAAATTCGCGCATCGATCCTTGTAAATTTCCAGGCTCATTTCCAAGTAATTCGAGCTCCGCTTTTGCCGAGCTATAATATAACCTAATGGGCATATATATATATATATATATATATATATATATATATATATATATATGCATGCATGTATATATGCACGTTCGGTAAATTGTCGGCACGAGGCCCGACGCACGTTATAAAATACGCGCGTTACACTTTCTATTTCTATATACGCTGCGAATTCTTCAATATCTCGATTTTTACGCCGTATTTCCGAGTATCTATATATATATATATATATATATATATATATATATATATATATAAAATGGCAGCCGTTCGAAAAGAACTACGTTAGTGAAATATATATATATATGTATATATATACATATATATGTATATATATTATACACACCACACGCAATTACTTCTTGATTTATTATGAAATACAGACCACTTGGTTCCTTTTTTTTTCTCTCGATCGCAGCCTTTTTATAAGCGACGATAAAAGAAATATCTTGCGAATAAACTTTGTATGGCATATTAAAGGAGGAGGGGCGGCGAATAGGGGAGAGGGAGTTCGCCGCGTATTGCTCGGCCGTATATGTAAATATGATAGCCAATAAAGAATTTTAACAAGTTTATTGCTTGTCCCTTGCGCGAGAATTAAGCGTTGCACATGGCGTGTGTATATATGTATGTGTGTGTATATATATATATATATATACATATACGCGCGTTCCTATTGCTTTTCGATATGACGTTTTAGAAACTCGATGTCATTGCGAAAGGTTTTATTCGATAGACCGATAATAATTTAGCAAAAATGCGAATTCAATCAAATTTTATGAGCCGTAAATTTAAAATTCTCCACTCTTCCCATTACCATCCTCTCCGAATTATATGATGCACCTTTATATTCTTCGTTTTGAATTGATTGAATGAAGAGAGAGAGAGAGAGAGAGAGAGAGAGAGAGAGAGAGAGAGAGAGAGAGAGAGAGAGGGAGAGAGACGGGTTCCCCTATAACAATTGTAAGAGATTTTAGATGGCCGATTGATTGGGCATAAATCGACACTTTGTCGGAGTCTTTTTAATCAATTGAGACGTCGGAGTGTGATAGATCGTGCGGCGGGAAAGGATTTGATACTTTTATAGCTCGCTTAAGCGATCGTATTGCACGGCTTTGCTTCTTAGATCTATAGGTCAGCTTCTTTACAGTACGCTTGTAAACCGATCTTCCAGTTAACATAATATCGTCACTTTTGTTCTGGATGTATTCAAAACAAAATTATTCGTACATAATATAAATCTATAGTTGTTATAGGTAAAGCTTAATGTAAGTCTTGTGTAGCCTTAAACAAAATAAAACGAAGCAGCACATTGCATTGAAAATCAATTAATTAATCTTCTCGAATTACTATACTTACATACTTTCAATTTCTTTGTGAAACTCATAGTACATCAATCAATCATTATTATTTTATTCGTCTGCTTTGCGTGAAAAGACGAAGCTATATTTTTTGATTAAGCAGAAAAAAAAATCAACTATGCCGTTTGACATCGATAAATCACATATATACTTAATTGATAGCTCGTACAAAATAGTTCTGACTTTAATTTTTAATGGGAAAAAAATTTCTTTGACTTAGACGATAAAATAAAGTTATTAGCAATCCGAGTATAGTAATGGATAATATTAAAATGAAAACAAAAAATAAGAATTGATGGGAATTAATAATAAAGATATAATCTATAAATTACTCATGCTTATCTTTATAGAGGATGTGCTATTTTAATCAACTCATGATATTTTGATTTTTAAGACCGTAAGGGCAATCACAAAAATTTCAATTGAGGTTGAAAAGGGCTCATTAAGGGATGTTCAATTTTATTTTGCGCTGAAAAAAATTCACCTCACTGGAAAATCAATCGTGTTTTTTCAATGAAAAAGATTTTTTCTTTCTAAAGCAGAACAACATTTACGTTGAAAATGTCAAATACATTTAATATGCGTAAATGCTTAGTTGTTGTAGTTATGATGATTGCCAACCGATAGTAGATGCATCGGTATTCACGATCGTAAGTACCGCATTAGCACTTCGATAATAGTGGTATTATGATAATTGGCTAGTATTAAAGTACCAGGTCTTAGGAATTAATGGGCTTTGGGTTAAAATTTACATCGAAATTATATCAGTCAATTAATAAAATCGGCCAATCGTACGTCCCTTTATTCTATCATTGTTAGATTTATACGTAATATGGCTCATTCGTTGTTAATTTCTACGTAGATATCGACACAGATTTAAGTCGTTTTCTATCCCGATTTATATTTAGATTTCCAATTCTCTACATGGATCGCGATATCGATTTCTACGTGACCATCTACGTCGATTGACATTTCGACTGTACGAACGACTCCGATGGGAATCTTCAGAAATTTCTACGCCCTGGTCGAGATCCGTTGCGTACATTTCTAGGGAGCTTTTCAAAAAACTCGATTTTGATCGAATCTGCGTGTTTCGCCAACTGCTGCGTTGGGAAATCAGCGGACATTTGATCGTCAATGCCAAAGACATCGGAATATAGTTCCAATGTTGATATCTAAATTAAAATACGCAATGGGCGACGTAGAATTTTTACATGGAAGAGGAGCGAAGTCCGATAAAAATCCGTATAGAGATCGACAAGTCTCCAAATCTTCGTGGATTCGATCAAAATCGACGTCGGAAGCAATGAGTTTTTGATCGTACTGCCAACGTAATCCCTACTGTAAATCTACGTAAAGTCGGCCAAGTACATTCATTTACTAGCCGTAAAAAATATAACGCATAAAATAATTAACCTGTAGCCAATCGTTGACTGAAAATATCATTAGCCTTCGTATTTTTTGTCAACGGTTTCACAGTATCAATAAATCGTAAGCTGCGCTTTGAGCATCGACCGAATTAGTTCAGAAATATTTAGAAATATATCTTTCTTCGTCAGATTTCAAGGGATCGTATCTATCGATACTCTCGATACCCCAACGAATGCTATTATTCCAACACAAGTATGGTCGTCACTACGGATTAAAATAATTCTACAGACTGTGCCTAGGAAACCCGGGAAAACTAACATTTTCTACTCTTTTCTTGTAATAGAGTCTATAAATAATCTTTTTGTTCTTAATAACAAGACAAGTTTACGGGACTCTGTATATTCTATCTTTCTTGTGGATACACATAGACAGTAACGGATCTGTATTATCGCTCTCTGATGTAATAAACATCATATGCGGTTATTGCTAGAATAATCGAAACTATTAAAAGTATACATAATGCACAAATAAAACATACTCGTCGTTCTTAGACTTCCACCCTTGTAGCTCACTATTGACTATCATTGAACCCAACCCCTCGTAACGTGGATACGTAATGTGGACAGGCCGTTAAGGTCGAAATTTATTTACATATCGAGAGTCACATAATCGACTTCAACCCATTTCGCTTTGAATTCGAGTGCAGGATTGATATATTTCTTGCATCGGCCGTATACCTTCTGAGCCAAATGAAATAAGACATTCTCGTTAATGTAGAAATAGATAATGAAATTATCTATTTCTTATAAGGAGTTTATGCGATGTATAAGACACTATAAAACATATAACATATTATATTCCCTGTTCTTTTCAAGAAAGTCTATACTAAATTGATGCCAAAAAAAGCAGAGCGCGTGTTTTCATCGGATATAGATATCTAATAAATGCACGTAAATTTCTATATATATATCTATATATATATATATATATATATATATGTATATATATATATATATATATATATATACATATATATATGAATATATGTACGCATTTATCCACCCACCCTTTCGTGAAAGAGTAGCACCATTCTAAATTACACGCACATCGAAAGTGATTTTGCGTTCGGCGAGTTGCAATAAACTGTCGTTTATCTTCGCTAACGCTTCGCGGATGCATATTCCTTTCAGTGTCATCGTTACAAAAGTTATTTATTTGCGTCAGACGCTCCGCAATCGCAGTGTTCCTCTGTTGTATTTTTAAATGGTGCTACCTCTTCGTAGGAAAAAGTTGATATATATATATATATATATATATATATATATATATATATATATAAACACTTGACCTCCACGCGCCGCCCTAATTAAAGGTCGTAGCGAAGTTACTGACCCTCGCTCGTCGATCGTCGTCGCTAACTTGCGCGCAAACCGCGCGGCAATTCCCTCTTTTTCCCGATTAAGCGCGAGGAATGTCGATGGAAGTGGGAACGGCGGAGAGAAAGAGAGGAGGGATAACAACAACAGCAACAGCAACAACAACAACAGCAACGAAATGCCGCGCTCTCGGTAAATTGTTTCGCCGCGACCGCGCACTCCCCTCTCCCCCTCCTCGCCGGCATCCTCCCCCGAAGGACTTTGGAATTTTATCAGTTCTCTTTCCTGCACAAAGGATTCCACCGGTCGCGTATATATATATATATATATATATATATATATATAAACGAGACAAGAGCGTCGCGGTCCAGGCACGCGGACTCTCTCCTTCTCTCACTGGCTGTCGCCGTCGTCTACCTGCGTGCGCGAGTCGAGGAAGCGCGGCGAAAGACGTATTATATATATATATATATATATATATATATATATATATATATATATATATTAAAGAACGGAAAAGAAAAAAGGGGAAAAACGGCGCTGTCCCGGCGTGTATAGGAAGCGCGCTCGATCACTCTTCCGGGAAAGGTGCGCGGAGCGTCCGTATTGGAGTCGCGTGCGCGTGCATAAACGCGCGCTGCTTTTCAAGTGCATTTATAAACTTTTTAAAGAGACGACGCATCGTCTCGTAGAAAAAATAACGTATACGCGGAGAACGAAAGAATGCTGCTAAAAATAACCGACCCAAATGCACTGCAAGCTTTTCTCGTGATTGTCGTTGAAAATTTAAAATTGCACAATTGCAAAATTTAAAAATTTTCACCGAAATGTATTAATTTTGATTGGAAATTCAACAGAAATGCACCGAAGCTTCTATCATTCATTATCTGTTAAAAATTTTTATATTTATATTGCAAATTTTTCTTAGTTTCATAATTTTTAATTAACTTATACATGGGCTTTCTCCTTTATACATATAATACATATCAAACGCATCAAAGATAATTTATGCATTTACGAAGAATATTAGATAAATACGAAGTCATAATCGGGATTATCTATTCACCAAGATAATCGTTTTACCACTTGTGACAATGGCCAGTCACCAGACATTTACTGAGTGCACGAACCAAAATTTTTTAAATAACATTATGTATAAGTTATTGACAAATAAGTTGTCATATGAATTCAAATATTTACGAAATACAAAGAGGATTAATAAAAAGTGTGTATAAATTTAAAAAAATAGTGAATAAAAATTATTTTTTTACAAATAAATAAAATAGGATCTATGAACTACCACTAATTGAAATAAGTTAATTATATCTTACATTTATTTTCAAAAAATTCATTAATCGTAACTTTTCTAACGTATCTTCATAAATTTTATACGAACGTTATCAAAATTTCAGCGATCTTCACATATTTTTCATGTACTATGAATTGAAGGGAAAAAATCATGGGATGTTTTACGGAAATTCATTAACATTTTACTGAAAATTTAATAGCAATTCACTGAAAATTCATAAACCTGTACCATAAAACTGATATTCCATTGTCGAAAATCTAAACTTTTTTTTTTTAACGAGTTCTTAGTTAAAAGGTGCTCGTGTTATAATAGCGACGATGGCTCGCAGCTGCCGGTGAAAATTGACTATACCCTCTCGACTTTCACATCTATATATATATATATATATATATATAGTCGCTAGTACGCGTTATTGCTCCATTACCGGACTGATGCATCTATCTATAAATACGGTGCATTACAATAAAGCAAGGTTCGAAGATGCGCGCGCGCGTGGATCGTTTAAAAATTCACAATTTCCGGACCTCGCGAGCGCGCGCGCGCGCGCGTCTCATTCACACGCAGGCACGCACGCACGAGACCAACGAACCGGTCGTCGGCGACGCGACATTTCACCCGTGCAGCAATACGTAGGCTTCCCCTCGAACGCACATATAAGCCCCGGCCCACCGGCGCGCGCGATCCCACCTGCAGATAGCGCGGCCGTGCGCGTTCACGCCCGGCCGGCTCCATTCGGCGCGGATGAGTAGGCGGCAGGTAATGGAGGCGCGCGCGGGTACCATTGCGCGTCGCAGGTGCGCCGCGGCGGCGAGAGCGCGCGCATTCCGCAGGGCGCGCGTCGGCGCGTCATCGACGGCGGCGCTGCGCCGGCAGCCGCTCACGGTATTGTGCTCTATAACGGCACAGGGCCGGGGAGAAGCTCCTCCGAGGGTGGGATGTATGTACCGTTCGGTCGACTTAACGAGGCGTGTATATATATATATATATATATATATATACATATATATAGCCACCTGTGGGATGCCTGTCTATTTCTCTCCTCCTCGATGACTGCTCGGACTCGCCGCTTATATACGTATATGTAAATATCTATAATATTGTAACGAGGCGCCTGTAATTATATTCGGATCCCCGGAAAGGTTCCACAATAGCAAGCGCGCGAGTCGAGTGGTCCTGGGACGTCGAGAGCGGCTGGAACGTGCGCCCCGCGGTGTGCCGTCGAGGCCGGCGTTGCACAGAGGAGCATATGGTCGTCGAGCTGGAAGAACTTATTATTATAATATACTATATACATTATATATATATATATATATATATATATATATATATATATATATATATATGCACGCTGCTGGTGAATACGCGGCTACTGGTCGCGAGAGCGATGTCGCGAAACAAATGATGCCTATATATGCGCACCGGGTGCCACGCTGTGAGAGTGACTTTTTTTATATAATCTTTAATGATTGATTATAGCCCTAAACATTTCCGATTAATGAGTTTAGCAATATGTTTTTCAAAAGGACCTTTAATTTTTGAGTAACTTTATTAAAGGCTTTGTAAGAAGCTAAAGTGGCGGACTCTCATTGGATAAACGTCAATATGACGTCATGATCATGAAAAATTTTCATACCCTTATAGCAATGTACAGCTTATACATAGCTTATACATAGATTATATATAGCTTATACAGGCGGATAAAAAGTTTAGAAAAAAAAGTAATATTAAATATAAGAAAAAGTTTAAAAAATCGAGCTCGTCAATACGTGTTTGTAACAGTAATAGTAACTTATAACAGCAAAAAAAATCTGTAATGCATTTATATCTTCACCTCCATTCAACAATAGTGGAAACAAAAAATATATTAAACGTGCAAGCCGTCCTGCTGAGGTTTTTTTTTGATCGTCGAACAATATAACCCAACCTTCCCTTCTGCTACCTGGTTAAGCAGAGATAAAAACTAACATTACAAGAAGTTTTCTTATTATCGTCAGTTGTCTTGTTCTTTTTGTTCATCATACACTTTATACACTTATGCTACTTATAAACGACTACTATGGACATTTTATGACCATAAAGTCGCCATTTAGAGACCAGCGAAGGACTGATGGTAGCTTGATGATACGAGTTAAGGTCCCGGTATCTCGGCCGATCGACACGAGCAGCGCTGTAAAAATTTACACGCGCTTCGCTTACGAACGCGTCTCAGAACCCTACCGCTGATTTGGAAGCATAAACACAGAGAGGTTAAATAGCATAAAAAATTTAAGTCGCCATTTCGTTGAACGTGGTTTGAACTATACGATTCTTCATTAAGGCGCGATTTTGCTGCGTTAAAATTTTTTCATTTTTAATTTGATTTTTGTTGTTTGTTTTTTTTTTTTTTTTTTTAATAATGGAAAGAGGTTATTTTCATCCTCCAAAAAAAGAGAATCGCTATCAGAATCAATCATCTATATGGTATCGCATCGCACTGCTATTGAAAATCTCTGTATCGACGGTAAATCGCGAAAAGTAAGCCGTCGCGCAAGCTTAACGCGGTGACGCTGGAGATGAATCTGTATAAAGTTTTGAAAGTCATACTTTAAGTATTTTCACTTTTTTACGTTTATTTATATAATAATGAAGAAGCTGGCAAGAAAACTAAATAAAATTAATAATAAACTTTAGCTAGCCGTTTTATTAAATTTGTGTATTTATTTTTTAATCATATTTTTTACGCATTTGGTAAAATAAAATGCCGATTTTCAGAAATTTGAATAACTTGCGTTTGCTCTCGCGTGTTGAGGAATTCTTTTTAAAAAGTACTATTTACATAGTAAATTTTCTCGTAATAATCATCGGGATTCTTTTAATGAGCCGAGTCTATCCCCAAAACTGATACAGACCGTAAATATTAATATCAATCTCCGTCCGTACAAATACACCGTAAGCGCGACAAGATCGCTACATCTGCAGATCGCAGTGGTAGCTTGTAACGTATAGCAGAGATGGACAAGGAAGAGCACCCCCCCCCCCACAATCTCTGCGCGTATAGCCAGGTATAGGCTCAAAGGATTGACCACTAGCCATCCCCTATAATCTCCTTTAACTACGTAGGTATGAAAGAGGTATTAACAGCTTCAGTAGTCATTTTCAATTGGTCGCGCTTATGCTCGTCTGCACATTTTTTTTTTCAATTATGCGAGTTAAATGTGCGCAGTAAAAGTAACGACGTCGAAGAATAAAGCATTTCAAAAAAAAATCCTTAACCTCAACTTTAATCGTATATAAATGATATTCCGATAATGTATATTTATATGGAGCTAGTCACTGACGTCATCCACTCAATATTTCCATAACCCAAATTCCAATCCGTGGTTCATTTTTATGCCAAATTTCAATTTTACATACAAGTGCTGTAATAATTTTTACAGCTTCGTGTCCTGTAAAATTCAGTTTTATGGACTGTTTATTTCCGGCCTGAAAAGCCATAATTTTAGAATTTCGTGGCCAGAACAAAAATACGCTCGACTCGGAAAAGAGGAGATATGGAAATAAAATTTGACTAGCACTTTATTAAAAAAGATAGTTTTAAAATAATTGACAATTCTTTTTCAAAGCTCTTAATGACGATTAAGAAGGAAATGTTCATCGGTCTGTCTAGTGAAGATTACGATATTTTAACTGTCAAATTATCCAGGTTCTCAATTCTGTACTATATTGGCAGTAATCGCGTAGAATATACGTTTGTGTGAGAATCTACAGTCCTACCAATAATTCACTGATAATCAGTAAATATAAAAAATACTATTTAATAAAAATATCTAACTTTTATAATTTTCCGGATATACGACACATACTTATAATATTTTCAAACATTATCCAACTATCGTACCTATATACTTTATTTATGAGGTACGTATTACTGAAAGCCATATACGTTTTAATCATTATAATAATTCACTTGAGACGTTTCAAGTGATTACGGTCATATTTTCAATTATTGCTCGCCTGCGTAACGGACCGTAAAAATAGAGAACGCAGGTGCGGAAAATTTGCCGGAAGCCTTTTCAAAAATTTTTCAACAATAATCCTTTCTCGCGACTCACCTACGGTCCAATTGAAGCAGAAGGAGATCTTCCAGCGGTTTCCCGATTCTTCCGTTTCTCTTTTCTGCCCTCGAAAAAGACAAGCAGTCCGGCGAGCATTTGTTGCGCGTTGCCGCGTATTCTATGGATGCCCTTCTCTCTCTCTCTCTCTCTCTATCTCTCTCTCTCTCTTGAACGCTAGCGAGATGTTAAAAATTCCGGTCAATCGCATCAGAGTCGCGCTGAAAGACATTTTCCGCAGACGCGAACACGGCCGGCCCTGTCGTTTCATGATTCCAAGAAGACGTTGGTTTAAGGATCGCGGAGTTGTAAGCTACGTACGGGGAAATATTTGGAATCGATTTTTAGATAATATATTCGCCAAACGGAAACGCGTCCGGAAAGTATCTTCCAGATATATATATATATATATGTGTGTGTGTGTGTGTGTGTGTGTGTGTGTGTGTGTACACACATACATAACGATTCAAATACGCTCGACGGGAAAACGAGGATATATTTTTAAAGTATAACGAATCCGATATGCATAAATTAGAATTCATTTTATGATTGCGAAGCAAAACATGTTTTATAACATAACTAATTAAGAAAAGAAGAGAAAAAGGAACAAGCAGGTAACTAATTGGATGAAACCCAACGTATGCACGTATCAATTTTATCGAAAAAAGAAGAAAGCCTTGCTCTTGTATAGACATTAAGCGCTATACAGCAGATGTGAACATCTGAAAAAGTATCCCAATATTTGACTTTTCCATATATGTTATATAAGTGAATAATCTGTGATTAATTATCGAATTAGATAATAGTAGATAACCTGTCTTTAAATAGATAAAACCCAACTCAAAGATATGCGGAAAAAAT
Organism: Sycobia sp. Sy_11; assembly: GCA_018907035.1. Lineage (NCBI taxonomy): Eukaryota > Metazoa > Arthropoda > Insecta > Hymenoptera > Epichrysomallidae > Sycobia > Sycobia sp. Sy_11. The sequence goes on along the minus strand of JACCIC010000058.1, from coordinate 743,678 downwards.
AATGTACATTATTTTTGGACGTTTAATATGTCGGCAGATAAAATAATACGAATATAATATTTTTCTATATTTACTATAGACTAAGTTTCTTCGAAGATAGGAAATATAGCCAGCGTAGTTGTTTATAGTATATTTAAGAAAAAAATAATTTTTGAAAATGTGTTAGACCGATCACATCCCTATAATAACTTCTATATAATATCTAAAAAGGACGCGCCTCTTTATTGTTCGATATACTTACACTGAAAAAATAATACCTGTTATCGAGTAAATCTTTTCTTATTTTTTACCAAGTAAATTATTTTCTTAAATTAAGAAAGTATCTTCTTAATGAAGCAAGATTTACTTTATACAAGAAGAGTCCGCTTAAATAAAACAACGTCGTCTTAAATCTAGTGAATATTTTCTTAATTGAAGAAAATTATTTACTTGATAAAAAAAAAACAAGTAAATATTTACTTGATATCAGACAATATTTTATTCAGTGTATGATATTTAGAACAACGACAATAAACTTGCAAAAAGTCAGTGTTTCTGAAAATAATCATGCTTTATAAATATGACAAGAAAATTTATAAACCATACGTCAAAGTCAATCAAGTGAATGGTTAAAATCGTAAGAAACTAAGAAAATGACGGTGCCGATGCAAAATCAAACATTGCACGTAGATTTAAGAAGTTGCGCAAATGCGCGTAGCTTTACGCTCCAGGATAACGTCAATAACTGCACGCCGCCGTATAAGACCCTGACCTCTTTTATTATATAGTTTTCTCGATTCTATAAAGCGCGCGCACACACACACACACACACACATATATATATATATATATATATATATATATATATATATATATATCATGCAAATATATAACGCGGCACATTTTAAATGCAGGACCTTTTATCCCAAACGCGTAGCCAAAGTATCGCTTCTCTTTAATACGATATATGAAAATTTTCCTGAATTTTTCATGTCTTTTAAATTAACTCGCGCGAATGTTAAGCAATGCAACGAAACATAAACAGCCGCTCTCATAGAATGCGCACGTTTCGAGATAAAAAATGATAGAATTTAGAATTAAATCGCTTCTTTTTTTTTTTTAAATGTTCGATAAATTTAATCCGTAAAGCAGTGTAAATACACGTCGTTTCAAAATTATTTTATTCAGTTCCGATATAGGGATTATCAAGAAATGAAATTTCTTTTGAAATAATTATTGACGTTCAGTACCGAAATTATTTCTTGAAGTATCAAGGCGTAGGCCAGGTAGCCTTCGTTCAAGCAAATTGATAGATCTGATATAGGCCTTGGAATTATCGATAATCTAAGTAAAGGCGACCAGATGTGTAATTCTAAGAGTCTATACCGATTTTTATCTTAATTATCAGTATAATCAATACTGGTCCATAATACGATTGTAAGATTTCAAACGACTGCGTCCGTTTAAAAGCATTGACTAACGCGGTTAAGCTACTTTATGTTAAGCTAAGCGCACCATAGATTGTAAGAATGTCAGCATTTAGATAATCTTTCTTACACGCATTTCAATGATCTATAAAATTCGAATGTACCAGCGAGAAACTACCCCCGTCTCAAAAGTTTATAGACCTTTATCTCTTTAGTATTTTCCGAACCTGACTTGAATAACGTTCGTCATTTCGTTCGTACAGCTCTTTATCTACGAAATTATATATACCACCAGAAGAAATTAGGCTTGAGATCAAATTGCAGATATATTTATAGACTTCTTATTTAAGAGTCAATCTTTAATACTTAAATGTCGCAAATACAGCATCATCAGTTTAATTTAGACTTAAAGATTTCGTCAGCCTCGTCAAAATAATACGTAAATTTTGATGTAATATTTATGTAACTTCTTACGGAAATTCTGATGTTCTGTATATGTAATATAAATTAATAAAAAATATATCTTAAGAAAGTCTTGGATTTATTAGTAAGAGTTTATATTTTAAAAAATGTAAAATCAAATAAATCAATAAAATCAAATAAACCTGAATAACACTTCAGCTTTCTGCCCGCAAATTTCAAATGTTGTAAATATGAATTTTGATTCGTAATTAGTGACTGTAAAAACCAACTTCCGATATTTTTCAATAATTATTTTTTTGGAGCTAGTCTTCAAAAGTGCATTTTTTTCAGGGAGAAAGGTGTAATTATTTATTTTGCTCAAATCTGATGGGTTCAATAGGAAGAAGGTGAATTTGATTACTCGATGAATTGATCCGTCAATCGTTCACCTCAATCTTTGTTGATAATTTGGGATAGATGAATAATGAGAATGCTGGCTCTGTTTTTGGAGTTCAATACCCCTTCCCTTATTTGGTTATATTCACTTCAATTGGTGTAACAACAGACTAGTTCCGCGAAGCTGGTGGCTCTAAGAAAAATACATTCCTGTTCCATGCGCAAGCCAGGAATATACCTAAGAGTCGTAAAATTTCGGAAGCATCTTGCCGCAACCTCAATTCCGCAGGTGAGTGTCTGACGAGGCGTGCAGCTACTGTTGAGAATACCGACAAGAAATTATAAGAATCCAGTTATCATCGAACTCTTAGAAACTCAAGATTCATCGTTGATCAAATGGATAAAATCGTAGTGGCGCGCGCATCCAATCCTTCCAAAAAACCATCAAGGAATAACTGTTGGCGTCCCCTTGGACGGGCATTCTTTTATGGCAATCAATGATAACACTGACATGACGGTTCTGCTATGCAGGGTTGAGATAGCAGGAAAACTGACCATCGCCTCGAGCATTTATACCTGATCTAATCGCAATAGTTCGCTTAAAGAACAAAATGGACTTTACAACTACATAAACTTAGATGCTTAATACGATAACTACTAATGTTAAAATGACGCTGCTGTAAAATTCTGACCGTCGTGGCATTATGGGTAATATGGTTGCAGACAAGTAGAATACATTCTAGTAATTCGTATAATAGTTTGATAGACCTCGAATCAACGATACGTATCTGAAAATTGCTCTTGTCTTTAGAGGAATGCCGAGAGATGAATTGTTGAGGAAGGTAATGAATAATGAAAAAATAGATAAAACCAGATGCAAAGCAAAGTTATTTTCCCCATTTCTTTACTGACCATGACAATTTACGGATACAAATACGTATGAATACGGGCATAACTAAAAGCACGATATGCACATTTTATTGCGAGAAAGACTCGTACGAAAAGTTTCTTTATAATTGCTTTGGTGTATATAATTGATAATCCATTTGGGTAATTCTTGTTCTAAATGCGACAAATATTGATGCCGACAATGAGCCTTAAAACACTCACTGTCTTCCAGGATATATTATTGTCAAACGTATCAGAACGATACTTTTATCTATAAATATTATTGTAGATCTTATATTATTATGATTTATTATAATTTATTACGATATGAAGAGAAGTTGGAAAGAAGCGAGGCGTGGCGTTGGTAACTCAGCGGAGGATCATCCGTCGTGAAAACGGAAAATTCCGGGTTCGACTCCCGGCCAAGAAATCCAGTTGTTTTCCATCTTGTACCCAGTTATTTCAATAATTAATAAAGTTATAGAATCATATAATATTTACATAGGTCATATATGAATTTTCTGGCGCGAGTTGATGATGATAGCAAAATACAACTTTCAGAAATTACTGCGTTAATCAGATAATTTTAATCACGACGACTATAAGATGTATAAAGGCGACAAGAATTTAAGATATTCCACGTTTACAATCTGTGATGGTATAATTTTCATTAAAATAGAATTCTAAATTATTAAGTAACATTATGTCTCAGCGTCTGAATAAGAAGTTACGTATTTGTACTCCGTATAAAGTTGATTTGTACTTAGTACCCATTTATATCTACTCTATATAATTTGGATAATGCGACTTTTAAAAAATTGCCAAACTTACCGTCGACAATCCAACGAATTCTATTTATCCGAAATTACGTCCAGCGTTATAATTCCTATCAGCTCTACTCGTGCGCTCGCTTCTCGCTCTTCTATCCCTTAAATCGCGCCTAAATTTAGGTCAACGAGTAATGGGGAAAAAAGAGCCAAGCGCATCGTCGCTCATATACCTTACGATATAGCGAGAGCGCGCGGAAAGAGAAAGAGTCCATTTGGTGCCGTACGTCACCCCGATTACGCGTTCGAAATTCTCATTAAAACTGGAACGGCGGGATGCAATGGCGGCTACGAGACCGCGTGGGTGGAGGGAGTGTACCACAGTCTATTTGACGCACGCACTTTTTCTATATATATATATATATATATATATATATATATATGTATATGTATATGTATATGTATATATATATATATGTGAGTGATGAACCTTCTCCACGTCCTCCTTCCTCCACGCGTGGCACTCAGTTCAATTGGATTTTTCCGCGATGTTTTTCTGGGATTTAAGAGCGGAAGTATGGGACACGCGTAGCGGACCTTTCACACGTTGACCATATAATATACCCCCCCCCTCTCTCTCTCTCTCTCTCTAACGTTAATCTTTGTTTATGGGTCATTTTGGGATGTCGCCCGCGCGAAAACGGGGCTACGTTCGCCTATTAGCTTAAGCGAAAAAGAAAATGGACATCGCGCCCGTCTCGGAAAGCGATCGCGAGATGTTATTATTTATATATATATATATATATATATATACATGAAAGAGAGAGAGAGAATAGTCGATCAGTCGATCATGTGCGAATAGAGTCGGAGCGTTTTTCGCGTAGTTCAGACTCACTGGGTCGGATTATATCGATGCCCGCAACGAAAACTAATCTGATCTATTTGGCAAGAAGACTTTAACTATTTTAATGCTTCGAAATCAAATTATTAAGGTTTGCGGAATTTTATCTGTATAGGTGTGTAGAAAATAAATGTATAGAAAATGTACTATATGATAATTGGAAATTCAGGTAGTCTTCCGTGCAAGAATACGAATTATATTAAATACGAAATTGAATTTGGTTGAGAGCGTCATTCTCTAAAAGTTCGTGAATCTTACGATAATGGTTAATATATATATATATATATATATATATATATATATATATATATATATATATATATATGGTTAATATATATATATGTATAGTTATAGTCATTTGATATTTGTATAATAAATTGCTTATTAGGAGTTTTACCTGAGCGTGTAAGAAAGAAAATAAGATTGGTAGATGCTTAGGGAGTGAGATAATGGGGAAAATTAAAAATTCAATTCAAGTACAAAATTTTATTGATCACATATGTCACATTACAACTTTTTTACGTACATTTATTATTGTTGTTATTGTTATTATTATTATCATTACCATTGCTATTACATTAACAATGAATTTTGATATGAAAATTCAGTTTCAAATCAATATTCATAGGTACGCACGCGCTTCAACATCCATAAAATATCTGAGATCATTTTCCGCTTCCTATTTCTCGCCTTAATTACTTTAATGTAAAAGTGCTAGAAAACTCGATGTCAAATATACCCGGTGCGAAATTTTACTGATCTTTTCATACATACGTTTTCATTAGAACAGCTATCTTTCGTACTCGCACGAAAACTGCTCATAATTAGCTTAAATTTTAGTCCAACAGCTCTATGTAATACATACGTGAAAGTAGATTAAAAAATTACTAAATCTATATTAAAATTCAACTCTATATGTATATAAAATTATATTTATATATATATAGATTAAAAATCCTTCAGGAAATTACATAGAAGGTCGCTTATATGTAATTAAAAAGTGACGATGTCTAAATTCCAGCCATTTATTCCGGACCTCGGCTCGGATGCAACGTTGTAATTTATGGACACACGAATTAAAACGATAAAAAAACGAGGGCAACAAAAAAATTACCAATTACGATAATTACATTTACACGGATGTTTTTTCTATTTCTTTTTACATTATTGTATCAACGGATAAGAGAAAATTGTCACTATTGACCAAACGAGCATACATAACAAATTATTTGCTTCTGCATACATAAATCACACTTATATTGCTTTTCTTATTATTTACCATTCGACAGGAATATATACCGATAATAATCTTGACAATGTCTCTCGATAGAAAAGTAATTTTGAAAAAGGAAAAAAAAATAAGAATTGCTTTTAGTGAAAAAGTTTCGAGCGAGCGATTCAAAAGTTATACAATGTGTGCTACAGCGGCGGCTTAACCTAGATTCAAAAGAACGCAATTTAAAGATCATTCGAAGGAGGAACCGTAAAATTGGCGGAGCGAAAATCTGTATTTTATAGATCTTGAATTTGGAAACTTTGTAAAAAGATGATGTATCGATGTCGATGGGTCAGAGTGAAATCGAGCTTCGAGAATTTTCTTTTTAAATGTAGAACGTATACAAAGATGATATATAATAAAACTATCTCGCAATGTTGAAATGTAAAACAAGTACGTAACTCCGTTGTTTCTACCATTTTTAATTCAGCTTGATATTTCTTTATATCTAAATTTAACATTTGCAATCGGAACGAACTCTGTATCCGTGAAATTTCAAAGCCCATTCGGCAAATGGTTATTTCATAAATATTATTACGTGTGCTGCAGAATTTTATGATCTGAAAGAGAATTCACAACACAAAGAGAGAATTTTTCATTGCTTATTACTGCGTTGGCAAAATTCGTCGATAGTCGTGTACATCGTCACTTTTTTTTTTTTTTATAAATAACTTCACAATTTCAAAATGTTCAGAACCGTTCGAGAAAATTTATCGAACGTATTGTTCAGACTAACTATTGTCAAACACGTGCTTCCGCCAGTACGTGACAAACACCCCAGAAAATTTATGGTATCGACACGGTAATATTTTTCTTTTCTTTCGCAATGCCACGCTCCCTCGACTTAAACTCGAGCGGATGTATATCTCGTATAACCGCAGAAAAATTGCCACGATAACATATACTCGTATAATTTTTACCGGGACAATACGTAGTAGTCCGCTCGCGGAACATTAAGGGCGTCACATTACGCGTTTGCCGAACTCGTAACTGTAATTTTTCGCGGAAAATGAAATGTAAATTCTCTTGGTGTGTATATATATATATATATATATATATATATATATATATATATATATATATATATTAGTACTTCTGTTGCCCCATTCCTGGATTTATTAAACTATCAGCCTACTGATAAATGAGCGATGGTTTGTTCTTCTTTTCTAATATAGTATAGAAAATCTTGCCATAAAATTTGCAGAATTTTTATGTAAATATGCAGGTCTCTTACAATGATTATCCATGGTATTTTCATATCTGTGACCCATTTTTACTACATATATTTGCACCTTATATTCATCCCTCTCTCTCTCTCTCTCTCTCTCTCTCTCTCTCTCTCTCTCTCTCTCTCTCTCTCTCTCTTTCTCTCTATTTGTCTGATATTTATGCTTCCCATGAAAATTTTTGATTCTGTCCAAATAACAATCCCAAAAAGAAATTTCTAGATAAAGTCAGATATGTTTTGACCGAATGTGATTAAAAATTTCAATGTAAAATTTAGTAGATTTAAAAATTTAGTGAAACATTAATTAAAAAAGTCAATGAATTTGATACAATTACAGAAAAATACAGTGCGTGCTAAAATTCCAATTACATATATAAAAATTAATCTATATATAATAAACGATTAATTAATTAATTAATTAATTAATTTGTAAATTAACCTCACCTTCTGCAAATAGAAAATTTCGTAAATTTTCAGCATTGTCGATGTAAAATTGAATGAAAAGTCGGAAAACATTAAAAATATTTCAGTTATTCGAAAATGACTTTTACAAGAACGATATCATGCTCGAGATTGTATGTCAATTAGTAAATGATTAAAATAGTTTATACTATATAAATAACGAGATATATTTTAAGCAACGAAAAAAGCCGTCAAACTACGACTACTTTAAAAACTTTTAACACAAAGCAAATATATTTCCTTAATATTATTATTATAATAAATAAGTCAAAGACTATTACAGTAATAGTGTGTACATAAGTGTGTATGTATCGACGCCTCCAACGCAAACGAACACAATTTTTTTTTCTCCAGAAAAAGTATCTCAATTCATGGTTAACCGTCAAAAGTAGTACAACTCAATGTTCGCGACCTAGGATAACAGAATTCAATTCGCTTGACGAACAACAGTACATTTTGCCAAAAGTAGCACAATGTGTAATTAGAACAAAAAAGTCGAATAATATAGTTTTTGATCCAAAATTACGATTTGTGATAGATTACTGCGTAAATAAAAAAAGAAATTCAAAATTTAAATTAAAGATTTTCAATTCGCTAGGTTTTTGTTTATATACCGAGCTTTGTACTGTACACTTATCGAAGAGACAAATCTCAATAAATTCACGAACTTATTTGATCTTAAATATTTTACCTCATAATAAGTTTAAAATATTAATTAAAGTCGTAGATCGGAGTTGCTCTTGTCTATATATATATATATATATATATATATATATATATATATATATATATATATATATATGTATCTTCCGCATTCTTATATGACGTAGAATAATAAAAAAATACATTAATCGAAAAATTACCCCAACCCTCTACGTAGTACATTCATCAAGTCAGCTATATATAACTAAATCTCTACGAGCTCGCATCCGCTGGTGATTAATATTATTATTATTATTGTTATTATTATTATTATTTTCCAGGACACTAACTCGCATATATATATATATATATATATATATATATATATATATATATTTAATATTCATAGATAACTATATATAATGCACTTGCAACTTCGATCAATATATATATAATGCTTCCTCGTATTAGCCCACGCGAGTAAACATAAATACGTATTGCAATAGAAAAGTCATCGCATCAGAGGAGTGCGTCCAGTCGACCGTATACATTCCCGTCAGAGCAACATTGTATCGGGATTGTAATACACGTCAAACGCGACACACATACCCGGCGCGTCACGCACGGTGGTGTTTATAAAGCGCTCGCTAGGAGAATCCAGGAGGCGAAATAACACCGCAGCGGCTCCGTCCAGCGGCGCTCCTGCAAAAAGGAGCTCAGAAACAGGGAGAGAGAGAGAGAGAGAGAGAGAGAGAGAGAAATAACCTCCTGCAAAATACACGGAGCAAAACGAAGCGAAGGCCGCTCTGGAGCTAAAGAAAGAACGGGATATATATATATATATATATATATATATATATATATATATATGTATGTATACATCAGCGAAAGAGTTTATGAAGGCGGAGTCGCGAGCATGCGGCCGTTCATATAATACACACACATATATACACGACGTATCGAGATTTATATAAAACGCGAGATTAGCGGCCCGCGGCTATTCCAGAGAGATGGCTATGCCGCGATATATATATATATATATATATATATATATATATATATATATAAACAGGCTTTTTAAGCGCTGGCGAGCTCCTCGGCCGGCGACTCCTTGATGACGCTCTGCTGCGCCGTGGCCGCGCTCGCCGCGAGCCTCTCGAAGGCGTGGGCCAGGCGCCTCTTCAATTTCCCGAGATCGTCGGGGCACTCGAACCTGCTCCAGGGGCGCTGATGGTGGCGCTCCTCGGTCTCGCCCTTCAGGAAGCTCTGCACCCCGATCAGGGCCATGTCCATAACCTCCTCCCAGTCCTGCGAAGACGGAGCCATAATTTAACGAGATTCGGTCTGAATCGATGTCTGTCTTTTTTGTTTTGTTTTGGGTTTTTGTTCTTTTTTTGTCGTTTTTTTTTTCATTTTAAGGATTTTGACGTGGGATTTTTTGGATTTCAGTGCGAATATGCGTATACAATTACGGAAAGAGTATATAGTTGCGGTGACGTAAATATATATATATCAATTGCGAACTTTTATATAATTTTTTATCGGGAGTGCGAGTGCGTGCATGTGTACGTGTGTCTCAAGGACAGATAAATAAAAGCCTTGAAACGACAAAACAGAATCAGGCATTCAACAGTAGCATGAAATAATTTACTTGCTTTTTTAACTCTCACCTGATCCAAGCGATATCCTTGCCTGTGACTTTTTAATATACATACATACATGTATACATATTCGTATATATATTATACATATATATATATATATATATATATATATATATATATATATATATATATATATGACTAATTTACTTGAAATGCAAAGGATATTTTCGAAGGATGTTATTCTTAATCATTAATGTCTTCGTGTTAATATACACGCATAAATTGAGATATGATTTTTTTTTCAGTGGAGACTTTAACTTAAACAAGAAGTATATAGTTTCTTTCCAGGTTATAAATGCATGATCTAATTTTAATGTCGATATAGTCAAATTAATCCAACAGTTCAGTTTGAAATCGTCATTTTTGTCGATCGACTTTTAAGGTTGGCTGCTAGAACCTTTCAAAAATTATACAATAAATACATAATCGAATATACTCTACCGATCTATGCTATTTAAATACCAAAATCATGTAATAAAAAAAAACATATTTTTTTGCGTAGTTTTTTTTATTTTTAATGATGGAGTCTTCGACTGTTTCAAAAATATTAATTTAAACAATGCTAAATTTATAGCCAAACAATGTTGTCGATTAAATTTTGTCTCTAAAAGCATGCAAAGTCATTGAAAATCTAGGAAGCCTTGGACTATCGGAAAATCAACATTGTCACAGATAAACAAAGCTTTCTCAATTTTCATCGATGGATTGAAATATTTATTTTTCGAAAATTTTTTTTACTAATGCTTAAGGTAAAGTAACGATTTACTATTAATTTTTTCAAGTTTTTTCTGTGTTAAATACGATATATTGATTTGTACTCTTAAAATAAGCTTAATTCAGAACCGTATGAAATTAATTAAATACATTGAAATATTCCAAAAATAAATAAAAATCCTTTTTTCTCCACAAAAATATTGTCGATTACGTAATTATATTTTATAATTTACGAGGCATATTTGCACACAGTCAACGATCAAAATTGTTAGTAAAAAAATTACCATTTCAGAACGAAATAGGTCCAAATTTCTCAAACTATTAAGACGTATTTTCCATTGATTTATTTGATCTTGTACAAAGATCTCATTTGAGATTTCTCATTTTATCAGTGCATAAATACTTGTCATTACCCGTTTCATATTATAAAATCACACGTTATTTTAAGTAAAACGACTGTTCAGTACCTTTTCAATAGTAATATAGCTTTACATCGAAATGATCTCTCTAGTGCATTAAATATTTTACAAAAATTAATACCGCTTAAAAATGCTAAAATATACCAAAAATATCAACCTAATTAGATTTATTATAATTATATATATTATAGATAATAATGAATTCGTTAGAAAAAAATATTTGATACATTATCTCCCAATGTGTACAGGATTATAAATAAGAACAATTTAATTTTTATCCTACATTACACTCAATAATTTCTTACTTATGTGTAATTATCCTCGATCCAAAAAATTCAAATTATTATTACAAGGTAGAGCTATATTTTAATAACCTTTCAACTTAATTAATGTGACTTTTCTTCTCGAATACGGCTTATCTTTCTTTTTTTTTATTAAAGCAATTTATCGCTGGTTTATAAAAAAAAAATAATAATAATAATCAAACTGCAAAAACGTAACAAAAGCACTCGCCGTCAGAATTAATGTTTAAAATCCGATAAGTTATTGGCCAGTTTCATTGATCCATTAAAAGCGAAATTACGATATCGTAAGGCCACAATATAAAGTTAATCCTTTTTCACATATAATTAGTTTTCAGGGTCAATACGGATTTTTCTTGCGACAGCTCTCCGACACGAGAGCTCGGCGAAGACTCGAATAACAGAACTATTAACCAGAAGCTCGAGGATCGATGCCGTGCCTCCTATGCGTCTTTATTATATACACGAACGATCGCGCGGATTGAACCCGACGAGTGCTGTCGCGCGCGCGCGCGCGCGCGCCGTGACTTCTGATTGCCGCCGATAATTAAGTCTTACCGCGGCGGCTCGGCCGATCCGAAAGAATCGAGGCATTGCACGCGAATTATCGTCCCGTAAATCGTATCGCGATGCACTGTATGCAAGATTCAATGACGCTCAACGGGCCGTCGATTGTTCCTTCGTATCGACACCGCGTGAAAGGTGCTCTTTGTTTTTAAGTATATAACATTACACGCGCGCGTTGAATCGTGAAGGGTTTCGATTAATCCGCACCCCTCTTTAAAGTAATGTACACTGAGAAACAGTTTCTGATAGCAATTACAATACTGCGTCTCGGTATAATTAGATTGCAGATTGACAAAATCCAAAGAAAAAAAAAAACTTTCCATACTTTCCAGGCATGTTCTTTAAACGAAAAGCGGAAGATTCTACTATAAATCTAGTATAACTCTGGTAACGTTCTAGACTTTAATAGTCTTCTGTCACAAAATTACCGAAAAGCGTATTGTAATTTTTGCTAGAAAATTTTTCATTCGTGCATATATTCTAGATTACCACAAAGTTTTGAGCAAATTGGTCGAACGACGATCTGGAATCGAGAAGCCCAGAATGTTTTTGTGTATATAATTTTTAATTATAAAATTTGTATCACATTATCATTCCCATAAAATTTCCTTAAAGCTCTGCAACAATGTTGAATGAACGCACGTGCATTGCATAACGAACTAAAATATGCAATCGTTTAATTTTTACGTCTAACGCAATACTTTCTGCTCGATTGGTAAACATTGATTTCGGCAGGTTCTTGGCTTTATTCTCAGTGCGATTATGTATACTTTTAATAAACTCGTCGTTATCCATATACATCTAAATTGTACTGAAACCCGAAAACATTATTATCTAATTTTGTATTATACTGAATTTTGCCAAATCAATAGCAAGATGTATAATTACGTAATTATTCACCACTTTTAAACGCAGGATGACGAAGAGCCTCAGCGTCGCCGAAACTTCCGGGATATAGTGGTGTAAAAAAGACACATCACCTACTAGGTAACTTTCATTTCCGAATCCAAATCATTTAACGGTTACTTTAATTTTTCTTTTAATCGAAACCCTTATATTATTTCCGGAATGTAAAATTTTATATTTGGATATTTTTACGTCAATTATTATTATAACCTCCAGAGGTGAAACGCGTGTCAAAATATTATCTAAAATTGCTCCAAAATGTACCACGAAAAGAACAGAATCCTTCAATGTAATCAGGATCGGTTAACATTTTTCCGTAAAATAAAATTGAAGACAGTCAGAATCAAACTAAAAAAGACCTTATGATTAAAATTTAATTGTAAAATTCCGTGCTCACTATTAAGTTCCTCGTCGAAAGTTAGAACATGATATAACATTTATCATTCAACTTTAATTCCCGAAAATCCTGTGATCGTGTACTTTGACCTGCAGTTTATCTCTAAGGAGTCCCGTTAATCTTAGACCAATTTACATACCCGGACGTAAGCTTATGAAACAAAAAATTAAAAAAAAAAGAAAGAAATACCGTTTAAAAGATTTAAATTGTTGTTTAGATTTCCTTGAAATCGAGACCAATTCTATAAGTTGCCTGGGTCATTTTTTATTTTACTACCACTGGGCCCCCGGAACTTTCAGGGTTCCCCAATACATTTTCTTCACTCTGATGTATGCATATAACTATCGTAAAATCACGGAATTATAGTTAAAATATATATCACACGTCTAACGAGAACTGCGGCGAAATTATCCGATTTTATACTCTCCCCTTGCCCCGCCGCCGCCTTTCCCTCCCAAGATAGCCGATAATTCCCGCTAATAAACCCGATATCTAGATGAATGTAGACAAGTTTCCGCTCGCGGGGTACACATATCGCCGGCAATTTGCATTAAAATCAGTTAACGCGCTATTTAAATATATATATTATATACATCTATATACATGTGTATGTATATATATATATATATATATATATATATATATATATATATTCACGCGTCGGAGGTATAAAGTGCGCGTTGCTCAATTATGACGCCGACATTTGCATATCCCCGAGCACATGTATCAGAGATAAATTGTTTCGGAGCTACCGTTTTATACAGACACATACACGCACGCACGCACACGCACACAGACACAGAGATTGCCCCGCGGTTATAAAAGAGAGATAGTATAAGGCAAAACGATCGGTGTATGTTCTTTTCCGGAAAGAAAAATCTTTACAATTATCGAGTTATTTTTCTTGTTCGTAAAAAGTTTGGTACCCCCTCAAGTATATAAAAAAAAAGTATAATAGTGTCTTCCCATACGGCGGTTTCAAATAAAAAAGTTTGTTGGCCATTATTTAATGCAGCATGCATTTAATACATTTGTCGAATATCATTTTTCAAATTTCGATTTATTCATAATAGCACGAACACCAGATGATTCTCATATAAAGTCGAACTTACAAAAGTGTTTTATTCAAAACTGTTTTTCTTTTTTTAACTATATATTCAAAAATTAAACATAAGACGATTCGAACCGATTTTCATGACAAGGTTAGCAAATACATGACTATCGCTGAAGTCACGGAAATATTAAAAATTATTCAACTGCTGTATTTCTTTGATTTCAAAATGTACTCGAGCAAAAAATGAAAATTATGAAACAAAAATATTAAATGAGTTAACAGATCGTTCGTTTTCAACTTTTCAGTAAACTTTATACGTTTCCACAATTGCCATCTTATTCTAGAGATGATGGTGGAATTAAGGTTTTGATTTTCCGTCAAACTATCGATTCCTAGCATCATGAATAAAGTTTGAGTCCGTTGTTTTTCGATATTCGAGCATCATATCTCAGAGTGCGGTGCACAGTTTCTTTAGTAACAAAAAAATCAGACTTATAGTAAAATACTCAATCAGTTATATAATAAGAATATGAATATCGATGTTGTTTTTTTTTTCGATTTACTGAGTAAATTTTCCGGAAAAGCTACAATACCGCAATTACACTTTTCATTATACTTTAAAACAGTAAGTTAAAAATAACAATTTTCTACTTCTATACTTGTATTTTACGGCCGATTGAATAAATTATAATGTATTTTAAATAAAGGTTGAGCATAAAGAGCAAAAGAATCTCATTAAAATTATATAAATATTTTAGCTTAATCTAAACATTGACAAAGCATTAAGAAAACAAATTCGGAAATCAAAATTCCTACTATATAATGATTATTTCAGTAACGTGTAAAATCTCACGACTTATCCGCAAACTAAATGAATAGTATGATAAATTTATTGAAAAGACATAACAAGAAAAAGCATAAAATATACTAATTATAAGCTATTTATATATATATATATATATATATATATATATATATATATATAATTAATATTTGCAATTAAAATAATATTAATTAAAGTGCTTACAGTACTAATTACTGGAATGGATGAATACATTTAAACCCTATATAAAGTCGCGGTATCGTGCCGCAGTGCAGTGAAGTAAATTTTAATAGTGGAATAATTGCAAAATTATTGCGAAATCCGAGAAACGTATCAAAAAGTCGTAAAACCAGTTAAATATATTGAGGAGGAAGTTGAGATCGTATATAAGAGGTAAAAAATACTATTAAATAAAAAGAAACACCGTCCAATACTACAAAGCCGATCGAGCAGTAAAGCCCTTATTCAGAGCTCGTATATGCATATGAGCATTGCAGAAAAAGAAAGGGCGGGGAGAGAGAGAGAGAGAGAGAGAGAGAGAGAGAGAGAGAGAGAGAGAGAGAGAGAGATTTGTGTAAAACGAATAAAACGTTAAAACCGATAAGAACCCTCCGATAAATGTGCGTGTGTGTGTATGGGGGGGGGAGGTGTTTATATACACGTATATAAGAGCCTCGCGCGCGCTCGATGCAGAGAAAGCTGGCGAAAATCTGCCAACGAATAACAACGCACCAGGGGACAGCACAAGTGGCCGCGCGTGTATACGTACACATATTTGAGAATTTATTTAGGATGATGCATGTAGTGTTGCATATTTAACGTTGGTGATAGCTTTGGCTTGGCATATTATATATATGTGTGTATATATATATATATATATATATATATATATATATATATATACATTCGCGTATGTATAATGTGCGAAAATGCTTAAAATATCATTCATACACATATAAAATTCTACTAGACGTAAATAGATAACCGTGTAGCGCACGTTAGGGTGCTCGTGTGTTAGAGTATATTATATATATATATATATATATATATATATATATATATATATACATAATTTACATACGAGTTCGTCTCGCAGCTGCGGTTCGAAACCGATGGCGGACTCCAGCATCGTCGTGCATCTATCGTCGTTCGCGTTGAGCTGGACAAGCATGAGCAGCAACCTCAGGGAGCCTTGTAGATCGTGCGCCGCGCTCTCCCGCTCCTGTGTGCATAGACAAAAATGTGTATCATGCATACGTATATAGATGAAAACATACTTACATACATACATACACATACTTCATACGATCGTACAGACGCACATGCGTACATAAAGACGTACATAATAATTCAATCGAAAGAAAAGTGCAGAACGCGAAAGATTGATAAGTTTAACAACTGTACGTTATGTTGTGGTTAATACAATGTTCAATGCGAATAATTACTTATATCCGTAACACTGGATAATGATAAAATAGTCCGTTACGATACACGTGGCTTAAATAATCCACTACTGCACGCGTGCTTAGCGCTTCTCGTCTCCGATCAAAGAGGTTACACAAATGTACCACGCGATGCATAACATTTTATCATCCATGCGCTACATAAACCCGTCGAATGAACAATTTTAATAAAATTGAATTTAATACGTCATTGTTTGAAAAAACGAAAGAACCGCGAGGTTCAAACGATTTCGATAGCCTCGCTGCTCTTGCATGCGACGGGGGTTAAACGATTCCGCGCGGAAGCGCTTCGACTCGCGCAAAGTGCGGCGCGATAACAGATCGTCGTTTTTCCGTATTCATTCGCGGGAGAAAGTATGATTTGGATTCCTGTATTTGGCTTTTGCCAAATCACGCGACACCTCGAGTAATACAGTAACGTTTTATCGTATTGTCATGTCACGGCAGATGGATCGCATAATTATCCTGTGGCTTTTACGAGAGCAACGTGCGAAGTTTTTCTTTTAATGCAGTATAATTAAATATTTTAAAATTTGCATGATATAATTCTTTACCGAAGATTTAAAAAGTTACTTCGTTGATTCAAATAAATATTTAATTAAGGACTATTTAAATTTATCAGGAAATTTAACAAGATTGTTTCAGGTGAATGAGTACTATCTAATAATAAATCTAATAACTTATCCTAAAATTCCAAACAAATTTTTTTTTAAGTAATTTTAATCTTTTCCCGAGATTAGTATAGTAATATAAGTTATATTTGTAGAGTACATACGTGCAAAGTCTAAAAATTTATATTATTATGTGTATGACTTTCCAGTATATGTTTAAAATATACGGAAGTTTACTTATTTTTCTCCTCGCTATGTACATATAAAAATACCTTATACAGTGAATTTTTCTAATTAACAATGGATATTCACAAGCCTGTGACTTAAGTAAATTCATTATTGCCCTGTGAAATAATGAACGAATGAAGTCAGGCAAAGGCGGTTGTGGTTCACGGGGTGCTGTAAAAGCACTTAAGTAATGAGAGAAAGTAAAAAGTTACGTGAACGTAATTAAAAAATGTAGTAGTTGGATAATTAAATTAAATAATTAATTTAATTAGGGTGGCAGGTCAGAAATTTTCAAACCTGCCGCGGATCGAAATAAAATTAAACGCTGTATATTATACATTTGAATCTTTGATAATACCATTCGTATTAACGTTGAAAAATCTATATATGTAATCACGAGATTATACCGAAGTCATATCACTGATGCATATAGAAAAAAATCAAGAACAATTTATTATAAACCATGTACTTAAATTATGCAGATTCAGAATAAAGAGAAGATATAGAAAGGGAAAAATTCAATTTTTACCAATATTCTATATTTTACAATGATAGTCAGAAAAACCGAGAAGGTTAATTAATTGAAAAATATACAATATTTACGGTTGTTTTATGAATCATATTCAAATGGGCACGTATGTACGAAAGCTTTATAAAAAAAACTAAGCATTATAATTAATTGAACGATACGAGTTCTTAGTAGTGTTAAAATTAACAATTATCCTTTATAAGTACTTAAAAATGTTATTTGCACAATTTCTAAAGAATTTTCTCGACTCTCGATTGACTCAGTTTTTTTTTTCTCGAGTTGCTACACCTTCTATGAAATTTAGTTATATAAATGAGATGTAATTAAATTAAACGTAACAACAAATGCCTACCAAGATCGTAATGACTAATTCGACGAGTCTGGACTAGATCGAGTCTTTGAGAGATCGTAATGACTAATTTGAGAGGGAGAGAGAGAGAGAGAGAGAGAGAGAGAGAGAGAGAGATTAGAGAAAGCGATCTATCGATGCCACTCGTCGCTTATGCCACTGACGCTATTATACACGAGGAACTGATGTATACATAATATGCCCAATTTCACGGGAGATCAGCTCGATGGTTATAAAGTATTCTGAAATCCCGAGAGAATCGAATGGAGAGCGAGGGGTTGGGTGAATATTTGGCACGTCCTATCGCCAGCACGTAAGGGCCCGAATATGTGTGTGTGTGTGTGTAAATGTATGTGCCCGGTTCGCACGACCAGGAAAAGCAACGCGCTATTCGTAGCACAAGCTTCGGGCGACCGTCCAGATGCGCGAACGCACATCCAGCGGGCTCTAAAGAGCTCTAAGAGGAACCTCCAAAAAGGATCGAGCGCGTTGAAAAATGCCCGATCCCTGGCCGTAAATGTTCCTGCCGTTCTGCAGACGCGACCGCGCCATTATATTCGGCGAAAAGGTTTGGCGCAAAAATTTACACTATGTTTAGAGTTCAAATCTGACGAATGCATTGGAAACGAAGCACGTAGCATTTGCATTTGTAGATCGACTGTAGAATGCACTAGTATTTATTTTATATATATATATATATATATATATATATATATATATATATATTCATAGATTAATTATAAAAGTTATAGGAAAAAAATTAGAACATAAGTTAGAGTAATCGAGAACTGCTTAGAATGAGTTGAAATTCAGTTAATAATTAATATCTCACATAACACATAATACACCTTAAAATAAAAGTATCGATCTTTTCACGTCGATTTTAAAGCATTTATCCAAAAAAAACTTTATATAATTAACAAATTTAGAGAATGTAAATACAGTCTTTGCCAGTATCGCTAAAAACTCTTTTCGACACCACCGAACTATTATAGAACTTCATGAACACAGGACATTGAGATCGCGCGCACATGAGCGTGGATCGTTTAAATTATAAAATCCGTCATGGATGAATATCGAAAAAAACCAAAAAAAAAGAACGACCGATATCGGAATTTCGTCCTCGTTCGTTTTGTTCTCTTCTTCTCTTTGCCCTCCTGCGCTCCTTTGCATAATTGCGCCCGCGCGGAAAGAAGCCGAATTATATACATTTATGCACCGGAACGATGGCAATAATGATCGTGATTTTCTCCCCCTATTCCCCTCCCACCACAAACACTTCTATATATACATTGATTTTCGTTTATACGTCGCCACGGCCCGAGCTTTTACTGTACGCACCGCGCGCGGATTGGATTTTTTTTAACGCTTAATGATTTGTAATTATTATATATATATATATATATATATATATATATATATATATATATATACTCGACTCCATGATATGGGCGGATCGTCGAAAGTGTTAGTGAGGCTTACTTACCTTAAGCACGCTACCGGGTACTTTGATATATATATTGATCTTAAATCAAAGTACGATGCAGACAACTGGGTTGGTCCGAATTTTTTATCTCTCAGTCTCTCTGCTTACTGTTCTTTTGCATTTTGTTAATCTCTCCTCGTGTAATACGGTAATTTTGATTTCCGATGACGCGCGGTTACAACCCCCCCCTCCCCATGATGTTAAGTTTCGTAAGTTCAAGAGGATTAAAATGGCCTCATTCTTATTATTATTATTGTTGTTGTTCTTTTTGTTGTTGTTATTGTTCTTGTTATTATTATTATTTTTTTGCACTTGAAGATATAAATAGAAAAAAATTGATGCAGAACTATATATAACGAAATATCGTATTGCTTTAATTCCATTATTCGAATTATACTTCTGAAAAGAATCTCTATCTCTCCATCTTCTTTTCTTTGCAAACGCTACACACGCACACACACACACACACACACACACACACATATCAACGACTATATGAAAAAGCAAAGAAACTGGAGAGAGCGATGAAAGTAAAATCTTCCTCTGGCTTTAAAATAAAATGAAATATTTCGACGTATTAACGCGCGGTCGCTTGACAAAAAGTGAGAAATGAGGAAGAGAGAAGGTTGCGCGCTCTCGGACGAGAAATTCCTAATGTAATTGGGGAAAAACGCAGTGGCGCGGGATTGAAGAAAAACCGCATAAATCGTTACGTCGGATTTATTCGTACGGCGGCAGTAGTGGCTGTACGAATATATAGCGGGGTCAGCAGCAGCAGCAGCAGGAGCGACGATAATATATCGACCCCCTTCCCCTATTATATATATATATATATACCGCATATATGTATGCTGTCAGATGCGTATAAAATCGCGTGAAAATCAAAAATTTGTTTCATTAGCCCATCAAAAAATTGATGCAAATGTTCGCAAAAGAAACCATATAATCTCAATAAGTTTTTTTTTTTTTTTTTTTTTTTGTCTTTTTCTCTTAATTACCATTGATAGAAGGTCAAACCTCCGGAAATCTGGCATTCAATTTCTCTCTAACACCGCGAAGATACATTTTTAACATATATAGGTCCCTATATGGTTTTTCATTGGAACAAATTATTTTTAAAGCTCTTCAGTATAATACGTCGATATTGTGTTTATGGCAGAAACCCCCCGATGTATTCGTATCAGGTAAGGTGCGAGCCAGCTTATTTTTTATACTAGAAAAATAACTTCGCACGTATGTACAAACTAACGAGCACCGTGAAAAATCAAATATAATGCCGTTAAGAGCCCTTTGGCGCAAAAATTATGGGAACTTTCAACGCGCTTTCGCATAACGTGACGTGTCCCGTGCCTCACGCATATAAATGACGCCACATTCTTTTTCATTCAATCTGATTTTCAATTAATATCAAACTTTCGAATACAGGCGTTAAAATTCCCATGGCATTGTAATCGTTAGTTTGTAATTTACGGCACTGCACGGGTGACGCTACTTTCTTGATCATCGGAGCAATGCTCGCTGGGAAGAAAGACCGATCAATGGAAGTTAATGCGTTATTATTCCTTATTCATCCGAAGCAACGACATTTCAAACGTGTTCGTAGACATCCACGGCGCAGAGCGCAATGGACGACCCGATGAGGCGGTAATACCGAGGCACGTCTCAAGAAATCCAAAAAATCTTGTTCCGACGATGGACAAATGAGGTTGCGCTGCTTAGCCGACGTCGTGAAAATGTCGCAAGAACGCGCTGGGTTGATATCGCGCGAGCATCTGTCCATGTGACAGCTCTGCTCGAGTTATTTTCGGCGTTGGCGTCAATGTTGGACCAGAACTATTTATCCTGGAATTTCTTATCAATCTGTCTCGAAAAAATATTTCATTCTTTTTCCTTTTGCACTTGAGGAGAAAAGTTAATTTTTCATTGGAAATTGCAATTTTCGAGCACGTTTATAACGATTTTGGGCAATGATCTTAAATAATCCTTAAAACAAAAGATTTTATTCCATCCTAAATAGACCTCTCTATGACAATAAAAAAAAATCTTGAGGTAACTATTTTTTAACAAAATTTAGAATAGGACTTTAAGACCGAAGAGAAAATTTGTAAGTCTGTTAAACAAGGCGATATTTGTATTTTGAAAATTTTTATACATATTTTTATATCATATTTATTGTAAACATTATTCACTATTACTTTACTATTATCTTTTTTACGAATCTAATGTACCATATATTAAATAAGCATTTGTCTTTATAAAATTTATTTGTAAATTTTCGTTTATTTCAAAACAACAAAAATCTTTATTCGCAAACTACTTTAGATTATCGCGAAAATCAGTAATCTTTACTTTTACAAAATAAGTTCGAATATTTCGAAATATTTATAATAATGCCTAGCATTTTATAAATACTTGTGAAGTTTGTTTATTAACTAATTATAGTGCTATAGCGAATTTTTTATTCTCTATTATAATTTAAATTTTGAGAATTGAAGAAAAACAGAAGAAATTTGCTATAATGAGGTGCCTGGGAGTCGATGATGATACACGAATTATATTCATAAAGTAATTATTATATTACTTGTATAATCTGGAAATAATCTGGAACTGTTGAATAATAGTGGGGTTCAAAAATCTTGCCAAAAACTAATATTATTTTTCGTTCTGGCCGACTTTAGGTACTTTCACGCATAAAACTATATGCTAATTATGAAACACTATGTTACATAAAACTACGTATATATGAGTTATTCGGGAGGTTCGTGAGGAGCCTTTAAAGAATAATAAAATTATGCATCCAGAAGGACTAAAACGGCTAAAGTACGTAGACACCGTCTGAAGTTTTACCGCTGTACGAGCCTGCAGCGCTCTCCTAACGTCTCTCGAAACGTCAATTTCAAACAATACTTTACATTTTCCGCGCCTTACTCCCTCGTTGTCACAGTCTACGGCGCTTCATGAATGCTCGCGGATTATAGAAATCAGTCCGCATATATATAGACAGATAGATAAGCACGCACAAGCATACAACGACGCAATTCATACTTATGTATGTGTACCTCTCGGGCCTTCTGAAGTTCGTCGAGGTGCGCGTAGAGGCCGGCATACGTGGCCTCGAGGAGGACCGGGAGCCCGGTAGCGGCGAGCGACCGGGAATTCCTCTCCCTCATGCCGCGCAGCATTCTCTTCTCGATGTTTCTCAACTGGGTCGTCAGCAGGCCGATCTCCTTCTGCGCCGGGGCGTCGTCGTTCCCAAAAAGAAAGGTAGAGAGAGAGAGAGAGAGAGAGAGAGAGAGATCGGAAGGGGAGGGGGAGGGGAAGAAAAGGACGGAGAAAGGAAAAGGAAAGGAGGAAAGAAAGA
Source organism: Sycobia sp. Sy_11 (assembly GCA_018907035.1). Taxonomy (NCBI): domain Eukaryota; kingdom Metazoa; phylum Arthropoda; class Insecta; order Hymenoptera; family Epichrysomallidae; genus Sycobia; species Sycobia sp. Sy_11. The sequence continues at coordinate 720,437 of JACCIC010000058.1, read as the reverse complement.
AAGACAGGAAAAAAAGTTATATATATGTATATATATATATAAGTATGTATGAAAGAGAGCAGTATGCATCAAAGGGAGAGAAACGAGGCTAATTAATCGGCGATGATAAATCGCGCAGACTTCACTCATATCCCCCTCCTCCCTTCGCGATATTTTCTCGTACTATATATATATATATGATATGGCTGGTGCAAAGCGATTCCGATGTGCTCTCGCGCGCTGCAGCAGGAATTGCAGCCGCACTGTCTTCTACGTACCGCGTTGCACCTGCACAGTCGTGCGTGTGTGCATATGTGTCTGTATGCGTGAGCGCGCGCGTCTGTGTAAATGTAGGAAACGGCGCACGCCGCGCGGGACTGTGCAAGATGAGGAATTTCACATCTCGCAGTTTCGCGCAAAGCGACAAGAGGATGAGGGAAAAAGAGAGAGAGAGAGAGAAAGAGCACGCACGTGCAAGTGATTACTTTAGTTCGATATATATACACTTTAGGATCGGTGCAACGGGTATTCGAGGCTCGTCGTCCATTATATACATATATATATATATATATATATATATATATATATATATATATATATACGAAAGAGGTTTAATTAAACGTTCATCGTGTCAATATTCTTTATGGCGTGCGAATTATCTCTTTTTCAAAGACTTCGATATATACGATGTCGACTCGCATAATTATAAGCTTGCTATATATGTGTGTGTATATATAGCTATATATGAATTTAATAGATTCAGTTAAACTGCGTAGATTGGAAATAGTTTATATGATAAACGATTGGTTGTGACATAATTCTCCATATAGAGCCTTATAAGAATGAATCGACTATAATACGTAATCCCGAATGTAAAAAAAGTGTATAAAATAAATAAACTCTAGTCTTGCGTAACGCGATACATAAAAACTGAGCCTTTGTTTAATTTTCTATTGAAAGGATACTTTATCATCGAAGAAAAAATTCGCTTGGCAGTTCTTTTTATTATGCATATTTATCTTACAATTAATTTTTTGCGACACTTTAATTGTAGTGCTGAATTGAAATCGTTTTTGATGACGCCAGTGTATCAGGAAAAAGTTAGTCTATTTCCAGATGAATGATATGGTCATACTATATAATCATTATGATAAGAAGCACCGTTGCGTAACAAAACACCTGCTGTAAGCCAATACACCTCGATATATAGCAGTCTATTCTTCTGGTCGAGTATTCGATGATAAATCGAAGTGTCAACCCCGGATTTAAACACAGAATGGTATTTTCTTATCATAATGATCGTTATACGCATATTGAAATAAATCAACTTTTTTTAGCAACGTAACCGCGTCAATGTATCCCGTAAGATAAAACTCAATTTAAATTTCAGCGCAGGGTGAAATTTTAATTTGAAATTAAAATTTTTATTAACTACTTGGTAATTTAATTTAAATTGTTATTTACGTACGATTTAATATATTATTAAGATAAATTGTCGACGAAAAACTTGGTAAATCATAACATATATATTTTTATGAATGAAAAAAAATACAGATTCTGACCAGCTCAGCTCTCATCCTTAGCCTGGCCGCGAAGTGCGTGTCCAGCTTCTCGTTGAGCACCTTCAAATGCTGCTGGGACAGGGTGCAGCTGAGCTTCATCCCCGCGGCGTCACCACCACCGCCGCCGCCGCTGCGGCCTGGCGCCGTCTTGTCCTTGAGTCGCTGGACCAGCTGCTGGGCCACGAGGCCCATTTGAGCCGGATCACCGGCCTGCAGCCGATAGCGATTGAGCATGAGGCCCGCGGTGATCGAGACCACGTGGCCAGCCTGGGTGTGCTGCAGTCCCAGGGCGTTGGTGCTCTGCCTGCCCGACGTGTACTCGCCGATGAATTCTGCGGGAGATGACAACGGATAGGATCAATCGATGGAAGGATTTCAATATCGTCATTATTAAAGTCAATAAACAAGTAGAGGCAATGACATTTGGGTAACTGATATCGCCCAGACTGAATGAGGTGACTCGCATCACGGCTAAAATGCGCCCTTTAAAAATTTAAGACCTAACGCTGTCTTGTTCCAAAGATATGATACTTCATACCTTATAACATAGTGACTTAAACTGGAATTCATCTGAATTTACTACGTAGTAGCAAGAATAACATTTGAACTAATAAAGTTTTAATAAACCAATGTCTGATCGAAGTTCAGCCTATTTCTCATTAGCACACAATTCACTGATTATACTCACATGTATAAATCTAACCGTAATTCAATCGGCAGCATCTAAGAGAGTGCACCTTGCCGAACATACATATATTCATTAAAACATTTTTGCTTCTAATGTCATCTTTTTTCATACCCAGCGCCAAAAATTAGAGGATTTCTTAAAAAAACATTCTCTAACTTCACCGCATATGTAATTTACACAAAAAAGTACTCATTTACCGGTAAAAACGTATTATATCTTGGATATGAAAATGCATCAGATCCTAGAATTTTACAATGCACGTTTTGAAGGTAATCACATTTACATTCGAAAATCTGGACAAAATCAGTCAGCTGAATGTCGTGGTCTATCCTGGTTAATACCTTTTTGAATAAATGAACTGATGTGTTAAATAATTAGCAATAGGACAATCAATATCGTAATAGATTGTATGCTAAAATGAAATAATCAGTTCTTCCTTTTTCACTCTACGACTCCCCTCTAAAGTTCGTCTAAGGAAACGAGAAGCGAAAGTAGTGTTTTGTTGAACAATAAGATATTTGCTAAAGAAATGAATGAAAGAAGGATATAATTGAAAGAATGAGATGTATTTTGAGATAAGAAAGCGACAAGATTTAGTATAACAAATTCGAATAGATAAAGAGTGGAGGGGTCGATTATATTGGATTTAAAATCAGCTGGACATGCAATAAAGGTATCTGGAAAAAGATTTAAGATGTCAACTAAAGTCAACAAAGCGTGTTGTGTTCTTGTTTACTGAGGTTGATATATATGAATTTAACGAAAGCATTTTAATAACTTGCAGTTTTGAGATTATGTCTTATCAACACCCCAGAGTAAAGCAAATGCACAGCCAAGTGTAGTGATGTAAGACTTTTGTAGTGATATAACAAACTTTTTTGTATGCTTTAAAGAATAGCATTCTATGCTGTATGTGACCATTTCAAATAATAGCCAAACCAAAATTCTTTATAGATAATTCATATAGATGTTAATTGGTTATAAATTACTGCTATATGATATAAATGATAAATGGTCTTAGAAATGTTAAGTATAGTAATCTATTACTATAGATGCCGAATTCCACACTGCATTAATGTTATTATTGTTTTTTAAAGACATCCATACCAATTTTGTGGCTTCAAAAGCAAAGATGACCGAAGAGCACTAGCATTAAAACATGTAGGAAAAGAAAAATAAGGTCTCAGAAAGATTACTAATGAATAATTGAAACAATATAAGGTAAGGTACAACAAATTAAGGTTTCAAATATGTATCGTTCCTTTTCGAACTTCAATATGACCATTATCCCAATCAGAAGTGATCCTTCTGGGTCAGTGTTCATGTATATAAATTACTAAGCCCTTGCTAAACATTTGATAGAAGTATTATCACAACAAGTAAATCTGAGCTTACGTGCCAAGATCTCACATTGTATTGTGCCAAAAGCTTTTTAAAACTTGAAGAAAAATAAGTAATGTCAAACACTTATTTTACAATATGAGTGATATATATATATATATATATATATATATATATGTGTGTGTGTGTGTGTGTGTGTGTGTGTGTGTGTGTGTGTGTGTATATATGAACTATTACAAGTTCAATATAAATAAATGAATATTCAATTTCTAAAGAATAGAGCAGCAAAAAATTAAATATCTTCATAGAATTGCATAGTAATAGTAATAACAACAACAATAATGATAAAATTAATTAATAATATCAATAAGAAAAACACTAAAATCAATGTAATTTGACGCTATCATAATTTATACCAAGATCAGATGATAAACTGTAATCTATATAAAAAATACTAAATAAATCAGCATTTATAATAAGCTTTCCCTTTCTTAATTCATATACTTTTCTTTATCACAGATTTTGTGGCTTAAATGTAATTGTGTACATGAAAAGTAAAGTTTTTGCACAGCCCCCTTAAACGTTGCACAAGATGGTATAATGTAGCGAAGAGAAAATGGGAGAGAATTGCAAATGCCTGCTATTTGGAGTGGGAACGCTCTTAGTTGCAATTTCAGTGGAAACTGATCGCATATTTATTCCTCGGAGCTATCTAATGCTGAAACTAGGAATATGCAACGTGATAAACTGCACGTGAGATATGATTACTATCCTACATCCTAATTGTAATCATGGTAGGGATTAATATGTTCATCTCCCTAGCTCTTAATGATAAATCTTACGCATTAATTAGTTGGACGTGGGAATCTCATCTGCTGCTTATCGGATGGGCGCGAATAGAGAAGCGTCCAGTAATCCATCAGAAGAGGCTGGATTAACGACTCTAGTCAATCTTATACTTTATTTCTTTTATTGATAATAATATAAATAAGCAATTTTCACATTAATTTACCGTTTAAAGCAACACCGAGACCCAAAACATCATTACTATATGGAATCAACTCCCCTGTCGGCATCCAAACTCATTAGCATATGATCATCATCATCAATAATAAATCACATTATGATTGTCTTACGCTTGCCAGGACTGCGAGATAGGCTAAGACGATCGGTTCAAGAGGATACTATTTTTACAGTATTAGATATGGAAATCATCAGCACTCCATTTCCAACTTGCATGGAATTCATTCATGAGGTTATGCACATAGTGGCAGCGCCATTATGCCAAACAGACTCCTCCGCCACACCCACATTCGTATCCAAGCACTTCAAATCTCAACTTTTATCTTCACAGATCTCAAAACGAATCCTCTCTTCGCACTCTCAACACTATCTAAGCTCGATCTTGAAGATAAGATTTTATCTACGAGAGCCGCTCCCTTGAAGAAACCCTAGACGACAGAATGGTACAAGAAGTTTAAAGTAGACAGAACTTAATGAAAACGTAATAGTGTTATTACAGATAAACATACAAATCTAAATAGAGGTTTAAAATTTTTTGTAAACATCTGGTAAAAAAATTAATTAAAATTTTATATAGATCCATAAATATTATATATCTATGTATATATAGGGTGTCCCAAATTTGATTGTTGACTCTTGTAGATCGGTAATCAGCAGGAGACAACGTATATAAATATTGTATGTACTTGAAAACTTATAAATAGTTTTTGCACAATGTGCCCATGCTCATCAGCGTATGATCCAACAACGCTGATTCGGATTTCTATCAAGAGAGCTGAATTATTGCCGATCCGATATCCTGAGCAAGGTGTCCCATATATATATAAAGTAGCACATAGTGTTAATAAGCCCCTGGTAAAAACATTAAATTATAACAGAATATACTTGTATAGACAAGTAAGAATTTATCATACTATAAAATATTTTTGTAAATCAGTCTTACAGAATTTTATTACAGGGAGAAAGAGAAAGAGAGAAAGACAGCGTTGTGCGCAGCCGTGATTCCAATGTAGAAAGTGTGCGTACAAGCGTGATTTTCAAAAGAAAGGTGCTCGCATATTATAGAGGTTCGGTCTATTGTTTCCCCTGTTCTCTAAAATTTAATTAATTAATTATTTTTTATTAGGTATCGCGTTCCGTTCGCATGGGAGTTTTATGAATTAAAAATCTTGCCTGTTTTCTTCATATTATAATGTAATTATAGCTTCGTTGCCTCTATAAAACCACAGGAGCTAAATATATGATATTAATGAACTATCTTAATTAAAATGGTTTTCATTAAATTATTTATGCGAAAGAGAGAGTTGTCTTTATTTACTTTTTACTACGTATATTTTTTTAGCACAAATTAATAAAAACGTTTTGGCTAAGCAGCTGTAAATGATAAGCATATATGACGATGCATTGAATTATCACTATTATTAATAATGATGGATAATATTAGAAAAGATAAATTACTTATTATATTTATCTTTGATATGCATTTAGAGTAAATAAATATTAAATCATATATATATTATGAAAACTATATATAAAATATCTAAAAATTTAGGCATAAAAAAATTTTCGAAAGGATAACCAAACGATCCTGATAATTAAACTCCATCATTAGCTTCTGTAGTAGATGTATTTTTATAGAACTAAATTTTTTTAAATAAAATCTTCAATACATGCACGGCACAATCTAAATTCTTAAGAATATCAGACCGTCGTGTCTGGCACAATATATTCCCATTAGAAATATTTCTCATAATTCGTTTGATTTGCAAGTCTCTCACATAAATTCTAAAAGTTATTTGATGCATACCGTATGATTTATACACCCCTGAATCAATACTTCTATTTACAAATGTAGTATCCCCGGGTTATTTATTGCCCATTGTTTCGACTTTGAATGTGTCTTATAAGCATTGGACCTTGGCATAATTTCGTTCGGTCACAATTATTATTCCCGGTATGAAGAGCTTGAAAAAAATATATCTAATTTTATTGTGTTTCATTTATATATATATATATATATATATATATATATATATATATATATATATAAATAGTTGCAAAGAATGAGCGCAAGCATTATTATTTTTCCTTTTTAAATTTAAAGCAAATAATATAATAGGAATAAGTACAGGCGGACAATGTGCTGCAATAATAATTGCTATATAATGTCTAAGAAGGTATGCCGCTTTGATCGTGAATCAATTGACCACGATGTATATTAATAATGAATCATAAGCAAATATACACATTTTTCAAATGTGTGTAGTGAAGAACAGCAGGATTTTTATTAATAATGATTAAATGTTGAATGATCTATTGCACATATCACAATGTAAATTTTTGATAAAGTATTTTCTTCTTATGCTATAATAACGCTTATCGTCAATTGTTTCATGCCAATTAATACATATAATAATATAACATTAAATAATTCTGCAATATATTGTTGCGATATTCGCACTGTATCCTGGCTCTTTTTCATATCGAAACTTATGAAATTTCTTTATTTCTTTATAAATCCGATGCAAAAGTAATTAAGGTTCAAAATTCGATTTCAAATTTATTTCAAATGTTCTTTAAATAATCTTAAAATGATGCTTTACAACGAGAATCATTTTTTTAGACTGCGAATATTATTATATATCAACGCTCTAAAGTTAACCCTACGTTCTCAGACTCTCGTCTTGCTCCCCTAATTGAGGCCTTCACCTGAATATATATATATATATATATATATATATATATATATATATATATATAGATAATTCGCATTATCTACTATTTCCTTTACACAAGGATCGTGCGCATCATCGAAATCCGGCGTAGCAGATCCTCTGTGTGTGTGTGTGTGTGTGTGTGTGTGTGTGTGAATTTTGCCGTAGCTCGCAGAAATCTAAACGGAGAACTCTTTCGGCGCCCGCGAATGTTGCCTCGATTGCATTTAATGGGACTCGGAATGAGCAAACACGCAATAAATCAGCTCGCTCGAGAATATAGTATATTATCCCTCACCCCAGTCGCCCTCGCTCCCCCACCCCCCTGCCCATTTGCCTCTTAATTAATATAATACGGATAGCGCGTTTATACAAGAGCTCCGCTCCCATCTAATTTATATCGTTCTCCGCCCTGCCCCCCCCCCGCCAACCTGCGTCTCGAGAATAGGTGGAATACTATCAATCACCTCTTCCTTACCTCCGCGAGCCCTAAGCGACCTTGCAGGGAGCTTCCAAAACGCGCTCATCGTAAGTGTGTGAGTGCGCGCGCGTTCCCGTACACATATCCCGAACAAGCATACATTTTTCATAAAGAATTCCTCACGAATTAACGAAAACCCCCGAATAATTTAATATCTATAATGTATTTCAAATGAAATTCAAATAATACATTCTTTTTCATTAAAAAAAGTGTCTTTGTTTCGTTATTCAAGTTCTGGAAAATATTTTTTCATTGCTGATATAGATAACTACAAAGCATTTAAACAATCATTCGTTCCAATTGTAAATTTAGCAACTGACAACAAAAATAAAACTTTAAAATGTTTGTACACACTGAGTCTGTTCTACTATCGCCCACTAGTAGGTGGCGATCTTCATCTTCTTGAATACGTATACATGTACATCTTATGTCAAAATAAGCTACCGATAATTATCGATACAAGACAGATCCAGTTACTTATCTCATATCAATTTAACTACTAATTAAAATTTTTGAAAATGCGTTTTTCAATGAAATGACATTACCTTTCAAACGTCGTAAGTTCTACGATGTGTTTACTAAGTATTTTATCATTTTCCAATATAAAAAAAATATTCATCCCAAAAAAAAAGGTTTTAAGATACGAAATGTGTTTTCCTACTACACTGTAATTTTACAGAAATACGGAGGTATGAAATAAATTCCAAATTGCGTTACTTATATCTACACGTTACTATTTGTAACGAATCGTGAAAATAAAGGAGCGCTCAGACATTGATTTGTTTCCCACGTGTGTGTGTGTGTGTATATATATATATATATATATATATATATATATATATATATATAAATTTGCGCGTCGCTCGCACTACGTGCATCAGTATATGCGCGTACCTGGAAACAGTTGGCTAAAGCTGAGCACGGGCTCGCTGCTCTTGACGGTGACGCTGAACGCGCCCGTGCTCGTCTCGGTCGGGCAGCCGCGCAGCAGCATCTTCAGGGGCAGCTGGACGCTCTTACGTACGACGCCGAGCTCGCCCCTCTCGTTCTCGTAGGTCGCGACTATCTCCACCTCGGACGTGGACGGGGTCGCGTCCCCCTCGACCGAGATCGTCGTCACCATCGTGTGGGATTGGCCTGAAGGGCGCGAGCGCCGAATTCACGGATGATTCGATTATTGTTTAGTAAATGGATTTTTATGGTTTGTAGATTATCGATTATTATTCGGCTATATATATAGTTCATATGCATATTTACCTGGGTGGGGCAGATGTTACGGAAAAGTAATTTTGTCGGAAAAAAATTTCTGAATGAATTATTTCTTTTAATGTTCTTTAATTCTTTATTTCCCAATTATGCGTGACTTTAAACTGGCATATAACTAGTTTTATAGCAATTAAGGTATATAATTATGTTGAATTTAGAATAAAAGTAATAATACATACATATATACTTTAAATTCTTAAAATATAATGGCAAATTATATAAAATTTGTGAAGTGTATGTACGTTATATTCATAACTATGCCTAACTTACTACAAAAATAGTTACATATACTTCTTAAGTCGCACAATAGATCGAAAAATAATTAATATTAAAAGAAATAAATAAATGAAAAATGTATTTCTCGACAAATTTTCTTTCAGTAATGTACTTTTAGCCAATTTACCTTGCAGCAATATCTACGCCATTCCGTGAAAATTAAATTAATAAAAAAATCAAGATTACGGCATTTTCTCTGATCAACTATTTTTTAGTTATCTTTAGTAAATTTAGTAAATATTACTAGATGAGAGTAGGTATATAAAGTTAATAAATAAATGCTGGTGATTTAAATGGATAAAATTATGATACTCTTGTAATAGATAAATAAATGGTAAAAATAGATCAAATTATCCTTGGATAATTGAATCTTTTACCTTTTTAAAATAAAAATCAAAAGTCGATGGCACGTAGAAGATTAAGAGGATTGGATTAACGTCGTACTGAATTTTTTGAAGGTACTTTAGCAACGGTATCTGTCGAATATTTATTTATCGTGGATTGATTATTTATTTAAAAAGTAAACACGTAGACCATATAATAAATAGCATAAGCATAAATAAATATAATTACAAATATCCGATCAAACTTTGACGATGAAACGATTGAGGAAGCAAAAAGAATCCGCATTATAATGCTCTTTGCTTGAAAAACCCCCGACGCATTGAATCATCTCAAGAAATGTTAATTTTGTTATTGATCATTCGAGTGTCGTTTGCGCAACAAATTAACGCCCCGTATCGCTTCTTCGTCGGTAGGACGCGCGTTTAAACTACTCTTAGAGGAGCGGCGCAAAGAAAAAAAAAAACAGATCCTCCTCCAACGCAGCAAGCATTCGATCCCGTCCGATTCAGTCGTCCGCGAAGACGAACGGACTCTCATCCCCCGCGCGCGCACCCAATAAGCTCGCGCTTCGCGACGCCAATAATGATAAACACGGACACTCGCCGATCGGCCGTGCAACAATGATCGTCTGTAAAGCGCTGTTTGGAAAAACGCCCCCGCGTCCGCGCTCGATGTTTTCTCGGTCACGTCGCGCGCGACGAGAGCTCGCAAAGCCGGCTTACACAGAGTGGCGAGGTCGAGGCGGTCCGGCTCGGCCAGCAGGGGCCTCTTCGCCTCGATGAAAAGCTGCAGCTCGCTGAGGACCGTGTACGACGTCAGCTCCACGGTGACGCTGCACCGCATCGCGGACTGATGCTTGCTCGGCGCCGCGGCCGCGAGGGCGGCATCGGCGCCGGAGGCTGGGGCGGCGGCGGCGGCGGCGGCCTGCTCGGACGAGGGCAGCAGCTCCGGCGAGACCGTGGCTCTGATCGACAGCTCCTCCTCGGTCGTCTCGTTCTGCACCGGGGCCTCTGCATACCGAGGCACAGGACGTTTTTAGAATAAAATCAGAAGCGCATTTTGCGTATCGTTGGGAATGCAGCGATTATATATATATGTATATCTATACACAAACTTGCGTGCGCGCGCGCGCGCGTGTGTGTGTATACTAAATGTGTAAAATAAAATCTTCGTGCGAATGGAAAGAGAAACACATTTCGTGATATACGGTGCAACGTGCTAAAGCAATAGATTCCTAAATATATAAACGAAAAAGTTCAATTTGGCTAAATGAATCATTGTGTACGTGGTACTTTATATTTTCAGTCTCTTGCTATCGTAATACATCCACCTATTTTATTAAAAAAAATTGCAGACAAATTCGTAATTTCTTGATTTTGATATTCATAATATATAAACCTGGAGGAACGCAGTTTTTTCTTGCTAACTTTTAACGGCATTTTGATCATTAAACTAAGTCAGTATATTAGATGTCATACGGCAGCTAGTATAATACATAGACGTATATATAACTTTTACATATCATGTCTGTTTTCATTGAAATCACAATGGAATTTTTCTGAATCGTGCGTGGATGCTTGATCGTAAAAAAATCAATATTGTTTAGCAGATAATCCTTGGAGAAAGTTAAAATAGTTTACGGGTCTGTCGAAATCAATTTTCACCGATTGAGCAAAAATTGCTATGCCTAAAATATTAAATTATTATAAATGTCTCTAATTCCTCTCCTTTATATTTGAGCTTATTTGACACTGACGCGCAGTTTCGAGTAAATTCACGCAGCTGAAGATGAAACCGTTTTGAGAAATTCCTTAAAGAATTATAAATAAAATTATCAAAACATTCGATCTTACATGCCAAATGTAGACTTCGTTTGGTGCTTTGCAGCAACGTAACGTAGACGACAGAAATAAAGGACGTATTTACTAAAATTTTGCTCAGTTTTAATGAAAGACAGCTTAGTTAAGATACCGAGTATCCCAATTTATTGAATCAGAATTGAAAAGCTCGTAGAGCTATCTACCTTGTTTACATAAGCCACGTCCGAGTCTAATCGTATTCTTCGGATCATGATACATCTGTCATCTCAAGCTCGTAGGCGCATCAAATGAGAATCTCCTCAACTGTACTTACTTCATTTTTACGTTGAATAAAAGCATTCGATTCTCACAACCTAAATTTCCCGTATGCCGCCCGTATTTGAATAGACGTTACTTAATAGGTATTCGAAAACCTTAAATGAATTTGAAGGTAGTCGTCTTATCAACTTCCTATCCATAACTGCAAGAGCTATTTTCTGTTATAATCCGGGACTTATCTATATGCATATCCGATTGACGACGTCCTCGACTAGACTCTAGTGAAGATCGCATTGAAATTTCTATTCAATAGCTAGGAAATCGAACTATATGTCTATACGGTGCGTTATAGAAAAAACACGTGAGTTTTCCAACCAATTATCGTTGTTCGATTTTATGACGATGGGATATGTACTATCCCTGACGGTGAATCAATAAACTTTGGTAGAAATATGTATCTTAATTCTTTAAAGCAAAATATTTTACCAACGCTCATAATTTATTAAAAATTAACTATCAAAAATGCAGCTTATAATAGTCCGTCAATTGTGTTCTTGATCAATTGAGTAAAGAATGCTCTGTTTTAAAAAAATTTGTGTGCGTAACAATAGTTTTCTTGCAAATGTTCGCTATTGTCTTTATCTTCTTTGATCTTCGAATTATTTTCTTATCTTTATTTTATTTATTTTATTTCATTTTATTTTACTTTATTTATTTTATTACCTTCCTTTATTTTCTCTTTATTTTCATCTATGTATTATACATTGTTACGAGATTCGAAACAAGTCCATCAAAATGTGTGGGAAACTTTTGAAGTATTCTCTATTCGTCATTTAACAAGTTTACATGAAATTCTTCAGCAGCGCTCAGAATAGACGTAAATAAAATACGCGAATAACCAAAGCTGGCCGGTTACGATTTCACGTTTACAAATACGGCATTAGGTAAAACAGAGTTTTTTTTTTTTTGCTCGATCGTTAAAAATTCACTTCGACGTCCCCTTAAACTATTTTTAACTGTTTCGAAAAGTTGCCATAAAATATTTTCATTTCTTTTACGATCATACTCAATTTCTATTACTTATATGTATATATATATATATATATATATATATATATATATATATATATATATATATATAATAACGGATCTACGCACGAGTCGCGGAAATTATACATTTTGCGATTTCATTAGCGGACGCCATTTGTAAAACTTATAATACCCCCGCATTGTATATATACTGGGCTCCCGTGCGTAGCCGAATTTACGAACTGCTGTAACTGCTCGCCGAGGCGCGTATAACTCACGATCTTGTAGAGCCTGTCGAGATTATAAATATATAATTTAAAGCGCCTGCGGCAGTTACAGCTCGTGGCGTTCTGGGAGCATGTTAAACAGCCGATAAAATTATTCAAGAAAGCAATCTCTCCGTTTTACTTCATAGCGTCTGCATTTATATATATATATATATATATATATATATATATATATATATATATATATATATATAGGCGACGACATATTTTAGACATAGCCACAGGGATATATTATGTTTATAGATATATTCGCGTTCTAATGTATATGAAAGCTGGTGGTTACGCGTACTAATGATGGAAATTACACTGAGCAAAAAGAAGGTGCTAAAAAGTAAAAAAAAAAATAAAAAAAAATAACAAAAAAATATATATTCACGAGGAGGAAGTTGTAGGAGAAGTACGCATGTACATAGTGCGTATATGCATGTATATATATATATATATATAAGTAAGAAGAAGAAGAAGAAGAAGAAGAAGAAAATGTACCCGCGAAATCTCATCAGCGCGTTGTACCGAGGTGCGGTCATACTGTAAAGTTCGATTATATATACCATATATAAACCGCTCGCGTCTGACGAAGGCGCGAGATTTACGCGCCGCTGCAAATAACAATTATAACATAATATAAAATCGAATTTACGAGTGGTCTCAAGTCAGAATAATAATTGCGCGAGAAACGTTATTATCCTTATCTCGTGCAATTCGCTTGCGCGCGAAATATTATGTATAATAAAAAGTAGTCGCGCGCCTACATCGCGCCATGAAGTTATAATATATATATATATATATATATATATATATATATATATATATATATAAGTATAAATACGAGTCGTGAATTGCGCAATGATCATGATAGTGTTATAGATTATTTACGACTGATGCGTGCGCGAGAAAATCAAGGAGCTGCCCAGCCCCCCTCTCTCTCTCTCTCTCTCTCTTCTCTCTCTCTCACCACCCTAAGAAGCTGCAGGACGACTTCCAGTAATTAGCGTATCGATTTTAATTAGTTCGAGATCCTGAAGTGAAACGAGGAGGCGATTACGCAGGATATAATATATATATATATATATATATATATATATATATATATTTGAAATTAAAGAAACTCTTTAGATTATCGAATTCTAATGAATTTTCGTAGCTTTTCAATGAGTTTATATAAACTTTTAAAATAAAACTTAAAACTATGCTTGCAAAGAGTCCGGCGAGTTCGTAAACACTTGGACTGAATTTTTCAAGAATTCGATAAGTTTATAAAGAGTTTGAACGAGTTCTCATAGAATTCGCATGAGTTCTTAAAAAATTTGAACGGGTTCGTGCCTCTCTATAGAAATTTATAATTAGCCAGGAAACTGTGTGTAGAAATATTCTCGGCGTACGCCCAGTTCAGACTAAATTCTAGTCAGTATTACTCATTAGTTCCCGATTTACCTATAATACTCGTCAGATACAAATTCGATTTTACTACGATTTTCTAATAACCATCTTATATTTTATTTATTACTTTCTATTCAGATTTCCTTCACTTTTACCGACGTGGGAAAAATGTTGTTTTCTGAAAGAGTGTTTTCTGGAGGAGAAATTTTACAAGTAGGAGAATCAAGAAAATGGTTTGGGTGTTTGTATTTTGAATATAGTTAGATTTTCTTAAAATTAGTTGATGTTAGAATGAACGGCGTATTTTTTAGCTAGAACTTACGAAAATTAGAACTAAGAAAATGTTTAGGCTTTCTATCTTGAATTTAGTCAGATTTTCTTAACTGTTTTATATGTAAGCATTATGTGTCTGTGTGTGTGTGTGTGTGTGTGTGTGTGTGTGTGTGTGTGTGTGTGTGTTCGTAAGAAAAATAAATTTTTTTGTTCCTTTGAAAAAAACTTTCACTTCAATATTTTCTCAAACGTTAATTTATAAGAAGTATGCGACGGAATTTGTTTTTTCTAAATATGAAATTAAAATTGAAAACGCTTTAAATAAACAGGAAAATTTTAATTTATTAATGGAACCCGTTTCCTCGCATCTAACATTCATTACGATCTAAGAAAAAGTGACATAATGGTAGTCTGCCTTATAGAAGTCACAAAGGCATTCGACACAAACTGACTCGAAGCCCCAAATTTTTAACTAAATTAACTTAATTGCCCTGATCACATACACCCACATAAACTCGTCCATTCTATGATTGAAGATAAAAACTGTTATCGCAAGAGAATTGCAGTAGACAATGCAGAATAGGAGAACCGTGTGTTCCCTTGTCTTCTCTTATATTTATAACCCACAAATAGTAACACTATTCGGGGAGGAAGAATGTATATTCAACATTGAAGTTTGCGGACAATTTCATTTTCTGCTGTGAGAAGGAAAATTTTAAACAACTACCATCAATGTTACAAAGCCAATACTTAAAAATGAAAAAATATTACAAGCACTGAAATTTAGCCGTCAACCCAAGTAAATGTAAAACTATCCTCTTTAGTAAAGCCATTCGTCGTAAAACTCCAGAAAATATCAGAAAAACTAGAGAATCTTCAACATATTAGGCAATTCTATCTTGATACCAAATAAAAGAGTAAAATACCTTAGGATCAACCTGGACGATCGTGTGCGACACTCAACACGTATGAAAATCTATAATCATTGAATTAAACATACAATCGTGAAACTAAGAATTTCTCCTCATCTTTAGTATCTAGAGCAAAAATTCTTGCATATAAAAGTATTCGTTTGATCATCATAAAAGCGGCATTTGTTTGATTTAACATTTCCCTAAGAACAATGGATAAAGCAAGATGTTTTGAAAGAAAGAAAAAATACCTCTCCAGCACTAACAAAAAAAACTTATAATTTAAATATTCATTGTGAAAATAATTAGAAACTAGATTAACAACATCCATCAAGCAAATAATGTCATGATAGATAAATTATAAAATCATAACCTTCCCATAGTCATCATAAAAGAAAATATCACAGTAATCGACCATTTCAAATGATTCGATGAAAATAACTATACATCGTAAACCAATTATCTACCCTTTCCCCAAGTGAAACAACAACAAATTACTCTTCCAATACCATCGGGACATGGAACTTAAATATACATAAATATTAGCAAAAAATTAGATTCGTATCAAAAAATATTTTAACTAACATAAAATCATTACACTCCATGGCCTACTATTACCCATTCCCCTACGTTCACTCTCGTTCTTTTCTTTCAATCATGCAGTCAATCACACGCGCGTTCCGCAATCTTCTTAACCACCCCGTTGACCACTTAATAACCACATATTTATTAACCCCTTAAATACTTTGCTCTTCCTTCTCAATTCCCTGTACATATATTTATCTATTTCTCTCCTCCACACTGTGCGGTAGGTAAGCACAATCAGTTTATAAGTTCTCCAGAGAAGTAATTGTAATCATGATAATCTACCCTGTAACAACCTACAATCCAATTACAGCGAACGCTCATTATTTAGTATTTAGGAACAATGTACATTTGTATCCTTTTTGTACTACGTTATTAATTTATTTTACCAATAATAATACCAATGAAAAAAAGGAAGTAAATAATGCATGTTAGCTTGTTAATCGTAGGTCCTACTTCAACACTCATGGGAGGTGGACATATTATTAAGCGAAATAAAATATTTATATGTTCAACAGAGATTTGGAACCTTAAAATTTAACATACTCGTAATTAGTTATATAAAATATTAACAATTGTTAATTATAAGTCGTTTACGTAATAAAAGATATAGAAGATTATTTCTAACTTGTAATTGAATGCCAATGCGTTTACGCAATGCATAAAATTAATTTTTTATTTTAAATTTTAAAAGAGCCAAAAAATTATTCACCGAGGCAATAAAAGAAAATTAGAACAATATATAAATGTTATTAAAATTGTCTTAGATTTTCTGACTAGATTGTGTTCACATTCGAGCTAGGCATAACTAAGTTGGTTCCCAAATAAAAATAACAAACAAAGTTGGTTCCCAAATAAAAATACCAAAAATACAATCCATGCTAGATATCCTTGCTCGGTCCTAACGATAAATAAGGAAAACTAATCATATAGTTGGCAGATTCTAAAATAATAAATTTCTACAAGAATAGCTAAACTCTGCACGAATCCGTGTAAACTCATTGAAAACTCTTGGAGAACTCGTTGAAACACATGGGGTACTCGCTCGAAGTCTTGAACCTTTTTTGGAAATTAACTCATTCAACCTCTCTGAGTACTCGTTAAAATCCTCTAGATGAGTTCATTTAAACTCTTCGTGAACATATACTTGAACTTATTGAGATCTTATTCGAACTTTAAGGATTCGTTCAATTTGTTTGTGAACTCATTCGATTGTCATAAATTTGTAATATAAGGTATAAAGTATCAGGTGGCGCTTCACCAATACCAAGACCAAGACCAGATTTAATAGAATATCATCTTGGTGTCGAATAAATATCGTCAATTAAATTAGGATCTTGGTTTTGTCCATATGCAAGGCGATATTTCAGTAAATCTGATCTTGGTCTTGTTCTTGGTAAGGCACAGCTAATAGCGATCCCGATGTCAAAATTGAGGATACATATTCGACACCAAGACGATATTTTATTAAATCTGGTCTTAGTATTGGTATTGGTGAAGCACTAGTATCACGCTTATATAGTTTCAAAAGTTTACAATTATACATGCACACATTATATTACGACTGGAGCTTTTCGTCGAATATGATTCGGCCGATTGAACTTTTTCTGTTTTTCTCTTCTTATTACCGACGTGCGATCCGAACAAAATCACATCGTGCAATTGTATGAATGGCACACAACGTATGACTCACCGGTAGCCTGCTTGGAGCGGGCGCGCAGCTCGGCCAGCTGCTCCTCGGCCGCCGCGTAATCGTAGTTGCGTCGATTGACAGGCGGCGCGACGAAGATCGAGGGCTCCGAGCCGAGGTAGCAGACCTCGAGGCGGCCCTCCTCGGACAGGATCACGATGCCGCCCTCGAGGTTCTGCGCAAATGCGGGGAGGGAGAGAAACAGACTTTTATTCACAACAAATTAAGTTCTTACCTTATATACGGATTTATATTCTGTAGGTTTAATCTATTTTCTTAATATGACATGGTAATCGGGTGGTATGTTTGGTCATTGGTTTTTTTAATAAAATCTGAATAAATGTTGTGATTTTAGTTTTTTTTTCCTTCAAATATCTCCTCAAGTATGTATTAATTTTCATTCTTTGTTTTTATTAAAGCACGAATAGGTGGACAAAAGAGGTGAAAACAGCTATTTTTCAACAATGAATTTTACCATCGTAAATAGATGTATACATGTTTTTGCGGTTACTGAAACTGTACCCAGGTTCTAAATCAAAAATTAAGGGTCATGCTTTTTCTAATAAAAAAAAAAAAACAAAAACACAGGATTAGTCGCAAAAATTAGGAAGATGGCAATTGTTCTGTATAAATTCTACAGAAAAGTTTTGTACAGTTGATTGGACTTCGTCAAATTATGCTTGTCTCGATGGTATTCTCTAGTTCATTAAATTAAATACTAGCAAATTTTATTGTAAGTTTGTGCATAGATTGAGGACTCAAAATTCCTTTTTTTATCACATGGATAAAAGAAGAATTATAATTTACGTAATTTGAAATCTACTTTCATCATCATTTTTTTTTAGGCAAACCGTACGATCTAATTGGATCATGCGAGACTGGACTCCGCATTCGAAGTCAGTGAGCTAAAGAAGGACTAACAGTACAATTAAGCCCATTTGTAAGGCGATGTGCTTTTTTAATCCAAAAATTATACAGAAATGCATGATTTTGATTTTGAATTCTGAGTCGTAGACTTACAAAAGAATGAAAATATGTTAATACAGTCTGATTAAATCTATAAAAATTTTTTGTTGGAAACGTACGATAAATTTCGACATTCGTGATTTTTAGAAATTTTGCGTTGTTTATGGATTCAGTTTCGGTGCCCTTGAACGCACGCGCACGCGCTCACGTATGCAGCCAGGCATGAAAGATATTTTGTGTTGAACAAGAAAGTAAATGAAAAATACGCTTATTGTTCTGTACATTTTAGGAAAGACTATAGGAGCCAATTTAGCAATTTAGCCACCTGGCTTCGATTTAAGCGTGTCCAAAATTATTTTAAAATTTATTTTGCCAAACAATCCCGCTTTTTGAGGCATCAAATGCGTGTTATTAGCGACAAGAATTTCCATTAGCTAAAAGCTTTATCTTTTTCTTTTAATATATTGATAACACAGCTATCAATGCAATCGACCGCGTTTATATAAATTACTGGAATTCAGCTTTTTATAAATCTCGATCCGTGCACAATGAAACTAACCCAATCGCATTAGAGGAAACATTTGAAAACACGATGAAAAATTGATTGAACTTCTTACTAATAATATACACTCAATATATATATATATATATATATATATATATATATATATATATATATATATATTACAAAAAAAACTCGAGCTATCGCCCCGGAAAAACGATGAAATCACACTGTTACGTATGTAAGGTACGATTAAACTAATTCGGAATATTGCGCTCGCGCGCGATTCGTGGCATTAGCTTAATATATATATATATATATATATATATATATATATATATATATATATATATATATATATGCGTATCTGGTTCACGCCGACGACTTCTTGGGCAATAAAAGTAAGCGAAGAGGCCTGCGCGCCGTCCAGGGACGCGCGCCCCCGCAGCGCGTAAAGGGTACAGGGGGCAAGGGGGTAAGGGGGTCGCAATAGTCGCGCCGCGCTCGACATTTATCAAAACGGCGGCGCCGTGCACTTTTGCACTATTGTAATGGACCGTCGACCGCGTCGCCTTCCCTATATATATATATTCTCTGAAAAAGTGAACATAATATCGGTTGCATAAATTATACGTCTATGTGTGCAATATGCGTATGACACTTTTAAAAAACGTCCGACTGCAAGTGACTAGAGCCATCCGCAGTTCTAAATATTAGGGAAAAGTGTTTCAGTAAAACATTATGTATCTGAATTTACGCATTAGTACAATTATACGCAGAAAAAAAAATTAATTCGTTTAAATGAATAATGAATAGACAAAAAAGACCTATAATTACTTATCTGAAAGTGTATTATTAAAAAAAAAAAACAAATAAATTTATTTTTCAACTAAATATTTGGTTGAAAAAAAGAAAATCAATATTTATTTAAACTTATTGCAATTTTTCCCAACGTATGAATTGACATTAACCAAAAAAAATTTGAATAAATATAAATTTGTATACTACATGAAAAAAATTATTAGAACTAAATAAACGTTATTTATTTAAATAATACAGATTAAAACTTTTCATAGAGCAAAAGAGTATAATTTGGATCAAAGAGACATCGCTATTTATTCTACTAATTTTAGTAAATTTTTCGATAGTGAAATAATAACAGTAAAATATATTGATTTCGATTTTTCAGTTTCTTCCCTATAATATAGATAAAAAAAATAGTGTACAACTGCCATGGCATGAAATCGACGAAAGAAAAAAAAAACTTTCCACGAATCTTTCAGTTACGGATTCCCAAAGTTATTTTTCAACTAGTCGGTCGAAAACTTTTAACTGCGTTTCACGAACATAAGGGCCACCGGCTCGTTTTCCCAATGACTCACTATATGTCTCTATACAGATATAAACGACAAAGAGGCGCACCCCGGCCGACATTATGCCCGTTACGCTCCTGATGGTCAATGAAGGCAAAACAATTAGGATAAGGCCGCGCGTAGTGCCAGCGCATGATCCCGATTTTATAGCCGAATACCGGGCGGGGGGTCCAAATGGAATTTTTTTCCTCCTACCTTCGTAAGTGCTCGGTCGTATGTAGTTGCACTTATCGGAGGGAAGCCGGAAATTTTCTATACAGAATCCCATTCTCGTGAGATTTCACGACAAAAAGCAAGCCATTATTGGCTTTCCGCCCTTTATCACTCATATGCATTATGTACCAAGGTCTCCGATATAATATTTCGATTTTCTCATAGCAAACCAGCAGGAGTCATCGCGAAATTATATCAGACATACTCGACAAATGTAAAATAATCTAATGAATGATCGAGATGCGGAAATGCCGCCATGGGGCGTAGGTATACATATATATATATATATATATATATATATATATATATATATATGTATATATATATATGTATATATATATATATACCACGTGCACAAGAAGATTCGAGAGAGAGAATCTCGACGTTATAACAATCCCGAAATACCTCTCTTTCATTCGCTTCTTTCTCTCCTTCTGTCTCAAGGGATTCTATATTGTATATATATATATATATATATATATATATATATATATATATATATATATAAGATCCCCCCTGGTGAAAACTCTTTGCAAACATCAGGTTAGACTGGCAATTATATATATACGTATATAAACTTCCATGGCCCATGACCTGGTGCTGCAGGTTACACACACACGCGCGCGCGCACAAATATTGAGAGAGAGAGAGAGAGAGAGAGAGAGAAAGAAGGAGAAAGAAAAGAACCGCGTGACTGAGCGTCGAGGGACGTCTCCGAAATCCTCCGCGATAAGATCTGCGATGTACATAGCAAAAGAGATGTCGCGACGGGAGAGTCGATTTCCCTATACACACACACACACACACACACACACACACACACACACACACACACACACACACACACACACACACACACACACACACACACACACACACACACACATATATATACAGCATGTAGCCGCTAGCCGAGCGACAAAGCGACACCTATTGGTCCGTGCGTAGAAGTAGTTAAAGTGCTTACAGTATTGTCCTCACAGAACCCCCTTTCACTGTCTCTCCCCCACCCCTCTCTCTCTCTCTCTCTCTCCTCTCTCTCTCTCTCTCTCTCTCTCTCTCTGCCTCTCACGCTCTTTATCCAAAAAGTTATATATATATATATATATACCAGATACATTGAGACCAGTTGGGACTTACCTGTAGCTGGGCCCTAGCGACGGCGACGGGAGCGAAAGGTAGCTGGGCCGACCACTTGAGGGTCGTACCTTCGTAAATCATCAGCGTCTTCGTATCGGCGATCACGATCACCATCAGCTTGCCGTCCGGCTCTGAAATCATGCGGTGGCGTTGATTTACGATTACAATCTATCTCCCCCACCTCTCTCTCTCTCTCTCTCTCTCTCTCTCTCTCTCTTTATATATATATATATATATATATATATATATATATATATATACATATCGCGCCCCATCTGCATATATTTATATATGCGTGCGCCGCGCCCCCGATTATGCGCGCGTCCTTTTTATTTCCTGTCTCCATAAAACGCTTTATATCGTTGCCAAGTGTCGACCTAGTGCGAGAAGGATCTTTCAATTAAAAAGTTATATATATATATATATATATATATATATATATATATATATATATATACATATACACACGAGAATCGCTGACTTTCGGACCCTTTTTACGAGCTCGGCTCGGAAAAAAACAGCTTGACCTATTGATCGACAGGGGAGGTCCGATCCTATTACAGATTGAAAAGCGAGAAGACGATCTCCGACATCGACAATATCTATACATAATATGGGCATCCGTTTCGTTTTATTTTTTCATTCAAAAGAAAATTCGACTTTTGCTTCTTTATTGGAAAGCGTTCGGAGTAAGGGGGGACTTTTCTCGATTTTTGTGCGCGATAATTTATATAACGGAAGGTATGCGTCTGGCGATCGACCGATTCTTTTATTACGAGAATTTTCTACTTGTCGAAATTACGATATCGTGACGATCGGCGCCGATTTTCCTTTTAGGACAATTTACGTAAGTCCCGTTGAATTCTTAAAATTTGCCTTCACTCGAAATATTTAATCTATTGCATTTAAAAGAAATTGATCGATTACTTGGTCATGGATAACAACTTCTGTTTCTCATATATATATATATATCGAACATTTAATTGATAAACGCATATAAGAAAATACTGCTTAAATACTGACTTTTCCCTTATATATCAAATATCTGGCCAATCAAAATTGATGAATCGTTCTAATGTTACAGTTTCTAAAGTTTTACATATATGCGTGTTTGCGTAAAATCTCACGTTAATCTTAATAATTATAATTTGCAACAGTATACTGCATTTCTAAGATAAGTATATATTTTGTAAGAAAATTTCTAACGTTTTCATAATCGACAGTTCAGAAAAATATGTGAAAAATTAAGTCGTATGATTTATATAAATATATATACTTCTTGAGGTACAACAATCTCACTTTCAATTTTAGTTAATTCTACGTTATTAGCCGTGTTCATATGACTTTGAAACTTCAATGGAATTTTAAACACTTGCATTTCATCTTTTCACGTATAGTTTTATCGTTACTATATTTATTCTTTGTCTATCAGTGATTATATTATTTTCTTACAGTACCGAGGCCACCGCCATAATTCTCGATTGAAATAAAAATAAGCAAATTTACCGGGAAGATATTCAAATGAGATACAGCTAAAGTCGCCCATAACTCTAGCGAAATTGACTTTAATCCAAATAAGTGATGGAAGTAAAGGAACATTAGAGGCATAAAAATATTGCATTTACGACTGGTTGCTATATAAAGTATCCGAATGATACATATATCTTCGCAAATAGAGAGGTGATCCTGGATATGATAAGAAATTTTCAGAGATAGCTTAAAAATATTGGGAAATAATTCTTAGCTAAGACAAAGCGAAAGTATTTTTTTATTATAGCAAAATGATAAAAAAAGAAAACCGATCGAATGAAATAAAAATAAACTGAAAAAATTTTTATCGTTCAAAGGTCAAGTATTTAGACTGAAGATTTTAATTTAAAAGTTTGCAGAGAGGATATGATATAGAATGAAAACAAAAAGCGAATGTGACAAATTTTTTCCAAATTAGAAGAATACCTTTTATCTCCGCGATCAAGCATTTGAAAACTTGATAAAAAAAAATGCAAAAAATAGAAAGAATACAGAATGATGAGCAACTGATTTTTTATTTTACGTTCTGTATTCTCAAACAAGATTTCCGAGCTTCTACAGAACTAACATCAGTGCTTGTTACAGCAGTTAAGTTGATGAAGAAAGTATTGATTAAAAACAATTAATATGTAGTGAGTGGAACTCTTAGTAATCAAATGAAAATATACTAAAACGAATTACGAGGTGAAGCAAGGGAGAAATGAAGCATTAGGATATTTTATATACATAAGAGAATAATAATGAGATAGTTATAATAAAAAAGAAATCCAAATTAAAAGCTTCGATCTATTAAAAGTATTTATATTCATTATAATTACTTCAAAATGATTATACATATTGCCACTTCGATGTAAAAAATTGAAAACAATAAGGATGAGTTGACAAAAATAAGGTAGTTTAACTAGAATTGCGTAGAATAAATCAATTACAAGAAGAACATCCGAGTATCTAAGATCTCTTAATAGTAAATTATGACTGAGAGTAACAAATACCAGCTTATTGGGACATTGAATATAATTCATCATCTAGTCAAATATAATGGTAATGACTATAAACTTTTAAAAGATTGAAAAACAAAATTCATATACAGACTTACGGACAGAATAATAAAAAAGTATTCGTCGAATAAGTAATCGATACAAGATTTAGATGATAGAATCAGTTGTTATAGCTATGTTAACTATACGAATAAATGCAATGTTTAATATGCCACGTTATCATTTACGATGTATAAAATTTGAATCAAAATTATCGTTTCGATTTTCCGTTAAAAAAAAAGTATGGATAAAAAACTGAAAGGTCGAAGGGCCAGTCAAGTTCGTGCAAGCGGGAAAGAAGAATAATTTATATAAACACATGCAAATACGCGGACGTATCCTAGCAAGATGTACGAGAGGACGCGGGACACGAGAATGTATAAATCAATTCCATTTCCGCGGCGATCCAACCGAAACAAAGGCGTACGTCCGCGCGCGCTTGCGCGTCGTTATAAATAAAACAGAATCCGCAACGCGTACGCGCGTACACCGCGTGCCCGGCGAAAGGAAACATCCGATAAATCACCGATCACGTAAGCGAGGAAGCAGAGCGCCCCGTACTCCAGTCTCTTGGCCGACTTAATGCTCGTGCAGGCGTCGCCGAGGACGTAGAGGCACCTCTCGCCGAGCACGACGATGCCGGCCTCGAAGCTGGTCAGCAGCACGGAATCGATCCCCAGTATCGGCTCGCCGATGTTGTACGTCCAGTCGGGCGTCACGGGCCTCAGCCGCTGCTTGTCGGCGAGACCCTGGCGGGCCGCGTCGTCCTTGCGGCCGACCTCAGCCATGCTCGGATACCTGCGGCATAACATTGTACAGGATTATCGAGTGGAATTATTGGGAGAGACGAGTCTTATTTCTGTACGTTGATACGGATGATACGGATACTCGGATGCGAGTTTTCAGAAAAATTATGCCACTGTGCAAAATTCCTCGTGGATTGCCCGCCCTTTACTCGCTTATGCGACATTAAGCCCATATAGATTTCGAGCGCTTATTGATCGTGCGAGATAAATATCAATTGCACGTATATGAACAGCTTCATAAATGGAAGGGATAGTTGGGAAAATGATAATTGCGAGACTGTTTAGTGTTATTTTTCTTGATTATTCGAACTACAGAATTTTAATTGACAGTCGAAGAAGGTATGTCGAGCCGAGACGTTTTCGATAGCAAAATTTTATTCCGCCGACACTTTGTTCGGAATTATATCGTGTTTATCTTCGGAATTATTCTTGAATTACGGATAATTATAAAAGCTATTCACAAAATCGAAGTCTACATAAGATACAGGTCTGTATCTTAACAAAAGATGTAAAATACGAAAAACTTTTTTATTTATACAATAAATAATAAACAAACGATTAAAATATCTATTATTTTTAGTGAAACACGTTTAAATCATAGAATTAAAGTTCATAAAAGAAAACGAATTAATTTTATTAGTTAAACGTGTTTCGAGAAATATTATAGCGTATTTTTCAATCATTTACTCAAAACCTGAATAAGTAAAATCGCTGCATCATTTTATCAGATGTACGTAACAAGAAATTTTCAATCATTCATTTCATCGCGATATTTTCTTTCCTTAATCAATTAAGATCTTTATATTGTAAGTTCTTTGGTCTTCCATCAAGCATTCTGCGCGGTCTAGGGTAAAACGTACAATTGTAGTTGTTTTCAGTCTATATAAAGCTATTCCCAATTTACTACTTCAAAAAATTCTTCCTCGCTTCACATTTGGCTTAATCGGGTAAGAAAATATCGCGTATCGATGTATATAAAATCATCGCATTGTGAAACTACTAAAGTGTAAGTTTCTTTGATAAAGGGAACAAAAAATTGTAATTTTGTTAAGCAATCAATTGTAATAAATAAATAAAAGTTATTACATTATATAATACCAAGAATACTCATAGTCATTTCCCATCACCCAATCCATTATGCCCTCTCATCCCTTATCCATTTAGATTATCCAAAAATATGTGTTATCACATTCGGAAAAAATACACAGGATTGAAAATTATCTCGAGCCTGTCTCAATCAGATAAGGTCAGGTTTTATGCACAAGCGTAATTGTAGTTCGTGAAATTTTTTAGAATTATGAACAAGAAGTCGATGTAATACGATCAAGTTAAAGATTGCTGTTGTAAAGTAAATTTAATTTGGGCAATGAACATTTATGTAACCTTTGCAGTTTATCTATAAACATGTTATTCTTACATAGATATATCTAAAATATTATTGATCTCAACTAATGAATTTTCAATTTCTACTTTAAATAACAAGATTTAAATTGCTGTAATTATACTGAAAAAAATAAGGGATACTTTTAGCAGTGCGTCCAATAACCAATATTTGAGAGCTCTTAATACGCTTTCACTCTTTTTTTAAGCGTACGACTTGTCTCCTTCAGATAAAACTGCGTCACCTAATCGTGGCGGCAGTATTACTTTGAGTTCATCTTCTATCCCAGTATTGGGATTTATAATATTACAACAGCGAGTTGAGAGCAATGTTCCATCTTATCGGAAAGTATTGCTGCGCACCAGGCCGTTTATGTGAATTTTCGCATCAAATTTTATTCAGCGTATCTTTTATTAATATTTAATTTATTAAGGATTTGCTATACGCTTTTATAGAGACGTTGTCTGATTTTGAACATAAGCAACCTTTTTGCTTAAATCCATATATGCATTAACGCACATGATCAACTATGAAGATTGAACAAGTATCAGATCCCTGTAGAGTCTTGACTGTCCATTCTGACCTCTCTATTCAAAACACAGTGGTCAGTATATACCAAGTATGTATAGTACAAATCTCGAGACGGGTGTGGAATTTCATCAGTGCCCTCGTGTGACAGCTTAGCCCCGAGCGAAGAAAGGCAGATACTCAAGAGATTATAAAATCAATTTACTGACAAGTATTGGTCAATTCGCATTTTACTTTGCATATCCAGAGCTGAAAAATCCTCTCCAAGTTTTACTTTTCTCAGCTGAAGTGAATTTTAAAGAATATTACTAATAACAAAAATTCCCAATAACTATATAACGCTCATAATCTTTAACGACAAAGTGAAAATCTACATTATAACAATATAATCTTAACTGAAAAAGATAGAAACAAATTGCATATTATATTTAATTAAAATAATTAAAATGCAAAATCTCTCTTTACATATACATATACATATAATATATATATATATATATATATATATATATATATATATATATATATAATAACTGTGATTCACTAATTCAATCTTAAGGGGCATAATGCACCTGCCTTAATAAGCTATACCGCGACGCGACAAAAACAGCGGACAAGCAAGAAATTAACGAGGAACACAAGGTCCCGCAGCTAATCATCCTTCCACCATGCGAAAAACACCTCTCTCTCTATCCGGATGAGCGGGGCTCGTTTCTTAGCTTCCCATATATATACCTCGGATCGGCGCGAGCGCGAGCGCGCCCGCGGGCACGCGCTAATAAAATACGAGAGAGAGAGAGAGAGAGAGAGAGGGAACGGAAGCGAGTCCTCCCTTACAGCCTCTGTATTTAAAGGTTCGCCAAAGCATCAGAGGAACAAGAAAGCTAAAGACTTCCCGACGCATATAAGGCCGCCCGCAATGATGTAATTATCGGAGACGAACGTCGACCGTCCCCTCTCTCCTTCTCCCCCCCCCTCTCTCTCTCTCTCGCTCCTCTCTTATATACCCATACACAAACACATAAACACACACGCGCGTGTGCATTCAGTCTCAAAGGGACATGATCCGCAGGCGATGAGACGCGTGTATATACGTACCAAGCAATAAGGAGGATAGTGCAAATATTTGAAATGCCCACGGTCGTTGATTGGTATCTATATATATATATATGTGTGTGTGTGTGTGTGTGTGTGTGTGTGTGTGTGTGTGTGTATATATATATGTTTAAGGAGCTCAGTGAACGAGATCGATGGTTACACGGCTTTTTTTGAAGGGTCTTCGAATAGCAGCTCACCCGCTTCTTGTCTGCGCGTGGCTACTCGACGGCTGTGCAGGCGACATTCGCCGAGCGCGATCGTCGACAGGAAATTGACGCTTGTACACACTTCTATTTAATATATAGGAATCATTGATTTATTCATAAATGATTGATTGATTAAGCTTTGTATATTCATGGATGCCTAGTGCTTATTACTCTTTTTTACTATTCATATATAATTAAGTTGGTCCCACGTATTTGAGCGGTATGCAAATGTACTGTATATTTTCGGTAAGGGATTTTTGATTACTTTATACGAGGGGCATTTCGGTCATTTTTTGAAAACTGCTAAAGATATGACGATCTTTAGGTAAAATGATAAATCTTGGAATAAATGTTGCAATATATTTTTAAGGTTTTGATAATCATATTTTCTAAAACACTTCAATCCGTCAAGTATAATAATAATAGTTTGTAAAAGTATTCTGTGGAACCAATAATTATCAAGCTGATTCTTGTAATTTAATATAGTGGTAAAATATTTTGAAGATAATCATAGTAAAGAAATTGTATTTTTTATTTAAAGGATCTTTTGAGTCGTTAATGGTGATTTCAATGTCATGTAGATTTTACTACTAGATAATTTAATCTATATATATATATATAGATTTTGAATCCTCCTCAAGTATTAATAGTTTCAGGTATAACCGATGTGAAGTCGGGTAATAATCTTATCATTATAATTTGGCAAAGATTGTGCTTCGTAAAGGTAGCAAGCGTATTCTAATGAAACTTCTTATGCAGGGTGTGCTGATGATGATTATAGTACCGAACCTGCCGTGAGTTATTGAGGGGTGACGCTGGATTCCACGACAACTTTTCGGGACAATAATTAAAAAAAAAAAAAAGCGGCTGTTAAAGCTGTCCATATGATTGGAAAAAATATCGGAACCTACATACAGCGAATGTATTGCCCGATTCACTAAAGAAGCACCTATGTTACGGTAGAGTTGGTTATTACACGGGATATGCTATTGCCCCCTTTAAGCAAAAGAGAGAAAAACTTATCTACCAGAAAAGGAACATTTCAGGTAGAATAAAGCTACCAAAACGAGCTGAACTGGGCTGGACAATCGAATGGCAGAAGTACTGGTAGAGTGTTTCACGGTAACCGATGGACGACTCATCCAATTAAACAGATGAAGCCACGATTCTCAAAGACGCGCGAGAAGGTTAATTGACATACCACGCAATTCGTATCGCGGCACTGTTGGGTTTCGATCTTATTTCCGTAAAATGGGATAAGAATCAGACAAGACCCGCGGCCGACGTTGTGCTCTTTTTGTCAATGTTACTGGCAATTCAGCTTGAAAGAAAGCGCCTCGGGCATGAAAGGGATTTATTCGGGCCCGATAATACCACCCAGCTAATACTGGGTCAAATAGTCTGAGGTATCTCCCTGCTGCATGACCATCCAGAGCGACAAAAGTTTGGACCGCGGATGTATAGAGCATTGCGGAAGTAAATAGGGTTAAACAGACCAGAAGTTATCTTGACGGGGAAGGTTTTTGGGCTGTATCCAGGCCATCGAATGGTCAGCGGTCTAAGTCAGATAAATTCAACGTATCCTCGAAGTGTGCTTTAGGAAAATCCTGATGGCGAGAGCCCGAAATTTTATAACTTACATATAAACGCGTACTCAACGTATAATTTATGAATTGAATAATTATATCTATTTCGTAAATTGAAGCATCGATATTTACTCATAAAAAAATTCTATAGTTATGAATTTTTTTTACTGCTGAGAATTATAATTATTGCCGCGAATAAATTTTCAATCCTTATTGACAGAAAATGTTTTGTATTTCTAGTGTAATAATATTTTTTATAAAGGAAGGAATTTTCTTGATAAAACATATTTTGTTTCACCAATAATTCATCGAAAGGATTTTAATCCCGTCTATCCAGCAACGAGATGAATAAATAATCAATGTTCGATATAATTCACTGTTCGCTGCCCATGCATAATGCATCGGTCCACACAATGCGCACGATACAACGCGCACCTCGTTCTCGCTGGTAGCATAACCGTTTGTTAAATCAACGCTTTTGTTCGAACAAAAAAAAAAAAAAAAAAAAATTTATAACACCGAAAGGCATTCTACAAGATATTTTGTTCATAATTTCCGCGATAATTTTCTGTGAGTTATTATACACATTATGATAATGCGCGAGATGATGAATAGTGCATCTTACCTCTCATCTCCCGTGTCAGCGTGCACGAATGCAATTATAATTATTTAAATAGAGTTACATAAAAACTGACGCTACCATAATACCGTCTGTATATTGATAAAATATTTGCGCGTATATCTAAATACAAGTCCGCTCCGGACGCGATGTTTCTAAAAAAACTTTTCGAAAGAACTTGTATATGTGTATAATGTGTATATATATATGTGGGCATCCTTCGACACGGCGCGCGGTAATGATTGCAGGAAATCCCGCGGTTATAAAATATATGTTTCTGAAAGAAAAAAAAAAAATATGAAGAAAAACGAAACATTTGCATTTTAAAACGTATATATGTATAAATATAAAATGCGCGGAATCCAATCGTTAAGCCAGTCATTTACTCTCGTAAAAACGTCCAATAACTATAACTCTCCCATAGCTATATATAGCGCATACATATACAAATGTGGAATCGTCGGAATTATAAGTGTAGGCGCAAGAACTGCTGCCGCGGCTTCGTGAATTTACGATACTGGATAAACGGGCGCGCACCCGCGGTCGCGCGACGCTCGGGCACAGACACGCGCACAACCGAATTCGGAACAGTGTGTTGAATTTAAATTGCCCGCTACATTGGCACGTAACGACGCTTCTTTCAAACTGGGCATTCGCCCGTGCAGACGGGGACTTAATTTTGCCGAAGTCATAGTTTCCTGGGTAATTAAAAGCGCTATGTTAAAGTCTAAGAGAGTGCTCTAATTGTCTCAGGAACGTTTAAGATGTGCTTGGGAATGAAGGAAATTTCATATGTATTCTTTGACAATGCCACCTAACTTATGTAACGTAAAAAAAATTATTGTTAAGTTATTTTGAAGAAAAAAAAGACTATTTAAATTCCGTAAAAATTACAGCTTTTCGCGGAAAAAATAAAACTTTCTTCTTTTACGACCCACCTGCTGCTTTCCGCGATCAAATTATATCACACCTGCATTGCAAGAATATTTACGAGCAAAGTAAATGCAACTTTGTATTAGTGGAAATGTCTACAATTCGGCAAAAAAGCACGAAGCTGTAGTTATTCGCGTTCTGATTCAAATTAAAGGAGTTTACAGACTTATGGAAATTGCATTAGTCCAGTATAATTCATTAAATAACACTAATACAAAATGTCTCCTTACGATCGATTCAATAATTAAACGCATCGAAAACAATGAAATATTTAAATTAAGAATAGAAGTAATTCCTTGGGCCACTTTTAAGTACAAATTATTCCTCTTTCAGAAGTCGTATTTCCCATTTTCCCTTGCGGTTTTTGATTTAAAAAAAAACCCTTTGACCCTTTAAGTCACAATAGAGGTAAACCATCCATGGAATTATTCTAATCCTTTGAATCTTTTTTATAGTTTTTGCTGCTATCTGACAACATATATGATTTAATAAATATTTTCTTTATTATTTAGTAAATTTGTCATTATAAAAATTCCACGCACTTGATTATTATTATTAAATGTAATAAATAAATAATATATATATATATATATACAGAATTGTTGTTTTAATTAATTTATTGAGATATCAATTATTATTTTAAAAATGTAATAAGTTTTAGAAAACAAAAAATTAACAGAAAAAATATACCAAATGTCAGTCAACATTATCTGCAACCAGCGAATAACCCTCGCCGGAGACCTCCGTCATTATTCCATACTTGCGTTATTTTATACATTGTCAATGTTTTACAAAGATTTACCTGTAGCACTGCAGCACCCAGTCGCTGCCGCTCGTCACGAACACGTCGTTGCGCGCCACGTAGACAATGGGCTCGGGCAGCAGTCGCGACTTGAGCGTCCTGCCGAACGCGTAGACCTCCTGCTCGAAGAACAGCAGGCTGCCGTCCAAGTTCTGCACGCAGAGGAAGTCGCGGCCGCGCACCGCGCCGAACGGGCCCACGGTGAGATTGGCCGGGAAGCGCTGGAGCTGGTGCTCGTAGGCCGCCTGCAGGGTGCACCGGTCGCCTGTTGTAAGCAGCGAGCGGCGAACGGTCGTTGAAAGGGAGACGTATTCATTAATTATTGAGTATATTATCATGCGCGTGGATTTGTGTGCGAATTCACTGTCAAAAAAAAAAAAAAAGAAGAAGGAAACATCGCGTAGGAAATTTTCAAATTAAAAAATGCTGATATAATTTCGCTCATTCTTCGCCTGTATATAGACATAAATGTTATTTCCTCTTTCATCCATTCGTTAAACCATGCGATAATCGTGGAATGGCAAATGAGAATGTACATTGCTTCTAGAATCCGGATGAGCGTACAATATTAATTTCAGCCGCAAGACGATTCCAATTAGTTCACGCGTGTGCTTTGGAATTCTATATAATCACGATATATGCAAGATAATTCTAGGTCAAAACACGGACAATTAATTTTTAATTGGGCGATGTACATGACGCTATTTGGGCAAGAGTTCTAGGTGATTGTAATGTAGAGATAAAAATAATCAAGCTTAATTGCATGGAAGGATTCGTGTCTTTATATATTATTTCGTTATGATAAATAAATAAAATAAAATGTAGATAATTTTAAAGAATAATACGCCTTGCTTTCGAAAACAATTATCAGCTTAACGCATTGCGGTTGAGATTAGAGCGTATTTTCAATCAGCCAATGACAGCGCACATTAATGTAATATCGATAACGTCGGCGGGCATATTTACTTTTATTTTTTAAATTAATAAGAACGCCAAGCTGCTCCGAGATGTTCGATCCTATAAAATGGTCTCTTTTCTTGACCCAATCATAGGTCAACCTGCCGGGCATCAGAAAAACACTTTTTAATTACAGAAATGAAAGATAATATTCACCTTCCATGAATGCTACGCGTCAGAATGAACCGATCATATAGGAGCGAATGCCATTGTGCAACTTGGTCGTGGTCGTCGTGGCTGTAATATAAGTTCGTAAATTATTCAGAAACCTATCATCGCATTTTTAAATTCATCCCGGTAAAAATCAACGACCATCATATTGATATTGAATTGTGATGAAATCAAGCCCTAATTCATCCCCCTTAAGCATATTGACAAGTCTTTTCGTAAGCACTATGTAGAAATACTCTCCGGAATTAAATTAGTGAAAACTAGATCTATGATAAAAACAAAACTAAATTTTGGGTACGAAATCAATGAATATTCGGGATTTTTGCTGCAAATCAAAGTTACATTGTGTAATTAATGGTTTTGTATAATAAAAATTAACTTCTTTACCCAATTTTCATTGGTTCAAATCTAGAGAGTAAATGTTAGAACAATATACGTTTCTTTCTAATATATACCAAATAAAATGTTAGGAAACTTTCTTTCTGTAAACACCTAATCAGAAATGAGTTACTTATGTTTTTGGATTTAAATCATCTTATGTATAGGAATAAGAATCATCTTGAACATAAAATGAATTAAAATTGTCTTGTATATTCAACCTAGAATTACAATGGACGTATACTCAAAAAGGATTATCCAGCTGAGAAGTTTTGAATAAAATTTCATTACACGCACGTTTTTAATATAATTAAATAATTTGTCTCTGTATTTAGAATTTTATTAGATCTTCTTTTTGGTTTTCGAATTAGAATAAAATATAATCCAGGCGTAACAACTAAATATAGCTGATATTTGATAAAAATGTTGGATGTAATACTAAGAATAGACTGCAATAATACTAAGAACAGAATGCAATAATAAAAATAGAAATGTTGTATGCTAATATTAAGATGCTATATATGTATTGATCGTATTTGTACTAAAATGAAAAGTTTCTCAAAAAACATCTATTGAAGTTATGCAAAAAATATTGACATCTGCGTGGAATTTAAAGTTTACTCAACTATCTCGTTTTTCATTTACACGAAAAGAAAAAAGGAAAATGACAGGATCTGCGATTCTCATCAAGAGATATATAAAGAACATGACGACGTACGCTGTGGAATATATTATCCCTTTACCTTTTCAGTTAAGATTGAGCTGCACGAATTAATTTGCTCCTTACAACCACTATGCTATCGATTTAATAATTATTAATCATAAAGAATGATTATTCAATGTCAAGAAAACGAATTAAATAAGCCAGAAGATTATGCTCGTCCAATTCGTCAAAGTGGGTCAGAAAGCTAGAAACTAAAGCTTCTAGTGAAAATGTGGATGACTTTACATTTTTCTTCCACATTTCGAGACTACAATGTTATGTTAAAATTGATTTTTGTACACTATATAAAATATTCGACAGCCCGTGCGAGACCTTCTGTTAATATTGCAATACTTATCACATATTATTTCCTCGACTCTGAAGTCACCCGCACATTTTGTACAAAATACGACCAAGCTATATATGTATAATAACCTAGTGCAAAATATGATAATGCTCTTATAATGGATGAAATTGAAATTAATGCGACATGTACGATATGATTTACGCTGTCTTTATAAAGCCATGTATTATACCGTGAATTGCAAAGCCTCCGGATATTATGTCGCATTAAGCAAATCAACGTGACACATTGATAGTGCAATTTCTGCGACGATATCTTTCCTTATAAATATGCTATATATATATATATATATATATATATATATATATATATATATATATATATATATATATATATATTTGCATGCTAATTCATCGTTGAACCGCGCTCGTTACACGAATATGGGATCCGTCCATTGTCTCAATGCTTCGCTCAATTGCAGCGAATCAAAATAGAGCTCAAGCCGCAGCGTCTAACCTCGATATCATTGTTAATTTGCATTTTTTACTAATATTACATACACTCCTCCCCCCCAACCCCCGTCCCCCCTCCCGCCTTTAAAACGAATCGCGCCCGTTTCTCATTACGTTACTCTGCATCACGTTTGACAGACATGCGTTTATAGCTCGCCTTATTGACCGACCGTTTGCTCGATCATTAATCCCTTTCTCAAAGCAATATTTAATAACGCACAATAAAGCTTGGCGCAAAAGACGTTCCGTTCGTGCATGATTTTTTTTTTTTTTTATTAAGTAGACCGGTAAATCAAACGCTATAAGAGAATACAATCGTTGCACAAGGTATTCAATTAATGTATTCTAATTAAAATATTTTCCCATCCTTCTAAATTAGTGTCTATAGTAACTATATCGTAACTTTTGTAGAAGAACATAATATAGATAGCGAAAAACTTATAAATAATTTTTTAATTGTCATGTTCGAATATAGCGAACGCAAATATAGTAAATTTGTAACGATATATAAATGGAAATTTACATAATTAGTTTAAGAACGCTGGATGTATCTGACGAAAAATATAATTTAAAGAAGTTCACGTAATATCTGTAATGAAAAACACTTTGATATATTGATAATCAATTCTTGTAAAATTATTTACTTATTTTAAGCTATGTTTTATATTAATATAATATATGTTATTTTGAAAAAAGTATTAAAACTAAATGTAAATTGAAAAGTTAGTGGTAATCCTAGAAAATACGATTAAAAATTACTAACATAAAAATCTAAAATTTACATTTCATCAAGCACCGTCTATTCTATTATTTGAAAACATTAATTTATGATCAGCTATGGAACCTCTGTTCTTTAATGAACTAATTAATGACCAAATTTTGGAAAAGATGTTGTCAAAGCAATAGTACCTTCTCCTTATACAATAGCATGATAAGAGCTAAACTCAGAAATAAAATTAAAAATTGTTCAAGAAAAATTCTTCATCTCATCTTGCAAAAGGCTCTATCTACAAAACATACAAAAAAAAAACAATTTTTTTATAAAAATGACTTTTATCAAACAAAGAAAAGGCCGATTAAAAAAAATTGTCTTAGGTCCGAATCCTTGATATATCTACATAAAAGTTTCGAATCTTTTTAGTAACTCAATTATAAGAAAAATTCGAAAACCGTGTGAAAGTAAAAATAAAGTCATTTTTGCCTCCTATATAAAATCAAAAGGTAATATTAAAAATAACTATGAATCGCATAATTTGATAACGAAAAACAAATATGAATTATCAAACTTAATATTTCATGAATTCGCAAATCGATATTGTTACAACAAATCCAACAATTGACCATACAAAAATTACATTCTTCGTAAGAGAAGGATCATATCATATGATATATTGAATGAATAATATGATCATTTGAACTGAATCATATGGTAATTGAATTACGATATGTTAAAGGGACGTGTGCCTTTCTGATTTTTTTTTCTCGATTCCACAAGATCTTAAAATCTCTTTATTCTTAAAATCAAATCGTCGTTAAAAAATTTGTAATTGCGATTGGAAAGCGTAAAGATTGTTCTTTAATGAAAAATTCCTGAAACCGTACGTTCACCGCATATTATTTATTTATACAGATTCGATATGAAATAGATCAGCGGTGCAGCGTTAGGATAACAGTGTCGCTTAACGTACCTGGGATTCGAAAATAATTTTTGAGTGTACAATACCAAAACCTAACAATGTGAATCTATATCTAAAATATATAACCAATCGGCTAATAATGCTGCCTGTCATTCATAATAGGGGACCATTCAGAGACATTAACCTCTACATAAACGCAAAATCTCCGTTATAAACTGATTCAAAAATAATAAATAAAGAATCCGGATGTGATCGAGGCGTCAAAATTAAATCTACCATAGAACTATTATTAATTTTAGCATTTGATTAAAAAAATGAAAAATAAAAAAAAATAATGCGTGGGCAAAACATCGTCTTTGTTAGTTTATTCAAGCTCTATATACTGTAAGAACGCACTCACAGTAAAATAGAAAACTCGTTTATATCTATCTATATATATATATAAAGAGCATTTCAAAGCAGAACCCGCGCAAACTCTAAGTCGCTTAGTTAAGGAGACATTCATAGATGCAGGAATAGATATAATTATTTTTTCCGCGTATAATATAGTGCACGCCATGTTTCTACCTCCGCAGCGGTGGCCAAGACAGCAAGCGGCGCGAGCTTTGATTTTTATCGGAAAAATCTACGGTCGCGAACGAAATATGTTGAAAAGTTCTTGCTCGCTTTTTCAACGGCGAGATTATTAACATCGGATAAGCGACAATTTCAAATGGCTATCTGATTGAACAGCGATAGTATTTAAACAAGATTTACAAATTGTTCAAACAATCTATTAATAAAGCTAATTATATAGATAAATTATTAAATGTCAGTTATAATTTTGTCTTTAAACATTCATCAGTGATCTGAAGGAGATGTCGAGCTACAGAGTTGAGCAATTGAACTGCATTTAATTGAACTGCAATTTTAATTGTATAGAAACATCTTCCTTAATAAGATCTAGCCTGTGGTGCTTTCGTATCTCTTCATAATCATAGATCCCAAATCACGCGAGATGAGCTCTTGTCGAAGATTGTAAAATTTTATTTTACACCCTCCTATTTAAAGAGTAAAATGATTTTGAAGTTTTCTAAGCATTGTGCTAAAAATTTCATTTGATGCATAAAAATAAATAATGCATAAGGATAAGAAATACGCATGGGACATCGTAAAATTGCATTTTACGCTTATCATTGAAATGATCAAATGGTTCATTTATTTCAAAGTTTCATTGTCTTATTTTACAATTATTTTAGCTATTTGCATTGTAATTACAAAACAATTCAATCTAGATCGCTTGTATGTTTATCAATTGTAGAAATTTATTTATCAAAATTTAGATTGAAAAGTTTACAAGACGTTTTAGCTATAAATGATTTCTCTGATTAAAAAAACATCTGAATTACTGTGCTGTTACTATTGTTTCGAAAAAGAAGTTTTAATTCAAAGCAAATAACAAAAAAAAATAATAATAATCCGCTTTTTCAACTGAGTATGGGTAAAGTATACGAATTAGTATGTGAAGTAAATATTATTTTAAATTAGACGTGAAGTAAATAAATGTATAAAACTACTTTACAAATCGATTTTTTTATTCGTGCACTTTACTTCATGCATGGTGGAGTTATACATCTTACATCTAACATTATGTCTTACACCATAAAAAAAGTTTATTTTACACATTAGGCGCATTATCATATCCTATATATTAAATATCAAGAGATTCTTGTACAATTTTTGAAATCTCGAATTATGTCAACGATCCTTATTGTCCAATTAAATTTTATCATTAATCGTATTTATAATTTATCGAAACGAAATCGAACAAATTTCCAGCGATAATTTTAGCTGTACGATAAATTGCCAGAGTAAAGCTTTAATGCGAATAATTTATCTATTACATATAGAATTTTTAAAAATGATCCTGTAGTTCGTATTTGCGACAAAACTAATGCGCGCGCGATTAGAAAGTCGCATTCACGGTACACAATATTCATACCCGCGAGATTTCGCGACTTCTCTCATTCGCACATCTACACACACACACACACACATACACGTAAACATCTTCGTTTATAAATGTTGCGAAACAACAACAACAACAACAACAAACAGCGCGTTTCGCCCCGTAAAACCTTTTCAGCCGCTTATGCACTATAAATATACACAAGCGAAGGCTGGTTTCCGCAGCCGCGCGTATACGAGCGGGCCGTGTCGCGCGCGCCCGCGTCCGCTCAATCATATACAGACTACCAATTATACAGCTGATTTACGCGCATTCCGCCGAGCGTCTTGCGCGCGCTCTCGCCCCGGCGCTTTTGCAACATTTCTCATTTATTATACGCGCATTGTGTGCTTCCTATGCTATAAGTTTTATCTGTGTGTATAATATATATATATATATATGTACTCGCGCGCGCGCGCGCGCGCGCGTATTTCATTTCGGAAGCCGATTCGATTCAGCGGCTATTATGCGTTTACGCGTGTACGAGCGCGGACTCGTCCGCGTGAAAAGTAACCGAACGCGCGCCTTCGCGGTTCCCCGAACGAAGACCGGCGAGGTGCGGACGCGCGCGGCGGGAAAGCGATAATGTTTTTTTTCTTCTTTTTGTTTTTTTTTTTTACTTTAAACGCCGCGCGTCCGCGATGCAAATTACATTTCGCGCTTATGCTTCTTTGTTTCGCTGTCTATGCGTGTACATTGTCGGATAAAATTCGCGCGATGCGCAAATGTTGGTTTTTACTTTATAACCCGAAAACGAAGGGGCAATGCATCGGCTTGAGATGTTAGTTTGCCGAAACGGCGCTGATTGTACATGTCATAAAGTAAAAATCGGAGACGCCGCTGACGGATTTTGATGAAGGTTGAAATGAACATTACACGTTCTTAAAAAAAAAAACATTAAAATATATATATATATATAAGTACAAATAAAATAAAAATATAATATGTTTAATTTATTATGGTTTGCCATGAATTCTATATATATATATATATATATATATATATATATATATATATATATATATATATATTCGTAGTTTCAAATAGATATTAAAACAATTGCGAAGAGGAAATTTAAATGTCCTGCGGTCATTTAAATCAAAAATTTAAAAGAAAGCATTCTTTTGTTTTTCTATTATTTTTACGTATTTTAAATATAGGTTAACGAATTAAATTAATAGGGTTTTTTAATGCAGTTGCGCATTTAATGATTGAGATTTAATGTATAATTATAATATTTGCGTTTGAAATCATATGAAAAGTTTATTTATAAATTATGATAATAAAAATTAAAAATAATAAATAAATAAATAAAAGACTATATTAAGTATCCATAGTGATTTAAAAATAAAAGATGAATGTAAACAAAAATATAGGATGTCAAATGTTGACATATGAGGTTTCTCCTCGATCTTCTAGAAATTCGGAAAACAAAAGAAGATGATTAAATTAAATTATTTAATTATAAATAATGTTATTAAAAATAAAAAAGAAAAATTTATATTTGAGAAAATATAACACTGTCTATATATACAAATGTTTGTACAGAAAGACAATGGAAAATTTGGTAACAGTTTAAAAATACAAATTAATCTAATATTAAAGAAGCATTAGATATTTTCGGGACGCAACACTTTTACAGTGCTGTGACTGGAAAATACCATTTGTTTCATAAGTAAAAACATGTAATTTGAGACACCGGTGTCGTGCGCGTAAAACTAAAGGTTTTCGAAAGTTGTAGTTTTGAATGCACGTTTTTACCCGGTGAAAAATCTGTGAATTTTCGAAAGCTAAAAAATCTAGAAAATTGTAGAGATAAAAACACCAACTCTAGAAAGATAGTGGAAGATTCCATTAAGGTTTGGAATCTTCCGGGCCGTAAGGCTGCGAGGTGCAGCGTCTTGAAAGTTCAAATGCAGCTTTCATTTTTTTTCGAAAACGCTTGCAATCAAGCGAGCGGGCAATCTATAAAAGCGTTAGCGCAATCAATAGATAGGATCTCTTTTCCACTGGCTTTCTATTAGGTAAGCTATATTTACAATTAACAATAAATTTTTGAAATTTCAGAATAGTTGATTATTTAAATATTCTTTTTAGTCAAGAACAAGGCTTCTGAAAACAAACAACGAACTGACTATCCTATGGTCACCTGGAATTTCATCTTGATGTGATCAGGAAAAATATTTAAAGGTGACGACCATAGTTTCGATATAAGAATCTCTATTTGAACGGCGAATTGACACATAATGGACAATTCTAAGGCCCTACAAGACCTTATGCAGATCATTAAAATATTCATCAGGTTTACTTTTTGTTGTACAACATAATTGTTCCAGTAAACTAATTATTTGAATTAAATTAGTATCAGGGTCCATATCTAATTGATATCTGCTGTTCGTAATTGAAATAAAATTAATCGTGAAATATACGCGAGTTCACGGATTGATTTTTAAGATAACTTCGTAGCAAACGAAGCAAATATTTAGTTTTGAATGAACTGGATAACGAAAATTCGATATCACAAAATTTTAACTGTATTCTGCATACAAGAATAAACCAAATATTTCGCAGTTTTCCGTGTCCAAGCCACTATTCATTTAAGTCTGCAATTATTATAAGATGACATTATTTATTTAAGTCAATTGTTTATCATCGAACGCTCTATATCTTAAAGAACATATTTTCCCATTGGCAGTTAAGTTCGTATTTTTCATTCTATTACATAAAAAATAATTTAAGGGTTCCGTGTAGTTATGACTACAGTGTCACTTCTTGTGCATTCTTTTTTAACATCACCAACAATAATATATATATATATATATATATATATATATATATATATATATATACACGCAAATTTAAGTAAAACTTAACTTACTAATACAGCAATCAATCTCAATATTACTGGTTTTCTAAAAATATGTAAACTGCGATAATAAAAAAGAAAAACAGAAATTTTAATACTCTCTATATTCTCTTGCTCCAGACTGTTTGCAACAAAGTTCGTACATTCTCTTTGATTTTTTTTTTATTTAATCATAAAATCTAATGTGAAACTTGAAAAGGTCAAATTGAATTCACAACGAATTTTGCCAAGATAAAAGCATAAATTCG
Source organism: Sycobia sp. Sy_11 (assembly GCA_018907035.1). NCBI lineage: Eukaryota > Metazoa > Arthropoda > Insecta > Hymenoptera > Epichrysomallidae > Sycobia > Sycobia sp. Sy_11. The sequence goes on along the minus strand of JACCIC010000058.1, from coordinate 678,046 downwards.
GAACAGCGTATAAGATTCTGCATGGATATGTTACTGTTATAGAATTCATAAAAAAAAAAAAAATTTAATAAAAAAATAAAAAACATCGGGATTCTCCTTAAAAATGAAGCGCAATGTGTACATTCGCATATGCCCCGCGTTCGAAGTATATTGCGTGGAAGTACAAACTTTTCAACGTTCGTTCCAGCGATTCTGCCGCGAGCGCGCTTACGATCCTCTCGCGTTCGAGTGAAAAACAAATAAAAATAACTTTTGCGCACATAATATGTATAGTCAAGGGCCTTCGCGGTTTGCCGAGCATACAAGATCGAGAGCTCTGACTCCGCGCTCTTCGAACGGCTGACGCAGGAGAAGAGGTTACACAGCAACGCTGTTACGAGTTTTCTTCATCCCGCTCGCCCAGTCTTTCGCACGGCGATCGTCGCCGTCGCGAGGGATTTTTTTTTTTCGAATCTCGACTGTTTTATACACAGGTGTGCGATATTTTACTAGAAGTAATGTAATAGATGAATGAATAAATGTTAAGAGATTGTACTTGAATTATGGTAGATATATTTACTGCTTTTTTACTGCTTTTTATTAAGTTATTGAGAGAAAAAAACACGGTATCGATCACCGCAGAATTGAAGTTTTCACTTTTAATACCGATAATTGAAACATTATGAAAAGTTACTTATGGAAACTTAAAGTGCCTGATAATCAAATTCTTGATCGTAATAGATATTGTTTTTTCATTTAGTTATCTTTAATTTATTATATAATAAATACAATCTAATTCAAGAATTTAACCATGTAGGTTTATGTTTATAAGTTTTTCACCATTGAAGAGAAATTCTATGAAAATAAACTTTACTGTACTAAGGACTCATATTCCTTCATAATCTTTTCAATATATATATATATATATATATATATATATATATATATATATTAATAGTTATTAACAAAATATAAGAGTTATATTATTCAAATGAGCGCAAACAGAAATTTACATTTTATAAACATATTACGTAGTTTCCAATAAATTGCACAAAAAGCTCTTCTCGCAGTAAAGTTTCTAGACACATCTCATTCCTTGAAGAAACAGTACATATAATTATTCGTACATTCCCAAGATATTTTTTAAAACTACCACAGACTTTTTACAGACAAAACTATTTGAGACTCAGAATTAGAAATGTCAAGTAATATATTTTGGGGTTAGTGGTTTGAAAATTGCAGTTGCTAAATTAAAATAAATATGATTACAACGCATAATCGAAGTAGGAATGTTATATATAATAGTAATAATAACAATAATAATAATTTCAGCAGAAAATCGTACGACAGTATTTTTACACATGTCAATCGCTTGTTAGTGAATTCGTCCGACAGGTTGAGCTGCAAACCCATGCAATATTCAAGGATCGAGAGTGCCAATGGTGTATTACTAAAAGAATTTTCAGTGTTTACGATAAATTAAAGTACTACACTCAAGTACAGTCGGTAGAGGATAGAAAGTTTTCTCCAAGATGACATTTCCTGATTTCCGTCCAGGGATAGCGTAAAATCAATGGCGATTTACTCGTTACAAAAACTCGAGATGATACCGCCAATGAGCGTGTCGGTAAGCGTGCGATCGTCAAATAATGCTATAAAATCACGACTACTTAACGGCGTTGGCTGGTTTTCCCGGGCAACAAGCCCCGCGCGGGTCAGCTGCGCGTCATTAGTCACTTTGATCAGGATGCCGAGGCTAAGGACGAGCCGTGCGGTAACGCAGTGGCATCGTCCACGCGCAAGGCGACAATTACGCCACGCGCGCAGACGTCGTGTACGCCCGATTGACGGACCCTTCGATGTGCAAACTTTACAGGCGGCGCGCCGCTCGCCGTGTGCCAGTAGCGCTTATCGTCAGTTACGCCCCGAAGTCGTCGTAATATTATCGCCGATACGCTCGAGATTGTGCGTAAATCGTTCCATGACGTTTTAATTAATATCGAGGGGGGGGGGAAACGGTATGCCGCGATGTTTTTGTGGGCAACGAGTTACGCGGGACTAGGGTTTTTCCACGTATTCCTCCGAAGATAGAGGCCAATTTAACATCGAAATATAATAATGGCCCGCCTAGCATTGCGAACGCTTGGGTCAATGGTGCAGTTACACGCGCCTGTACGACAAGTGGCGTTAAATGTTGAGAACTGAGAGCCCGAACATGTATTCGGACTGTGTGTAATTATTACCCACTTTTACTCCCTTGGTGTATTACAATCCATCGTATTCGCATCCAAGGCTTCGTGCACAAATTTGCGGACGATGTATTTTTCCATCATTAAAAAATCGACCGTCCCCTTGTAACTAACGCATTTCGATCGAATAAAATAACTTTCAGGATATGTTTGTTCATTGTTTTCAGGCTCTGAGCAGCCCGAGTGTTCCGTGGTCGTTTCACCGAATTCGAATCCATAATCAATCTTGAGCGGTTGTTTTTCGACGAGTATATTAATACCGGCAATCGTTTTTAACCCATGTCGAATCGTACTCTTTAACGAGCTCGCGAAACTTTTCGTTCATTGTGGACAAGATGAGAAAAGCAACGTCGCTTAAGCCTCGATATCTGATCGATTATTGAACAACGTGTCATAAAATTTTTACACATGTAATTGGTACCGCTGAATTTTCATAAAGTCGTGTATAAAAAATTTTAATTGTACTTAATAAAATTTTCATACGTATTAAATACTTGTTAAGACCTGTAGTGCGCTACAATCTTTTTCAAACGAGAAAATTGAATATTTATAATAATAATAATAATTATTATTATTATTTCCCAATTTATACAGCCATAATGTGTCTATTCCAAAGCCGAAAATGCGCTCGGTTAATTAGCGAAACTGATACACAGAATGAAACGATCAATGTTTCATTTATACACAGCCATAAGCCGCAATATCAGCCAATCCTAAATCCTCCAAATCCTCCACCATTTCAGGCACAAACAACAACAGCTCCCGTACCTATTTATAGTAATGCGCCTAGTGAAAAAGACCGCGACGCCGCGCCGCAAGCATCTCGCGATGCCCAGACGTGCTCGTTACAATACTGTACCACTGGCGCGCTCTACGGCGCAGCTATAACCGCGCTCGCGCAGGCAAACGCCGCGTGCCACGAACCTTTAGAACGCCGTACGATTTTTTGTTTCTGTTCCGTTCCGTTTTGTTTTTCTTTTCCTTTTTTTTTTCTTCTCTTTTCGCAAAGAGATCCCGCTACGTGTGCACTTGCGAACCGCAAAAGCGGCGCCGATTTTATACGCCCGTCTATCCGTTCGCTCTATTCAGCGGCGCCCATAACGTCGATTACACTCGGTTTCGACTACGGTGTATATATATATATATATATATATATATATATATATATATATATATATATATTATATTTATTATATCCGCCAATGCAGACATCTAAACATCTCGACGTTATGCCGCCGCGCCGCGGCGCGATGTGGCGCCTGTCCGAGGCCAGGATATAGGTCGAACCGATTCGCATTGGCTTTTTCTTGCGGTATTAACGCGGTGGCGCGTTTCGATATGTAGTTTCCAATGCATGTATGTGTGTTTCTGTGTGTGTGTATATATATATATATATATATATATATATATATATATATATATATATATGCACGTGTGCATGCATAAGTCGACTTCTAATGACTATGCGCGAGTGACAGTTGAAAGGGAAGAGGGGGGAGAGAAGCCGCCGAGTGCGCGGGCAAGGGATACTCGGTGTTAGACGCGCGCAATGTTATTACACGAGTCGATTATTGCGCGGTTGTATGCATATATACATATAGACATATATATATATATATATATATATATATATATATATATATATATATGTATAATACGTAGCGCGAGGTGGAGAACGATTATCGTATAAAACACGGCAGGATAAAGCGGGTGTAAGGAGATTTAAAGGAGCGAGCGGGCGGGAGAGGGGGTAAAGGCAAGGATATACGCGCGGATTTATGACAGACGGCGTAAGTGCAGGTGATACGATACGAGACGCGATTTCATTCTCGCTTATGTATACCATATATTTGCTGCCCGCGCCACTTATCGCTAATAAACGCGCCCGTTCGCAAAAGGGCGCCGGGAGCGGCTGGGGAAGGGGAGGAGGGTGGGCCGGACAGGAGGCCACGTAATGCAATTGCGATTGCGCGAATGGAAGTCCCATAATAGGGAGGCAGCCGTGAAAGAGCAATTTTCCAATTTAACGCCGAACGTCGCTTTGGGGGACTGGCCTGGTTTTGTTCTGTTTTGTCTATATATTTATGGCTGGTAAAAGATATTCGCTAGAATTGCGGAATCGATATTTGCAAATGTAAATCGAGAATTCGCGCGAAACCGCCAATGGTAGAGAAGAATTCGTGACTGATCGACGAATCGCTAAGGATTGGTGAAGCATATTTACATAAAGGTATATTGCGTATATACGAGTTTACCGGGGCCAATGTCCGTTGGGGTAAGAATTGAAGGTCCATCGTGTTTTTGAAAATTAGTTTACTAGTGACTGGACGACGCTTCGGTCGCTTTTTCGCTATCCTTTTCAAGTAAGTCGTCGGCTTGAAAGTCGGGAACTTCGATTAAATAAAAAAAAACTCGATAAAAAATCGATACCTGGTTAGTTTTGAAGAATCAAATATATTATGTTCTAACAACTTCCGCGATGGATCTATTTTTAAAGTAAAATAGACGCCAAATACGCGTACATAGTACGTATATCACTGCGTATAAGTCGAGTTGAAGAGATAATAAAATACAACGACGATAAATAATGAACAAACGAATGGGTGAATATCAAATTATTCATATTTTCAAGATTTAATTAACATTAAAAAGGGACGACTTTAAATGTTCCCAGATCGTTAGTCGCGTTATTTTATTTCGTGTTATTTTGCGTATATTTTTGTTATCGTTCGAGGCTTCCCATTTTTTTTTTTGTGTTTTTTCTTTTTTTTGTTTTTGCCACGGTACACCGCAATTACATTTTCTCGTATTATTTACGAGCGCAGTATACTTTGTGTGCATATCAGAGCAACGACAAGGATACACTCGCCAGCTTGCCATTATAGACGCCGATGGCTTGTATATTATACGCGAGCCGTATCAAAATTTTTCCTCCTGCTTCATAAATACGAGGATCGAACGGAGAGGAAGAAATCCGCGAATACACAATCGTTGAGCAACGCTTAATTAAACATTTATATATATATATATATATATATATATATATATATATATATATATATATATTCATCGAAGAGCGCACGGTTGCGCCAATTTTATCTCTAGACGCGCGCGTACCAGACACGTATATACATATGCAATTTAAACCTCTGCTCGTTCCGCGCGCCGATATATATATATATATATATATATATATATATATATATATATATATGGCGCAGGCCAAGTGATGGGAAACCTATATAATACGGGTCAGATCGAGGCTGATTCTTATGCTCAATTTGCTCCCGCGACCGTATATTTCTCCTCGGCGCGTGCTCCAGCGGTTATATCGTAACGCGTGAGCATGTGTGTGTATGTATGCGCGCGCGCGCACGCCAAGCCGCACTACCGTTTATAAATTCTCAACGACGGAACGCTTTATTATACAACTTTGCAACGTCGTCGCGTCGCTGCAAAGTTTAGAATCGCCGTTCTGGATTTATACTATATATATATATATATATATATATATATATATATATATATATATATATATATATATGTATAACACGGTTTGGCGAAACCATATAGGTTACGTTCTTAAAGCGCGCGCAATTCAACGGGTTCTAGAAAAATATCGAGTGCGCGCTAAATTTTTTTTTTCGAAGCATTATGTTATGTATAACATTATAATATAATATTGCAAAATAATAGTTATAATATAATAGATAACGGTTGCGACTCTTCGAGGTGGATGTGTCGTACACGCGCCTCATTGAAAATTCAATGCTATATAAGGAACTCGACGCTCGTAGCCGACGACATAGATATAAGAGAGACTCGAAGGAGCACAATTCCATCGTATAATTCACACGCGCAATTGGACAGTTAACCCTTTCGAGCGCGCGGTAATTCTACACACGTATATATAATTTCATCGAGAGTCGGGTACAGAGGATTTCATTGGTGACCGCTGATTGCGAATTCGATGGTAAAAGTCTAGATCGGATTCGACGAGTGTCAATTGTCAGAATTGTCAGTATTGAAATTATTTGTCGCGGGCGACGAATCGGCTCGTAACTCGTCGCTCAATAAACCTGGAGGCCCGGTACACAGACGGCGCTATTAAACTAAACGATTCCATAAGATTTTTCTAGGAAATTAATTGTTAATTGGTAATTGATCGTTTCGCTCAGATGCTGCGGTCGTTTTTGCTAAAGCAAAATTGTCTATTTCAGAAAAATGGAAAAATCTGAAGTTTTTTCACGACGATACAAAACACATTTTGTGGCTGCTCGCGCTAAATGAATCTAAAGTAACTGTGAATTACGCTTCGAACGACTGTCCCACACGACCCGAATGTTCATATCCGAGCCGCAGTGCTTATTGAATATTTACAGTGGAAGATATACATTTTGGTTCATATACAAGAATAACAGAGTTAGTCCTTAAGGAAGGCTTCGGCAAAAGACGTTGAACTAAGCGAAGCAAAGGCGATTGACGAAATTAAAGCCCGCTGCAATTCATAATGTTCAATTTAGCCAAAAAATTTTTGTTTTATAATTTAAGCACCGGACGCATTAAGTGATGTATTAAATTGTTTAATGTCATTGCTTTGCGAAAAGCATCAGCTTCTACCCAATTTTATTACCTTAATGAATGTTTTGATCGAATATTGAATAAATCACATTTGAATGCTCCGAACGATGTCGAGTTTCGTCTGTCTTCGTCAAGATCAGTGTAACACCGTCAAGAAAAGAACTAAACTCGTCAGATTTTGTCCCGAAATTACTGCCTTAATTTATAATTTTGTAACAACGATTTTTAATATGTCTTATGAGTCAGGAAAAAAATTTTCCTGCTAAAATTTTTTATTCCCGGCAGTACACAAACTCCATTCAGGTTCAAGGCTTTAGGACAAGCATCTTTTTTCTTCCTTATTATCGATGGACTTTTATCGAAGATAAAATCGTCTCCAGATAATTTAGATACGCCGAGCTTGATCGTCGCCAACATTGAGCAACAACTGTACGGAATGACTTGGAGGCACTCTTCTCGCCCTACTGCCCAGGCCACTGTCGTTGAAGAGGATTCAAAATAACCATCAGACAGCCACAATGAAGTCCGATTCTAGACGAAGTCCAAATAAATACCATAAATGCACGTTTTGCCGATCGCCCGATAAAACGAGGCAATCGTCAAGGCATTTCCACGGCCGTTCTCGGGTCCGGCGAGTTTCGTTTCCCATGCGCGAATCCAATCGTCATAAACGTCGATTCCGCGAATGGAACAGCCCCTCCCACCCTGCCCCACGGGCGCTCATAACACGCCTCCATCGCATTACAATCGATTTGATCGACGGTGTTACATAATAATACTGAACCCGCGCGCGTTTCATGCGTTCGAGGAAAAGCTCCGTTCTCTTTACTTAGGCGTCTTTCAGCTACCTTCCAGTGCATATATTAATTTATATAAATATATATATATATATATATATGTACATGCATGTGTGTGTATATATACATATAACCAATAATAACCGCGCTCGAGCGCGCCGCGCGCACGCGATGCTCCGGCTCCGGTCTGTCGCTATGTAATGCCTCCTCGTTGCGCTGCATAAGTGCGCAAGTGCGGGAGCGTGCGCGCTCAGTTCCGAGATAGAGACAGACGGATAGACAGATGGACATAGATACGTATTTATTTGTAATAATATGATAGAAAATTAAATGGAGAGGCAGAGAGAGAGAGAGAGAGAGAGAGAGAGAGAGAGAGAAAATAACCGTACACGCGAATTGGGAGTGGTCTAAGGGAGGCATTAAGGCTGCAGAACTACCAGGAGTGTGAGAAGCGCGGGGGAGGGGGAGCACATGAGGCAGGCGTCGAAATATATATATATATATATATATATATATATATATATATATATATATATATATATAATACGTAATTGCAAACGAGCGCCACTATATACTCATCGCTGCACTAATTGAAGATTCTCGTGGGGCAAATTGCGATTGGCGCCGCTGACAGAATTGGACATTCCGCGGTTCCGTATACATATATTTGCGCTGTTATAGGTGCGGTGGCACGGCGTCAGAGGTTCTTTTTCCCCCTCTCCCTATTTCGCATCGTGCAACTATGATGATGATGATGCACGTGGATATATATATATATATATATATATATATATATATATATATAAGAGAGGAGTCGAGGATTACGTGATTATGGCCGATGGTAGAACGTTTGATACTTCTGCGTCCGTTTGTGGCTGTTGAAAGATGAGGAAACGACGACGATGGGAGATTTTAAGAGGGATGCGTCTATATGATTTATACAGGTACGCATTGAAAATAGCACTCAGGCCGCAGGAAGATAGGATCCAGGTATATTTATGTTTTTAACATTAAAGAACAGAAAACGTAATACAGTGCCGTAAAGTATATCTACAGAAGAGTAAAAGTGTTAAATTACAAATCTTTCGTATTCATCATAAAGGTATATCGTCAATTTAAAAAAGTATAATAAGCACGTTAAATATACTAAAATATTGCAATAATTCAGCCTCGTCTGGGTAGTTCAAGAGTAAGGTAATTCTCGAAAACCTTAGCAGGCAATCAATTTAAAATTGATACTATATATGTACATTAACGATTACTCGATATACGAATAAAATCTTAAATACTACAGCCGTGTTTATTATAAAATAAGATACAAATGTATATTATAAAATCATCTCATAAACACGAAAGATAAAATTAAACATGCAAAGTGGTACAACAATTGATAAACAATCGAAACGAAATGGAAATTAATGCAGCAGTATTTGACACTACATGAACGCAAATTTCAAAACCATGCATAAAGGCATAACGGTGTTCTGACGTATTCATGCACATAGTCATTCTATAAATCCTTGCTATAAAAACAAAAGAGAAGAGGTCCCGCAAGAATCACGACCCGCTCCGAACGCACTCTAGCCTGTTCGATCTCGACATGCAGATCAGAGAAACGATATTCAGTTACAACGACTATCTCTTGTTTTGCGCTTAGTTCAGGAACTTGCAATGATCTAACGTTTACCCGTAGCTGTTATGAACGTGGTGAAGCGATGACGGTAGCTTTGACGGGTTTTCTCGATAGGGTTTACTGTAATCTGCCAGTACGACATCGGTTTGTTCAAAAAGCGGGCATCGTACATTCCGTTCGACCCTTTTGGACTTTACATGTTGACACTCGCACACCTCACTCGTGCAGACAATTACGGACCTTTTTAATAGCTATTTCGCTTGGACATTCTTTGCCTATTTCACAAAATGGATCGAAGTATCTATATCAATTGTCGCGCGAACGCGTTCTAAATGCTGTCTGTAATATTTGATAAATGTACCTTGGTGGTAAAAAAAAAAAGATGTTCTCAGAGGACGGAGAACGCGTCGGGCATCCGAGCACGTAAACAATAGATGAAAGGCCCGACGATGCGAAGAAAATACAGTACGGGCCGGTCGTCGAATTACCTTAAGAGAAGTTGCCGAGAGCGACTTGAACGAAGAGCAACATTAAACGATTGCGTCGGTCCTTTAAGATTTTTACCAGTGCCTTGGGCATGAGACGGCTCGCCGCGAGGGTCAGAGTGCCGAAATAACTGAATTTGAATTTAACGAACAAACAGCAAGGCAAACGCGCCGACCGAATCGCAATCGCATCCTAATGAAAACGCACGATTCAACGAACGTGAAGTTTTTATTGCTCGCAGTTTTCCTTTTCCATTCCCCAAAACGGTGATGCGGCCTGCATTTCTTGCAACAGTTTATAATAATACCCAATTGCAGAGATTACCTGCAAGTTAAGCGCAATTTTCGCTAAGCGATCAGCCAGAAACAAATGGCTTTGGCGCGACGACAACGTCTCTGCTCGCACGTCGTTGCTAACGCTCGAGTTTTTTGCCGACAAATAAAAGAAACTGCCGAGAAGTAAAAAAGAACACGCACTAATGATGCCGCGACCACCGTATTCCCCAGACCTGGCCCACCTGTGATTTTTTTCCTCGTTTCCGAGGAACGGCGGAGAAAACGATAAAGAAAGAGATAAAGAGCGCGCCGAAGGAGAAGCTGAACAAAATCACATAAAATGATTTTTTCGAAATGCTTCGAGGGCCGAAAAAAAAAAAAATTTTTTTTGGCACAAGTGGATAAGATATCTGATCGCGATCGCTTGGAAGGGGACCAAATGAGATATTTCATGAATAAGTAAATAATTTTTTTTTTAAAACGCCATATTCGCGGTACTTTTTAAAGAGTCCTCGAATTAGTTAACTATAAAATCGTATTAATTTCAGAGAATAAATCACAAAATCAAATCAATATAAGACTTTAGTTCGTAATTAAATGATAAACTATAATAGATAGGAGGATATATAAGCCACTGCTTAGTTGAAAAATCTCTTATACAAATAAATAATCTATCACTATCGTGTCCTTTTAATGCAGTCGATATAATTAGACGAAGAACCATAAGATTTATAGGACTGTAGAATCGAAAATAAAATCCAAATCCTTTTTTTTTACAGTAAACGTTTAAAGAGTCTTCCTACCAAATTAGCTCGCCATTTAAGCGATATCTTTGCGATAATATCGTAGCGTCATGTAGCATTAAACGAACGCTCACGATTCTTTAATCCGAACCATTTGGTTTTCTTCCGCAAGCGCGTTATTATAATAAATATATAGATGTACTTATTCCCGGAATGATTTCTGCCAATGGTAAGCGCAAAAGATGTATTGCGGATTCGCGAATTACAGAGGCTATATGTTACGTTACAAGAGCATCGATAATAATATGTTTGTGCACGGCAAATGTAAAATGTTTTAATCAAGAATGCTGGGAGCTGAGCTGGAGTACGGAAGTATCCCCTCCCCCTAACCGAAGCTACACTGTCGCAACAGAATCATACGATGGTTCGATTAAAAATCACTTATGGCTGTACTCACCATAATCGACGGAGCCTCTGGTCAGGGTGACAGTGTAAATTGTCAATTTTAACGGCGCTAAAACGGCGAGGCGCATGTCTTGGGAACCTCTGAAAATAATAATATACAAAAGGATTCATTACAATAAAATCCAGAGACGAATAAAAAATTGTGTTGTTACACTTTCTATACACGTGCAACGCGTAAAAGTTTGACGACGCTTGATAATTAACGATCGGAACACAACTTTTTCCTATTTACATCTGTGGTAAATGAGAAATTTCAAATGGCGTCTAAACGTTCACAAATACATACTGGATTCACATTGACATACATAGATAATATACGGATACGGCTGACGACGTTTAACTTAATTGTCTTCTGGATTCGGTCGCCAACAATTGTTAATATACCGTACTGGTGTATTTGTAAAAAAAAAAACTCTAATACTCTAACGAAAGTGTAGTTGTACTTTTAATATCGGGTTAGTAATACTATTTTATCAACGGTGTATAATACATGGAGTACCTTGAGCTTTATAGAACAGGCAGCGAATCATTATAGAATTTCCATCTTTGGTTTAAAATTTAATTAACTAATTGAAAAGATAGCATACAATTATTTATGTCAAAAAATTAATGTTAAATTATGCGAGGATAAAAGTTCATCATCCAAGGAGAGACTACGACATTTGTCCGACAGATTTCACGTTGAAACAAGATAGCTCCGATCATCCGCAGACCGAGCTCAGTACAGTTTTCTAGCACTTAACGATCTCCCATTTTCAAGATCGCGTTCTTACTTGCAAATTAGTAGCATTTTCTTCTATTCAAAGTAAATATATGTAATGAATCTAGAATCTTGATGACACCCTCTAATTTTAACGCTAGATTGATAGAAGGAACGAGGTTTGAAGTCAAAAAATTAACATGAATATACGTTCGCGAATGCGTAATATCTCGGTTAACGTAGATTGAATTGCCGTTCGATTTGCGTAGGCTAGTATGATCAGTCAATCAGGTTCTAATACTTGAAAAATCGGCTAAAAAATTGATAGATCCATGAGAAATCGTTCGTATTTTTTTATGATCACATACACTATCAATGTAAGGCTGTTCCTTTAAAAAATACATAGTAAAAAAACTACACGGTATATCTAATTTAATTAAGAGGTTAGTAACTATTATAAGTAAAAAAAGTCTTATATCTTCGTAATAAGACAGTATCTGATTTTAAAGCTTGACAAGACTCATTTTAGATGTAATTAGAATCTAGATAATTTTAGATGTAATTAGTGTTATAGCCTCTCCTTCTTCGATTATTTAGTACTTATTGTTGTCAAATTCCCGTTTTATCGATATATCATTCAATATAGAAACTTTCACGTAAATTTATACACATATAACAATTGTATTTAAACCATTTTATTAATTTATATAAACAAAAGAGATAAGGAAACAATTAAAAAAGATTGAATTATTATGTTAAAAATTTAATATTAAAGCTGTGTAATTTTATTAGTTCAAGTAGGTTCTAGCGGTTCGACTTATTCGCATCGAGTCATCTGAATCGAATATTCGAATCTGGACGTATGCGAGCACGCGCGTACACGTGTTTGACAAATTCTAATTAATAAAAATGGTAAATTACAATGTTATTACAGGGAGAAGTCACGAGCGAGTCGAGTAGCCGTAAATTCAATAGATCGACACAGGCCGTGGTTTGATACCCAGCTTTTATTCCAATATTATTATTATTATGAAAGCGTCAGTCGGAGCCAGCTGTTCCCGCGAAATCAATCGATATACATACGTATATACTATATACTATATACCGAAGTGTATTCAGGCCTGTACACAAGTTCTCGAGTCTTCTGCGTACCATTCTCACACTGCATAAATGAGTTTACGAATAATCCATTATGCATTATCACCTAATTAAAGCCGACGAAGTCCTCTATATAATATAACATTAAAATAATACTTTCTGCAAATCTCGCGCAGCAAAACGCGAAGGCAACGCGTGATCAACGACCGCGCATGCAGAGTACAATATCTATATATGTATACAGAAAAAACTCTCTCTCTCTCTCTCACTCACTCACTCAGTCACTCACTCGCCCCCTTCCTCCTCCCAGCCCAACTCACGATACGAATTTGCCGGCCTTGACGTCCAAGATGCAGTCGGCGAGCTTGGCCTCGACCAGGAGGTCGGTGGACCTGTAGGCGCAGGGCGCGCACTCCTCCTCCATCCATTCCGTCGTGGGGGCGTAGATCCTCAGGTAGCCCGCGTGACTGGCGACGACGATCGAGTCGAGCGGGCCCTCGGCGCCGAAAAGGCCCCTCGCCACGAGGAGGCTCTGGCCGTCGAAGCTCTCGGCCAGGTCGCCGCACTCGGTCCTCCACCACTCCTTCGTCCTGAAGAGGGACATCGCCGCCCGGTGCGCGCGTCAAGAGGCGCGTTACGCGGATATATGCGCGAGGGGGGGAGGGAGCCCTCCGGTTCTTCTTTCATATATATATATATATTCACATGTAAAGCGCGACCGACGGATATATATATGAAGAATCGAGCGAGAGACGAAGGAAGAGAGTGAGTGAGAGAAGGGAGTGAGAAGGTTTTTGAGGAGGGCAATGGGAGGAAGGGTAAACGAGGAGACCACCCTGAGCGCGGCGCGCCTCCCGGAGAAAATTGTTATATACCAGAGACCGCGAGCGGGGACGGACGCACGGGCCGATATATATATATATGTGTGTGTGTGTGTGTGTGTGTGTGTGTGTGTGTGTGTGTGTGTGTGTGTACCTCGCGAGAACCCGACAAAGAGTGCAGAGTACGCGGCCCCGCGCGACTGTGTGCCTGCGTCTGTGTGAACGTCTGCTTGAATCGCGAGTGTGAGAGAGAAACGGATAAGGGATATATGCGCCTTATATACACACATACATGCACATACATATATATATATCGACATATTTGTGTATACTACTACTATAGTCCTATAGGGCCGGCAACCGGTTGCTATGGGAGCCCTGCGCGCAAAACAATAGTTAACTCCGACGGCCCTCTCCCTTATGCTTATGTACCGTCAGGTATATATAAGTTTACATGCACATATATATATATATAGATACGCGTATACGGACACGGGTGGTTCATTTGTTAAAGCGCGTGTGTATATTTAGCTCCGAGTGGGAGTGGGAGAGAGAGATCTGTAACTCGGTAAGATCCTCTGTCTCGTGGGAGAAGGGTAAATTTGTCTCATCGCCCCCCTCGCCTCACCGTCTCTCTACCACTCTCCCTGTATCCCTTAACGCGACGTTCGCGTCGACCACACGATCGGACGAAGATGGCAATCGCGCCGTCGGTATTCTATTGTTAAACGTAAGGATCTGTGAAGAAAAATTTTTTCGCGCCTTTCCGTACATATAGAAAGTATGCGGTGCACCTATGCGCATTCGTTCCACCAGCCGATATAATGGAAGTCCCGCGGACGTTCGTCGCCCCGTCCAGTAATACGCGCGTTCGCTGGACGGGCCGATAATCTACGACGACTGCGCGCTTTGAATTCGCTCGCGCTGGGTCGCCCCTCCGACGATTCCGACAAAGTATCCAGTGTATGGGAATGCTTGGAGAAGATGATACGTTCACGTACACCTGTTCATTATATTAACTTGTTTCGATGTGTGCGTGCCGCGCTCGTTTCTCATGGTTATACGAGAACAGTCCGAGTCGGACGTACAGGTCGGAGAAATCACGCGTACTCTCGTTTCAAATCAAATCTCCGGGATATTATATCATTTTTGTTTTTGAAATTTTTATAATTTTATATATATAATTTTATATATATAATATCATTTTTGTTTTTGAAATTTTTATAATTTCTCGCTTTACATTGTAATTTAAAGAAAATTGTGTTGATCACGAGCAGGAAAGCATAGAGTAGCAATCGAGAGAATTTTTTGGAAAGAAAAATTGAATTCTTGAATGATCAACTGCCCAAGCAGTGGTCATTTACTCTTGTCTAAATTTCTTACCTAAAAGGACAGGCAGTTTAATAACCGTTTTTACAATTAGTAATGACCATGGGTAAAAAGGCCAATTCTTGTATATTAATTAGCCATTAATACGAATAGGAAAATGCAAGGCTAGATTTTATCGAATTTTACTACAGACCTTTTTTCTCAAGAATTGAGAATTAAAAATGCTCATTCCTTTGGTTTACTAGATTTATTAAAGGCTAAAATTTTCTCGTAACATTTGAAGACCATTAGTTGGCCATTTCTTTTTTGTTTGGCAACATTTGGCTCAAATTTTACAAAAATCTCAAACTTTGGCGAGCTATACGAAATATTAGTTGGTTACTTCCGTGTAAACATTATTTCAGACACTAAAAACGCGCATGACTTGGCCTTTAAAACATGAATAATGCTCAGATTTCTAAACGCGTAGTACATGTTTACAAATGAACTATTAGGCAGTATATAGTTTTACAGTATAATCAATATTACCTCATTCCTAAACGTTCTACCTATACAATACGTTCGTCTTTACGATGGTTTTACTCCAGCAATATATCTTTTTACAGACTCACAGTAGCGCGCGTCTAACAAAAGAACGAGAAACGCATACAGAACCCAGATAAGGGATGGATCCTTTGCGAAGAAAGAGAAATCACCAGACGCGCGCGCGTGCGCGCATACGCACCCCACGTGGTCCACGAACGTAATTCAGAGGTAGGTGAAAACGAAGGTTGTCGTTAGTCTCGGATGTTCTATACCTGATGGCTATAACGGCCAAGGTTGACGGAGCGTTATGATTACATCTGATACGCTACCTTAAGTTTTGGTAAACAACGTACCACAAACTTTCTATATATATACGGATATAGATACCTGTGACAAAGCCGCGGGACCATTAGTAATTCGGCCTGCCCGCCCTGGTTCTTATACATAGCTTGGAAGATAAAAGTTAAAAGCTTGAGAATTTCTGAAATTTTCTCCCCGAATCAACTAATGTAATTGCTTCCGATGATTCTATTGTTCGAGTCAAAGTCATTTTCGAAGATGAAAAAATGTGTAGAGCGAAAAGTTAAAGCTGTATTCGAAAAACGTTCGGTACCTGTTTGCGATCTTAAAAGAACTTAAGATCTTAAATTATCTTTCGTTTTTCCCATTTAATTGGCTTTAGCTGTTCATTAAACCCCGTGAGGGAGAGGAGTGATATCTAATAAGTAGAGAACTTCCTTTTAATTGCCGATTCCTTTGCTGAGATTTCAGTTTTATTGCCTCCTAGAAGAAGAAGAAGAAGACTAAGAAGAAGAGATGTTTATCATTCACTTGGAATTCACTAATTGAAACTTAAAATAACATCAGATTTTGTAGTTTTTCATTACCTTATTGCATTAATATTAAATATGATACTGAAATACAAAATTGTACTATATTTCGTTATTCCACATGGCTTCTTCGTTATTCATCTCGATGTATTAGATGACGTGGTTAAAACTATCAACTAAAAATATTACTGTAATCGCACTAACGTGTAGCCGTTCGTCGACATCCGTGAGAATAAGGGTCAAAATGCCTTAGATATTTATCACACCGCGATGACGGACTTTATCGCATGTTGCATTTATTATTTGAGACGATTTGGTGAATAATGGCAAATCCATTGTTTCGCAATAACACTATTCATTCGCTTGACATCCTCCGACTTCCAACCGATGAAATGTTCCCAGGGTTTCCAAGCCGTAGTTTGGAAACGTCTGAAAAAAAAATACAAGCCAAACTAAGAAACGTTCTCAGGTCTATTATTCTCCGAGAATTGATGTCGGGAAACGTTTCGAACTTTATAAAGAAAAAGTCGACATTGTTTAAAACAATCGCCAGCCGCTGAATTCTTAAGGCGCGGTCCATACTAATTAACGTGTAGGAGACAAAAAACCAAATTAACAAGACAATCGAAAAGGCTATAATCTTATTGCTTTTCAGTTACCTATCGATTTATTATTGTTATACTTTATTACTTTTTTCATTCCAACATTTTATAATCGTTACATCTCTTCGTTTAACATAAGCTTCTCATATTTCGTGATTTTCTTTTCACCTCTCGTTAATTAAAAGTTTTCAGAATTCAACTGGCCATCTAAAATTCATTCGATGATCAATTTATTCGGTACATGGACCGTAGAAGGATCGCTATTTAGTTTAGTGCTAGAGTGCTTTAGTTTAGTTTAGATCGCTATTTAATTTATATAATAAAGTGTCCATATTACTTCCACGACAGCTATCACGTTCGACAATCTAATAAACATATCTTCCTGATAGAAATCTGACAATTTTTAATAGGCTCGATAACATTTGTTAGGCAATAAAAATCGAATTAACCATGCTGGATAAAAAAATAGATAAGTGGTAGAATTAAAAATGTGAACAAATTCTAGAAAATTCAGAAATGGATACAAACTAGATTGAAATATCGAACTATGTTTTTTGCTAGGTAAATAAGAATTTTATTTCGAATTTTTACTTAATGACATGAAAAGAACAATAATATTTATGCGATAATGCAATATTATTTTGTACTCATTTAATATGTAAAAAATCAGAAACGTCATAAGTTAAATGAAATAAAAGAGCAGAATAAAATCGGAACTTTGCATCGATTTTTTTCATCCAAGAAGTTAAGTATAATTATTAATTATGAAATTAAATAACTGTTTCACTTATTCATATCTAAAAGAAAAAAAAACGAATTAAATATACTCTACGTTTAATGTTTTATAAAATGAATATTATCATGTTAATTCATTGTTCAAAAAATTTTTTTCAATTTATCCAAATTTGAATGAAATAATTCGCATGAAAACTTGTGTAGCAATGATTGAAACACTTTCTTCTAGCAATTTTTTAGATTTACGGAAAATGAACGCAATGAAGCTTTTATTGCGATACGCTGAATAGGTATTATGTATAATGTATAGCGTGCGTATAAGCTTATTTTAAGATGAACTGGATGAAAATTTGTAAATTTTCAATTATTCAAGTAATGATTAATAATTGAAAAATTCTTAATATTTAAGATATATTTTTTATCAGGACATAAATACCCGTAGTTCTAAATGTGTTTCAAGGTAATTTTTCTGTAAATAGCGTAAAGTTTATTTGTATAATAGGAACAGTCTAAGATATGAAATAGCTAAAAAAAAAATGTTTTTAAATGTAATTATTAAATGGATGGGAATGACTGTAAGGCAATTTCATTTTTCTAATTTAACTTTGAAGATCTATTCCTCATTTCTAGATTATATTATAATAATAAAATAGGTTAATTATGTCTTTATAAAGTTTTAGTAGTTCTACTAGGGATACACAAAAATTTTAATACTCCACTCCCAAGCCATCATCATACTAATCGAGATTGTATTGCGGAATCTTCAATTTAACTTTGATCACAACTTCTTTTACAACAACTTTTATGCTTGACCATTATTCCAAAAATTAATTGCAACTACATATTTCGCACAATCAATTTTCCAAGGTACTGAAACATTTGTTGTTTAACTTTGCATCATTCTATTACATATCATAACTTTGCATTTGTTCTTCTTGCAATATTGCAAACATTTCTATACAGTGATTGCATGCTCACTACGCGGAAAATTACTCTTAAGTTACTATTCTAAATAGCACACCCGCTATTTTTCCAGTCCGCGCAATATTCTATATATGTAATGCAATTTTTTTACTGTTTTTCTTTGCGTTATACGTAGGAAAACGGATCATTATAGAGAACTGAGGTAAGAAAGATGCCCCGATGCGGGAACTCCTCCTTCCTTCATATATATATACCTCTCCAGTATAGAAGATAGGAGGTTTTAGCAGTCATCATTCTTTCTTCCTGCCCCCCTCCACCCGCTCTCTTCTTTTTTTACGAATGAGATATAGAGCCCCGCTCGCTCTCTCTCTCTCTCTCTCTCTCTCCCGCACGCGAAATTATAGTTTTCGTATGTTAATTTTACGAGCTAGAGCGCATTACGTACATATATATATGCGCTTCGATTTTTTTTCTTCGCCCCTCCTCGGAGCGCGGGGTACAGGTTTGTTTTTGCGCGCGCGCGCGCGCCCCACGACGTCGTATTATATATAGACGAGCGCACGCATCCACCTCACGAGTATCCGCGCGCTGCTCGATGATATATATACATATACATATGTACAAGATGGCACATAAGTATATATACATATATAAGACGGCATAAGTATATATATATATATATGGGTGAAAGAAAGTATGCTCGCATTTCGGAAAGTCGGGTGAAAGTTGCCGTTTTTTCGCGAGTATATACGTTAGATATATATATTTATATATATTACACCCGTGATTAAATTACAGGAACGCCGGAAGGACCGAAGCTTTAGACAACTGTAAAATAAACAGAATGAACGGGACGCCAGAGGATATGATATTAGACTGATTGTTATTAGATAGGCGCATAAAATTTTCATTACCGGATCTACTTGGTTATTTTTTCATATAGGCGAATCTTAATTTTTGAGCCTATTTGAAGGATAAAAATAATTATTCCTCAACAAATATATATCGTTTAAAATAAATAATTTGTTTATTTTGCTAAAAAATGATGTACATTTTTCCTATATACGTATACAACAGCTTTCATACGATTTCGGTACAATCGATTTTTAGAACAATGAATTTATATTAATTTTCACAACGAGCTTTCTTGTGCCATGATTTTGCTACCACCGCTAAGTTTTGTCAAAATCCATCCAAGAGACCTGAGGCAGATATCTGGGCATGCTAAAAACAAACAATAAAACAAGAGCATTGTACAATGGTATATCTTGAACAATGAAAATTGCCTTTTCTGGGTAGAAATCTCATAATTTTTCAGTGGACTGGAAAGTAGTTACTGGGTAGTAAAAAGGTAAACTCAATTATCATGGCTAGAAATTAAGCAAATATTAGAGTGGAAAATGTGAATGTTGTCGATAAAATCTTTGTACTAGATAAAAATCTAGTCTTAACCGTTACAAGGGATAAAAGTAATATTTGTGCAATGCTGTAAGAAATGTTATTTATTTAATTAAAGCTCAAGTTGAGAGGATATGTAAGTTGACAATTGGAAAGAATTACCGAAGAATAGTAAAGTCTGTCTTCATTAGATTTTGTCATTCAAAAAATTAAAGGTAATAATTAGTTTTGAAACTCTGCATCCTTTTATCGTATTTAATACCACAAATGTTGCATGAATAAATTAATTCCAAATATACTATTCATTGCTATCTTATGTATCTCTTTCAAATTTCATAGTTAATTATGAAAACCCATGCCACTTATTTGTAAAATAAGTAATATAATTTTATGTTTTACGGACCTTTTTTTGATTCCCATGTAAACTTTATACCGACTTCATAACGAAACTGATTTATCAAGGATCTACACGATTCTGTTTCAGATACTTTGATTTATGAACAGTACACACGCTGCACACGACCGGTGACCGGGACCGCGAGTGACAAAAAATTACCTCGGCCGGTGTATATATATATAAGCCCGATTAAGACTTTATAGGTATAACATTGTGTTCGAACGTGTAAACTATTTTCTATGCTTTTAATACGTATCATATGCGTGTAGCGCAACATGTATATAAATTAATTAAACATTATCAGCTGGATAAAATCAACTGACATAAATATTTCTTAATAATAATATCAATTTTTTTGCATCACTATATCTTTGACACCTATAGTTCCAAGTTTGCATTAAGATAGCTTTTATACATAACTTAAAATACACGATACCGACCATCCTGGGCTTTATTTTCCCGAACAGTGGCTAAAAAATACGACCATTAAATAGACGCGAATGGCCCTAAAAAGCGTTAAATATTTACCGATCTACTGTACTGAAAATTGTGATACTGGTCTCCCGTCTCTTTTACTCAGCGATCAATCGTTGCTCACCTATACACGGCTGAAAATTCGACCGGATTTGTACCGGGAAATTTGCTAGAAATTATATAAATTGCGTGTGCGATTAATGTTTTTCACCGACCTCTTGGACCAGACGAATTCCATTACGAAGATCAGCACGGCGAACAGAATGCCGTAGCCCATTATGTAGAACGCGAAGTAGCACTCGTTGATGCCGACGCTGATGAATTTGCTGAGCCCGCTGCAGGGCGGCCGCTTCGTGTAGAACCACGACATCTCGCGCGACTTTAATCCGGACTCCACGATTTTTAACGAGCTGCCCGACACGGAATTGCCAATGGGGCGTGAATTTTTAATGAGAAATTTAGCCAAGCAAGCCAGTTATTGTAGGCGTGTATAGGTATTTTGTTTTATAATATATATATATTTATTTATATTTAAGTATCAATATTGATATCCATGGCAATCCGATCTGTTTTTAATTTAATTTGATATTTTCATTACTCATGAACTAATTAATAAACTAGAAAATCAATTCGGAAATCCAAATTTTATAGAAAAAATTATTTCCAATTCGCAAATTGTTCAAGATTGCGAATAGTAACAGTTTAGTAATTATTATACATAAACAATGAAGATAAACAAAATGACTGGATTTTTTTTAAATTTGTATACTTCGATACCACAGAAACTTAAAGCCTTGGCTTCTTAAAAACACAAACAACTTCAGTTAATTCATCCATACATGCTCGAATTTAAGGGAGAAAAATCAAGCGACATCGACGACGCCCAGGTGAAAAGGGATAATGAAAAAAACAATAGCTTAGAATGACGGGAAAAGTATTATACAAGTGTATATATATAATCAAATAATTATACCATACACACGCCCATCCATATACATGTGTGTGTGTATATGTAAAACGAAATAATTCATTACTTGACTCGGAATATCTCGACGTACGGCGACTGCCTCGGGATCGTGAACATGGGATCGAAGTGCTCGATGAAATAAATTTCGCGGAAGCCGCACTTCTCGTCCTCCTCGAAGGTCTCCTGGATTATCTTGTAACCGGGCCCGGTCTCCATGTAGAACGCAAAAAAGCCCTGCCTCACGTGCCCGATACCCTCGTCGGCCGTCATCCAATTTGATTTACCGCCGCGCGGCTCAATTTTTTTATCTATGATGCGTCGCCTCAGCGGATCCCTTTCCGACTGAAATATATATATATAAAGATTTCGTTATATTCTCTAATATTTATATGTGATACAAGTAAATTTTTCTATATATAGTATATTATATAATTATATCCTAATCAATCAAAAGTTTACCGTGGTATTTTTTCATATTATAATTCCCAAACTGTACAAGTTTGCATAAATTACTTTCTTGTATTAATTGTTAACTTTCTTATTTAAATAATTTAATTAATGAAAAAGATCATTTTTTATACACTTATAGATTCAATCGTGTATATACCATTTGGGAATATAATAAACAAGTGCTCGGGGAACAGAAGCTCGTTAGATAAGATTGCTCTATTTTAAGAAGATTGGTGGTCATTATCTTCGGTTTGACCGAAAACGAAAATAATTTCTACATAATTTACGAATTCTTTTATGCTAATTATTTAAGATAGAAAAAAAATTTGGATATAAATTTACAACAACAAAAAAAGTTAAGTGTACGTTTCGCTCTGGATTTATCAGTAAGATGGTATAAGTGATCTAATCTTAGACCAACTAAAACCTAATCTTAGGAGCTAAAACGATTTTTCGAGTGTTGAAAAAAGATTTCCGTAGTGTTTGCAGAGCTGCATAATGGTATTGCAATCACCAATCTGAGCAATAAGAAAACACTTCCATTTATTTAATCTTTAATATCTGTACTTAAATTATTAATTGTATATTATATCAACTCCCAGAAGTAAAATGTCAAATCTGTCGTACTTTTGCACGTCCTACGTCTAAAATTCGTTCACTTGCCATCTTACCGATGATCCCAAGTGACTTAGGGCCAAACATACATTATATTCTTTATTTTGTAAATTCACATCAAATTTTTTTTACCTTAAATATTTATTATATTTTATATTTATAAAAAACCGTAGATGGTATCGACCGATTATATCTTCGATGTATTGGTTTTTATCAATATTTACCGTCATTAGTATTATATTTCAAAATTATTTTACGCTATACGCCATTCTCTAAATATTGATATTTTTACAAAATGAGAATAATTCAATGAAACTATATATGCTTCATTACTTTGTATATTATTAAAGGAGAAATTATAAGTAAGCAAAAAAAGTGTCAAAATCCTCAAATTGCAATCCGCAAATTTATAGTTTCCTTTAGTGATTCTCGAT
Organism: Sycobia sp. Sy_11; assembly: GCA_018907035.1. NCBI lineage: Eukaryota > Metazoa > Arthropoda > Insecta > Hymenoptera > Epichrysomallidae > Sycobia > Sycobia sp. Sy_11. The sequence goes on along the minus strand of JACCIC010000058.1, from coordinate 654,539 downwards.
TAAGCTTATCCGCTAATTCCAAACACGGTCTAATAGTCGAAATGGTATAAACGATTGTCAATAATTATAGACTGGAAAAAAATATCTTTTATCAAGTAAATATTTTCTTGTTTATTTTCTTAAACTCAGAAAATATCTTCTTAAATGAAGGAAATATTTACTCGATGCCACGAAAGTCCACTAAAATCAAATCACGTCGTCTTAAATCTAGTGAAGATTTTCTTCATTTAAAAAAATTCTTCACTTGGTAAAAAAAAAATAAATATTTACTTGATATCAGAATATTTTTTCAACATAAAAAATGTTTCTTTTACAATAATATAAGTGGATTAGAAATGATTTGTATTGGTCTCTACAGTATTAGGGATGGGAGAGAATAATTGGCTACATCTACGTGCATATATACACGTCTACGTAATAACCTTGAAATAGTGCCGATTATAAACAATGTCCTGGGCGCCGCACTTTATCGGGCTGTCGAGCAGGTCCTTCAGGGTCTGTATCGACGTCGTCGTTGACTGCAGTAGAGCGACGATGTTCGCCGAGTACGAGGCGTAAAAATTCAGCGCGGCAAGCAGCAGCATGAGCAGGACGATCCTCGACGGCACCGTACGTGGGTTGCGTCCAAATCCTAATGTAATCGCATAACATAGCTATATATATATATATATATATATATATATATATATATATATATACATATATATGCGTATATACAAGCTGTAGAAAAATGGCCATTTCAAGCGGTGCACCGTGCACGGGCCTTCTATATATTCGGATATATATATGGGCTATGCATTTATACGTGTACGATTTGTAAAAAAAAAAAACAAGAAAAAGAAGAAAAAAAACTTGGCACGCTATTGCAGAGTCAACGACGACATATTTCACCGTCGTCCGCGACTTCGTTCTGCATACGGTAATTGGCCATTTTGCGGGAATGGTAGCGCTAATGGCTATACTTTTACCGGGAGTGCCATTATTATATCGTGACGCGAATATATATATATATATATATATATATATATATATAGCAATGATTCACATAAAAATTTAATAGTGTAATAAAGGTATTATATTCCCGATGGATTTTTATCGAATGTTTCGTTAGAATAAGAATTTTTAAATTTACTTTAATGTTTATTCTATTTATAATCTATATTAGATTATTATTGGCAATTGTATGTATAACGTAATTCTATGTACATTAATAAAGAATATATATATATATATATATATATATATATATATATATATGTATAATTGTGAAATACGCGTGGTTGGTTCAATATAAGGATCACCAAAAAGAAGTAACTTAACCGATTGGTAGTAAATTTGTCAGGATAAGGAGCATTGTTTGTAAAAGAATTTAAATTTGAATTCTCTTGAATTTAACCAAACATAATATACAACAACAATAAAGAAACAGTTAATCTACGGTTTGAGACATTTTAGTTTAAATTATTACAGGTAGTTCAACACAAATGTTCGATGTTCTCTTGTTAACGTGATTGAGTCCAATTTAGAACTTCCAAAATAATTTATTTTAAATATATTTTGTTTATAATTCAGAAATAGATAAAAAATAGTATTAACTAAAAATACTTTTATTTTAAATTAATTTTACTTTGTTATGTCTTAAGTATCGGCAAGGCATCTAAAATACATTTTTTATCACATGTTGTTAATCTTTAAGGTTAATTATCTTTCTTGATAAAGAGAGGAGGGCTTAACTTAAAAAAGATCGTAACATTGACCTTAATCTTAATATACATTTGAGCTTTATTTTCTATATGATATATGAAGGTTAATTTTATTTTATATTAAAATTTTTTATTATTATTACGCTCAATTATTTTACATTCAGGCTCTGATATTAAAAGATCGTTTAAGAAGATACAAATATGCGTTTTCATGCAAAAAAGAGTACTAACATGGTGAGACATTATATTTATTGAATTGTTCTACATCGCAGGAGTTCATTCCGATTATCCCCAAAATGAGCCCTGTTCAGCTTTAAGATATAACGATTTTCCATTATTTCTTACGCTTGCAATTAATATGTTCTCTTCTACAATAAAAATTTCTCCATCACCAAAAACTCGGATTGAAATTTTTCGAAAATTAACGTTTCATAACATTCAGACATTCCCCTTGACAGGCATTCGAAAAGGGCGAATCACAATAATATATATGTCGTTGAAAATTACTGAAAAAAACGGTTAATTTCAACATCAACTGGATTGAAACAATAACTAGTTTTTGATTATTGTTAATAATAATCAATGTTTAAATAATTGTTACTGATTCGTTTTATCGATTTCCAATAAAATAATGATTACTTACTGAATAAATACCTACTTCCCTAAATGTCATATGAGCCAAAAAGGAAGTTTATAAAACAATAGCTTTATTTTATGTTTTTACAAAAACTATTAAAAACTATTATGACCTGGTCAAATTAATATACGAACTTTTTAACAGCATATCTATTTGCCCGATTATTATTAAAATTATTCTAAAATTGAATAACATGAAATAACAACATGTTCTTTTATTCTTGCATTAGTAAATTGATCGCCGTTTATTTTCCATTTTCCAATTTTCCGGAAATTAGATTTTAGATTCTTCGAAATTCGGGCCCCATCGTATGCAATACAGCGACGAATCAAAATATCTTTATAATCGCAGCGAAAGCATATATATATATATAATATCGACCTATGGCAAAATTATACCATTCCAATACGATCGAGCAGCTCACCTTGCTGGGCGACCGCGCCAACGACGAGCAGAAGATTGTCGCTGAAAGTTGGCTCGGGGCCTGGCGTCGAATCCATTTTTTTCGCCCATTCCCACTTGGCCGAGGCGACCAGCAGGGCGAGAATCATGACGAGGAGAACGCCGATCGCAATCCAGACGGACGGCCGGAACGGCAGGGTGAATAGATTGCTTACGAAGGACAGAGGAGGCTGGCGAAATATGAAGGCAGCCCTTTTTTGGATCGAGGAAGAAAAAGTATCGGGCGTTTTTATTATTATTATTATTATTATCGTTGTTGTTATTGTTGTTATTTAATAAACTATCTGTGTACTTTGCATTTTTTTCAGGATTCCGTTCGAATGAATTAGAAAGAGATAAGGTATCAAAGGTCGAAGACCTAATCCCAAGCTCTTATTGTTTATTAATTATATAATGTGCATAAAAATTTTACTCGTTCATTTTTCCATTTACTCGAACATCCGGTGGATATAACGTGTTTACAATAAAATAATTTTATCGACTAATATACAAAAAAATGCTCGCGAAGGAAGTACTTGGAGTAGGATTTATACACGGCCTTAATGAAACATTTTTCATCATTTTATTATCGCTTCATGCAAATAATTTTGCATTAATTTTGATGAATAATATCCAGTAATGACGTTTTTATCCTTATTATTAATGAATTTTATATATCATTATATATTAATATTATGGAATTGAATTTTCCGAGAAATCTCGAAAACGCAATAGATCTAAGATGACAGAAAGATAATCGGAGTTCAAAGTAACAAGCTCGGTGCAAAACAGTATTTTATTAGAGTGATGATACGATTCGTGTGAAAGAAAAAATTATCATTAAGTGTATAAAAAGTAATTACGGCCTACATATATGTATGTATATATATATATATATATATATATATATATATATATATAACATACATATATATAAATAAACATACATATTTGTGGAAAACAGTAATAATAATAAAATAATAATAAATACTAATCGCCGACGTGCACAAGTTTATTCGTAAGTTATACTGTTGCTATAAAATAAATCAGCATTAAAGATTAAAAGTGACTATTAATGTCGCCTGTTCTTTCTGTATAAATATAAAATCAAACTCAACAACGCGATATATCCATACAAGTATAAGATAAACTTTTATAGCGAGAGACTTATAAAATATATTCATTCGCAATGAATGTAAAAGAAGGCTACACTTCTTCTGCTAAACTATATATATATATATATATATATATATATATATATATATATATATATATATATTGCTTCACGATTCTTGGGAAAAAATAAAGAGAAAACAGAAAGAAAAAGAGAGGAAGTAAGAAGGAAAGAGAAAATAGTTTAATAATTATTATATAACGTAAATAATTAATTGTAATAATAAAAATATTATCAATGCATAAAAATTCAATAAAATATTTGAAAATAACAATAAAATGTGAATATTATGTAATTATACGACAATAGTAGGTCAATCATATCAATATTACAGATAGTTTTAAAGGTATATACTAAATATAGTAAATATATAATAAATAGCATTATATTTTTTAGCAAGTCAAGTCAGAAATCAAAATAATAGTCTACCAATGTAAAGGAGAGAAAATAAAACAAACTAACCCACTTCTGAAATCCATACCCAATAAATCCCATAAATGTGCGCATGAACACATAAAACTTAATATTAGATTTTTATAGAGAGATGCCACTGAACATGCAATTAACTCGTGCAGTACTAGAAAGTATTTTCTGATTACCAACTTAAAATTACTATATGAATGATGATAGATGAGGAATCTATAAGAGCTGATTCTTCCAACCATCTACACCTAAAAGTTGGAAAGAGCGTATACTTTTCTCAGACAGGAGTTCTTGAAAGCATTGGCATTTAAGCAGCTAATAAGTCCTTAATATCTACACAAATGAAAAGTAAATTTTCTTTATCGATTAAGCATTACTTTTTACACATAATATATAATTACCGAAAATAAGAACAGACTTAATAAATACAACGCCTATCTGTATTTAGTTAAAAGCTATTTTGAAGACTTCGGTTGCAATTCTAGCAATACAAGTATTTCGAACGTTCAGGTCACTAAAAAGGAAATTTTAAATCGAAAAATGTCAATAAAATCCCTACAATGATATTGGCCGATCCAATATAGAAAGTGCATCAGTTTTTTGAAGCTCTATAGATATACCCTCAACTTAACGACTGTAAATTTTACATTGTTATTTGGATATGAAGCAAAAGCTATCCGCCGGATTGATGGCATGACTATTATGTTTGACTAATAGCCGCCATAAAAAAATCGTCGATTAGACTATACACTAATCCTACATCCACCATATTCTTTAGATTTAATTCCATCCGACCAATTCCTTATTCCAAATCTAAAGAAATGGCTAAATGGCAGAATTACTTATTTAGGAATGTACTTATGTAGGATTACGTTTTACGCTTATTTTGAGAGCCTTGTGGAATTTTATTATTAACAAGAAAAAAGGAAGTATAGATATAAAGAACTAAATATATTAAAATAAAAGTAGATTATGTAGAAAAATAAAATATATTATGCCAAAGAAAAGGTTTTCATTTGAGTCATGAACTTATCGAACTATCTCGGATTTTCTACCTCGAAGTGTTCTTAGAAACTCATTTGGAGAAGGGATAATCTATATACTTCAGGGTATACATACACATAATTATGGAAAGCATAGCCATAAAATAATATCTCCTAGTGCGTATAGTTAGCTTGCGCACATTCTGGATAGGCTGGCATTGCCATCATGTCTAAGACTCTTAACACAAAGCAAAAAAGAATTATATAAAACTTGAAGAGTCTGTCCGATCTCCAAAAAGCTATTCAGAATTATAACAGAGCAGTATTTTAGATGAAGAAATTAGACGATTCCATAAAATCTATTTGGTGTAGTTTCTAAAAAAAATCTTTAACTTTATAAGGAACACTGTTAAAATTTTTTCTTATTTTCTCTACTTCATACATGATGAGAAGGTTGAATCTAATAAAACGCCGAGAAAAACAGTGGTATCGAAAAACAAGCAAATTGATGCCATGACCGAGATAAACACTAAGCAAAATTACGATTTTTAGTTTCATCAGCATTAAGTAACAGTAAAAATAAAATCAAACAGTCACAAAAAAATCTGAACATAAATGTACAGCTAATCTGTATACAGTACATCTTATATCGTCTTATATTCTCAAAGAATCATATACATGATAATTAATGTGTATAAAATAAGGTAACAGGGTCAAGTCGACAACCAAACCCTGTAGGATATCCAGGTTAGTCTCAATACATGTAAATTGTCTAAGTTAATCATCTAATTAATGTATAAAAAATACCAATATCAGAGCAGCCTCCGAACAACCTAAAAAGGTTACGACGCACATACAAATGAGTAGGACGTATAATATGAAAGCCCTTACTTAAATCGAACAGAAGAATCATAATGATATGCTCATTGTTTTTTAGCTAGTTATAATATTGTCTGTCAATCTTAGTAATACACTTTAGGATTAATTAAAATATCTAAGACCCATCTTCTTCTTTTTAAGGAGCTAGTCATGAAGCAGAAAAAGAAGTCATTATAGAATCAACAATCGTATCAAAAGAAGAAAAAAACAATTTAAAAAAAAGCCAGGATGGAATGAACAATCGTTTTAAAATAAAACCAATAACATGTTATAAAACTATATGGCACTGTGGAATGCCGTTGATTTTTCACATTTGGGATGAAAACTGCGGAAAAACAAAAATATATAATCGAATTTAACTTCGTTAAATGAGAAACTGAGTCGTAAAGTACACAAAGGAGCTTTGGATATCCTTAATCTTATCGCGAGGAAAAAAACAGGAACGTATGAAACGTTCAATGCACACAACGGAATCCCGTTCAACCTCCTCCTCCCACTTATTCCAAAAGCCCAAAATTACAGAATTCATTCTTGATCGAGTTTTGCTCAAATCACTCAAAACAATGGTTATGAATTAATGGCGGAGGAGGTTCAATTATTAACACAGAGAAACTATAGATATATACCTGGTCGGTGTAGATAAAGGGATGTAATGAACGTCTTCCCAGCGCTCGCCGACGAGAAACATCGAGGTACCGCCTATGTCGATCTCCTTGCGGCTCAACAGACCCATCATACCATTCCAGGAGCCGTTGGCCTCCCTGTATCCCCAGCTGTTCACGATACTGTAAGTGATCCTGATCACCGAGCATATACATGAATAAAAGGCAGATTTTTAGATTGAGTGATTGGATTTATTACATGGGATTAACACGGGAAGGATGCAAAAAAGATACACCACACTATAGAAGTCAAAAAATAGAACAAATTTTGAAAAAGAACAGCAAAACAATATATCCAGATTGACAAGTCATATATTTTGGTTCTGGATTTGGCTATACGTAACAGAATCTTTTTTAATATAACCACATAGAACACCCGTGCATTTGTTCTTCCAAATGTCTCCCTGGTCCAAAGCAATTTAGAAAGAAAATTTTGATTGAATATATACTCTAATAAAGAATTCAAAAGTGTCCAGACATATTCTTCACCTCACAAGGAAGATAGTGTCACTAACTTTTTCTATTATTTTTAATGACAGGTATAAAAATGAAAAAACATAATTTAAACAATATTTCATGCATTATTTGTAGGTTTCAAAATCCACAATTTAATGAGATATATTTTTTATAGAAACAATTAATTCATGAAAATAATATAAATTAAATGAAATATCTATAATATTTAATTTTATGTTTTTTATTTTATGTTTTTTATTTAATTATTTGTTTGTAATATTGGCCTGAATCGTTAGTATTTTTCATTCTTATTAAATATTGGGTTTGAAAATTACAAATAATAAATAAATTAACTTTTATTATGTTTTATTTATTTTTTATGCATTTTAATAAAGATAATAGAATTTTATGGTTTCACTATGTTCTATATGAAGTGAAGAATAGGTCTGAGCAAATCTAAATTATTTATAAGAGAATGGTTGCACAGAGGTTCGATTGGGCATTTGTTTGCATTACCTATTATAGGAAATTAAATTAATAAGTAAAAATAAATTAAATTGCATATTAATTTCAATTATCTTCGACTCTATATGTGTATATAAAATTTTCTGTTTTCCCGAGGACAAATAAATACGTATAATTAGCATGATTTTTCCTCTGCTCTTATATTGAAAATAGGTGACTGTCCTGGTCAGTAAAATTCCATTTATTACACACATCCACACCCCCCCTCGTTCACCTCCGACCCCTTATTTTTATTTTCATTGCGTTCGTTGGAAAAGATCAGCCGTCGACTAAATTTTATCCCCCACCCATGGATAATTACGCGTGAATCAATATTGAATATATTCGACGACCTTCTAAATCAGAAATTTCTCGTATCATTATATCGGTGTATAATGGGATATATGCAAAGCTCATAAGCGATTCATGAGTTTCGCGCCGATCAATCATTTTTTGCCACGGAATAATGAAAATAGAAACTTTTATATCGTTTGAGCGTGAATATTGTTAATCATGGGCAAGAATCATGATGAAATGTCATTAAATATTTATGCCCATTGTCTCTTACGTAATATCCCGGTTAAATTGAATAGAGGTTACCTCGTGATATCATATAACATAATGCGGTATGCAAGTGTACGCGGCAAACAATTTTTTACGGCCCCATCAGCATATGTAAACATATATATTTATATTCTCTTGAAAGTCTATATTATACCACAAAATATATAATTATCAAAATGATTAAACAATCCAGTTAATAATCATCGGTTGTCTCGTCGATAATTTTCATTTAAATGCTTATGTATATAATTTACTTGCGCCAATGCGTTTGACCTATTAACCTAATTTGTGTAACAACTACACGCAATATTATGCATATACAAAGGTCTGCATATATATATATATATAATTCATCTATAAAAACCGAAATTACCTTACTTGAGAGTGTAATAGTTTTCTACTAATTATCCTGTTATCGAGGAAAACATTCGCGTTTGTAAATATTATTAAACGCGATGTTTCCAATATATTAAACAACATTGTATATGCAAACAGCTTGTCGAGAACACTTCTCATTGATCAGCAATAATCCATCCGTCTTTTATAATCGTTAATTCCAAAGTTATTTTTATTTTTATCATATATGTCTATATATATATATTGTTGAGAATGAATTGAGTTTCAAGAAGATGATGAATTTTATATTTTTATAAATATAATTATAATGACACTGAAAATAACATCACAATCTATATCGTATTTTAATGAGAAAGTAAAAATTCCATTACAGAATTCGAATTCTATATTTATTATCACTTACGTCGCATTTATTGCTGAAACGAGCTGATGCAGCCATACGTAATTGCACTTTGTGATGGTGTCAATGTGAGTATCTTGATAATCGGTCAAGTGATTCAGCGTATCTGGATTCGTTATCTGTGAAAAGCGTCTTTCGTTATCCAATTTATTATAAAAATGAACTTTCCTATACATCTATAATATTGTAGTAATAGTGTAGTTATTATTATTCACGCGCGCGCGCGCGTGTGTGTGTATGTTCACCAAGGATTCCTAAACGTATTTTGATTTTTTAACACGAATTTGAAGACTATGGAAGATACATCGGTATTGACCTGGTCATTGTTTTAATCCAATTATAGCATTGCTTTGACATTACACGCCAAAGTAAGTTAAAAAAAATCTCGGTAGAAACATACCCGTTGAAGAGACAGCGAAACTCTACTTGTTCTAAACAAGGACACGCGTGGAGAGTCAAGAGTATTATTCCATTATAATCTTTCAATCGATACTGTTCTAAAATAAATAATGACGGTTTCTTCTATTACAATATTGTTAAAAACACCCCCCCCTACACACACACACACACGCATACTTGAACAACCGCAATTAGTTTAAATTTTCACATCAATATCATGATAATAGTCATAGGTTCAAGGCGTGTAAAAGAACGGGAAATGGAAACGAAGGTTCGTTTTCAAAAAAAAATTCAATTGAAAAAATACGCTTGTTATATAATTTCTAATGGTTCCATGTTCAAGCCCAATTCAAAGAATTTTAATCACAAGCATTAAATAAAACATTGTATAAAAAAATATATAAAATATATAAATATGGGTACTAATTTTTTCGACCGATTTTATCACGTGGTAACGATTCAAGCTTATAAAATGTGGCCTGCGACCGTTTATGAGCTAAGAGGACTAAATAGCTATTTTTAAAAACACAACGAACCAGAATCGTTTGGAATTTATACGATATACGTTAACCAAATTAGGACTCGGAGTTGATATCCGGAACGTAGATTAAGATTTATTAATTCTTATTAAACTAGTCTATTATACTTGTATATGTTAGTTTAACACTTTATTATTATCAAGAAAATTAGAAGCACTGCGAAATTATTCTTAGCAAGCTATTTTGTATAATTTTTTTCGTCGAATTTTGTGAGCCCTCTCAACCCCCCCCCCCTGCTCTAAACAATTATAATGTAAAACAGCGACGATGCATCTATATATATATATATATATATATATATATATATATATATATATATATATAAGTTATATGCGGTTTATATACCACGATGCTGGACCTCAGCGGAGTTCGACCGAGATCCCTCCGCCTCCGCGAGGCCGGGTGACTGTCGTAGAGCCTGACGCCCGCCTCGACGTCCCAGTAGCCGCGCTCCTCGACAATCGCCTCGCGGCCCGGGCTCGGCCGATACACCATCGAGATCGTCGCGCGATCTCGCGCCAGCCGGCGCAGGATCGTCACCTCGCCGTCCGGATAGACGGCGAGCTCGCCGAAGTCGCCCTGGACCGAGCCTGGCGCCGAGCCGTTGCGCGGGTCCTGGAGGATCAGCCATCTCAGGGGCGCCGAGAACAATCCCGAGCCGTTCGCCTGTTACCTCGGGCGAGCCTTCGGTTATGAGATATTACACAATGTGTTGCGTCCACGTACTGTACATGGAAAATTTTTGCGCGCGCGCCGTGCGAGTGTGTGGGTGTATGTGTGTATGTGTGTAATTACATAGCTTATTGCACAAATATACTTTTAGGTCTCTACCAATATTCAGAATTATACGATTTTGGTATTATTCGATCTCTTATCGAAATTCCAGACCAATACCAAGACTTGAGATACAAAAATATTGTAAGAATTTCGTTTTTGGCTACGTCATACTATCGTAAATCTGAAATGCATTACAATACGATATTAGAATAAATACATTATTAGAATAAAATTAGAAGTTTAACACGTGTCACTGGAAATTAATCTTTAGACTGTCGAATGGCCTATATATATACGATATACCATATACTCGACCACTAATATGAACCTTGTACATAATTGATACGTAATACACAATACACCAATTTGGCCACTTTTAAAGGGCCGTATGAAAACTCAAATCCCGGCAGCCCAAAGATTAATATTAAATAAATTGATATCTGTGTCGTAAAAGTAAAAAACGACTGTTTTTCGTGGTTTTATCAAATTTTTATCTACAAAAATTTGCACGTTCTCAACTTCCTTCTGAAATTAAAGGGCTGTGGCTTCAGAACCAACCCCATGTTCAGTTTTCTTGTGTTTATTTTCGTCCATTTTCAATGCTTTTGGATTCGGAGAATGTCAAGTTATTAAAAGATCAATCAATAACAACTTCACTGTTTTTATTGAATTTGTTATACAATTTTTTATTTTTTTTTTTATTTTTCCATTGCAGTTGCCTTAACGCAAAAAAAATATTATTCGCTAAAATATGTTCTTGGTCTTTCGAATGTTTGTATACTGTTTTAAGAAATATTTGCAACATTTTCAAAATTAAACCATTATATACTTGATAATAAATATATTTCTCGGTGTTACGGTTCTATATGATAATAACAGTCAGACTGTCCTAGTTAAAAAGTTATTTAAGAATTGCCATTTTCAAACCCATTTTTATCCATTTTGTATAAGAATCCTTAATAATCCTTCCTTATTTGCAACAACTATCTCCAAAATAAAACGTTTTGTATCACTCTATATAGAGGCCTATATAGATAAAAATTGAAAATTAAACATTCTTATCTCGACTGTTTTTTAACAAACTAATAAATATTTCCATCGGTCTTAGAGTTATATATAAATAAGGACAGTCGGACAGTGTATTAAAGAAACAGCCGACATAAAAATTTAAGATATTTAATTTGTATCAAACCGACACTTTCTTGTAAAAACTAAAATAATACCAAGGCCAAGGCAAGACGTGCGTAGAAAACGAAGCTCGTAGAAAACGTGTATAATATGATAAAGTATTTTACCAGATTCTACTGAATCGCGTCTTGTCTGAGTATTGGTAAGGCACTACAATATTTTCGTATTGGCATTGTGTACCCTTTCCAAAATCTTCGAGGCCAGAGGACAATCAAAATCCAGGAGGAAGGCCGTTTTGTGCGGTGGGAAGGTAACGGCGCTCTTTTCAAAATCCTTCAAACTCCAAAAATTGTGGAGTATCTGTTTCTCCGAAAGGATTCTCGATAACTTCACGGTATTATCTATATATTATATAAACGAAAAAAGATGTGTTAAATTAAAAATATATATATATTATAAAATATAATAGCTTACATATAAAACAATAGAACATTGTGACACAAGGGAGCAAAATAGGTGTTTTCCGACGAGGGTATGTTTGCCCTCAAATTATCCGAATCAGAAAACGCCTTTGCTCCCACATACTATTTTCCCATAGGAGGGCGCTTTTTCTTTCTCAAAGAAATGTACAAAAAATTAAATGTTAAACTCACAGAATTCAACAATGTCAAATCCCCCCCATGTGTCAGTCATGCTTAGATAAAGCGAGCATGTATAATATCTAAAGATCCAGGTGATAATGATTTCCTCTTATTTCGAAATTGATAAAGTATGTTAAGAAGTGATGTAGGATCGGGAGGTGGGGGTGCAGGGTGCAAAATCCTTTCTAAAAATAAATAAGACTAATCAATTGAAGATTATAAGTTTATTAATAATCTATTCTTAAATTAAATTTTAAAAAATTTAATAGCATAATAAATAGAATTTAAAATTAAAACTAATTAAAAAAAGATATATATAATTTTTAATACTTAAAGAGCATTATAAGACTTTTTATAATAAATTTCACATAGATTGTAAATCTTATTTTATTTTAAAATCTCGAATACCTAATTCAAAGTGCAAAAAAAAGATCGAGCCCGCGGTCGAGTGGCGCATATACTCGTGAGTCTAAACATCGTAAATGCCAGATGTTACGCAGGCACGGAAAAACTGAGAATCCTACCGGACTACAAGGTTTCGTTCATTCAATTTTCCTCTCAAGGAAGTAAAAATAAAATTCTACTTTCTGATTGGTTGGGAAGCAGTCATAAACACTCTTCCTCCATAGGGAGGAAAAATAGTATTTTGCTTCCTCTAGACAGCTGCAGAAAATCGTATTTTGCGCCCCGAGTGCGGGAATAGTACATTTCTTACCGAGTATGGAAAGGCTTTATTTACGAAACGAGAGGTTTGCGGCCCAAGGCGAAGCCGAGGGTTGTAACGAGGTTCGTAAAAAAGCCTTTTCGTACTGGGTAAGGACTATATTTTTCCTCATGAGAATCGGAATCAAGCGGTGAAGGTGCGATCTGTAGGTTAAAATGAGGAAAAGTACATTATTCTGCATTCGAAAAATTAATGAAATAATAAAAAAATGAAAAAATTCAGTTTAAAATTCAGATGAAATTTCAGATAAAAACATTCCTAAGAATTCGGCATATTTTCTCAGTTAATTTATCATGGGAAACAAAAATTTAAAATAAAAAATCTATATACAAATCAAATTTTTATATGCTGTGTTTCGATGGATATCATTGACATGGTATCGCCAAACAGAGACTCCAATCAATGATAAAATTTGTTGTTATCAATGTTTTTCATGTCAAATTATCAGGTGATTTGTTACTTGCATTTTTCACTGAATTATTTTAAGAATAATTCAACTTTTATTTGTTTAAATTATATTAATTTAACAATCTTTGTTTCACGCGAAACAAAGATATCACTTTTCAACAATACATTAAATTTTCCGAACAATTTTTCTCTGGTGTTGTCTATAATCAACATGATTTTGCATACATGATATTAAAATACTGTATTACTTATTACATTTAAAATTTTATAAAAATAGAATTCTTCATCGTAGTTTTGATGCAAAAGTTACGAAATTTTTGAAAAATTATTATAAAAAATATACTGTATACTGCAAAGTAATTGAATCTTACCGTATATGCTATACCTTAAACATCGTTATTATAAATCAAAACTACAGGACACAAAATTACAGTATATAATTAGTGGTAAAAATACAATTCAATCTATGCAATTACTAAATAAATTCTAATAATTCAGTTTCAAGAGATACTAAAATTAAAACACAAGTATTTTGACATAAAAACAAGATGTAGCATATACTGGTCTATTCGAAATTTGGGCGTTGCCCATGGTCATGACAGGTTGCATAAAGGTAGGCGTTATGCATCCCATAACAGAGAGATTGTTTCACCAGTAATAAATTCTCTCGCTGTTCAAATTTTACAATGCACAACATATATATTATGCATATAATCAGCAAAAATTATTGAAAAAAAATACCTGTTAAATACATTATCTTCTCTGTTTTTATTGTCAAATATCGCTTAAGAGTAAAATTTGAAAATGTTCAATTTCCCTGTATGATGTAAAAAACAAAAGAAGTTGTTCGAATGCTATATATATAAACGATGCCGCACGCGCCCGGAAACACGCAACCGCGACAATCACTGCCACCGATCACATCCACGTCCGTGCAGGGGAGCCGCGACGCACCTTTTAACCGAAGCGGCAACACTTCTTGTTTTTGACGGTTTCCGCAACATGTGGCCGAGTGTTGTCATGCAAGAGAGTGATTTGCGCCTATTTCTCGCGATTGATGATCAGTATTCGATCAATTTCTGTTGCAAATCATTCATTTGGCGCTTGTATATCTCGGCAGTGACGGTTTCATTCGGTTTTAACAGCTCGCAGTACAGCACACCCTGTTGGTTCCACCAAATGCACAGCAATAGCCTTTGGCCGTCGTTGCTCCGTTTTGGTGTCGACGGTTTTTGATGCGGACGGTTGGCCTGGGTCCATCCATGACTTTTTGCGCTTAAGATTATCATAGTAGATTCACTTTTCATCACCAAACACAATACGCCACAGAAAATTCTTCTTTTTTCCCTGACAAGCAAAGAGAGTGCGATATTGTATCGATTCATAATGGTACTTTCGGTCAAATCGTGTGGCATTCATGTTCCTCCTTGATGAATCTTTCCCATCGCATGTAAACGTGTGACAATTGCTCTGTCACTTACTCCTAACTTATTAGCGAGTTCTTTCTACGTTTGAGCTGAGTTTTCGTCCAATAATGTTTGCAATTCATTATCTTCAAACTTTTTCGGTTGTCGAGAACGTTCTTTGTCATGAACGTCAGTATCTCGACTAAACCATAAATTATGGCGCCTGTTAACTGAATTTTATTGGTAAGTGCCAAAACTAAAAAAGAAGTAATAGGTCCGACACATCTGACTTTTTGTACTACTTATATCGGTATCTAAACGTGAAGGTCGAAAAATAAGTTCGACTCCTAATATATATATATATATATATATACATATACATATACATATTATTTAACTTGCCTGTTCCTGAGCAAATCAGCGCGCTGATCGCCGCCGCAGGGAAAAACAGGGCGGCCGAAACGTCAGCGACGAGCCGGGACGTCGATTCGTCCATCTCGCCAGTTCGAACAGCAACGGCTCTGGAAAGGAGCGAGAGGGCGAAGACGAAGAGCCGCATCTGAAAGACGATCGGGCACTTTTTGCCCAATGCACGGACTTTTAAATATATATATATATATATATATATATATATATATATATATATATATATATATATATATATTGTTACGCGATAAATGAAAGAGCTCGTTGATGCGACGATGCAGGATATGTCTTTTTATACGTATAATAATTGCGTAAATATACGATAATTGCCTTTGGAGACGAATCTGGAAGAGGCCTATGCTATAGTAACAATATTAATGTGTTCGTCATTTATTTTAAAGAATTTTTCTTTTTTTATTAAATATTAAAACAATAAATATATAATCCATAATTAAAGATAAGATTCTGGAGAAAAAAAAGTTTGAAGAATTCTTTCAAAAAGCTTTCAGCGACACAATTATGGAAAAATGCTCAAATTCTTTCTAATGGAATACGAGCTGATATATAAACCTTTTAAAAAGCTTCTCGGATATAAAACTCCGAATGTTTACTAGAGAATTCTTGCAGTGCACTACGAAAGGTTGCGAAAATCCTTTTTAAACGAAAATTTAAAAGGAATCTTGAAGGAAAAATTCGACAGAAGAGAATAGAATTCGTGCACCCTTTTGGAAAGCTTTGAGCTAAAACATTCTGAAAGAATATTAGAAGTTTTTCGTAAAATAATAATTGTTTCCTTGCGATAAATACTTTCTCGCAGAGATTTTTTAGAAAATCCTTATCAATGCACGATCAATTACCAATTTAGAATTCTTTCACGAATCCTTTCAGAAACTTTTCGCGCTATCTCTGGTGATATGATTCAGAAATCTTCCGTGAATTCTTTCATACTGAGCATTCGTATTTTTCACCGCATTAATGGGAAATTTACATCAGATGATACTACGATGTTCTATATGATTCTTGATTCAAATTAATATCATACTCAATATTTTCAAAAACATCTTCAAATGTAATAAATATTTAGTACACTGTCGATAAATTCATTACCGAAAATCAATTCACTAGGAGTTCATAAGTTTGATAGTTGATAATTGATACTTCATGTTATATACTTGTGTGACAACGATCCCAAAAACTTCCGTGTATAATATATAAATACTACAAAAAACTTTATAATGTATCCCGGAAAGTGATAATAGCACAGCATAGATTAGAAGCCAAGATAAATATAGATTTTATATATACTGCAATGAAAATAAAAATTTTTAATTGACCATTCACACTATATATTATGTTTTGTTGTTATCACAGAGTTGGTTTCACCATCAATGGCATAACACCATAATTGATACAATGTTGATTTTTAACGAGTTTTTAGACACTGCTTTCAAATTTTACGGTAGATATCGAGATAAACAATTCTTGCGATAAATCAACTGAAAAATCGAGCAATAAAAATTAATAAAAATTAATTTATATTCAAACATGCCCATCATGCTTTGAAATAATAATAACTTAATGCAATATATCCATTTTCAAATATATTCGATGCATTATAAAAAAAATGACAATAATAATAATAAATATTATAACTTTTAAATGCCACTAGCAGTTCAGGATTTGGAATATTCTTGATGTTGTTTAGAAAGCTAAAGATGACCTACACTGGGACTTTATACCCAGATAAAAGAATCGTGTGCTTATCGAAAATTTTATGTAATATGTTATCTGAAACCGCATCGAAAGTGCTGTAGGATTTCAAAATTATTATAAGCAAAAACAAATTTTATTCAAATACATTCTTTTCATGATGAAGAACAATTATTTATTTGAAATTATAAATAAAATAATCAAAGGTTTTTAATTGTTTCTTTAGAAAACTCAAAAAAAGTATTATTATAAATGAAGATTATGCCAGAAGATTATTACCTTACATATCAGATATGTTGTTAAAAATGTTTATATTATACTTTTTTATGTTTAATAATGGTAGAAATAGAAAATTTCGTAATAAAAATTAAATATCACAAATTTTTCAATAAAATGTTAAAGTTCTACGCTTGTGTTAACAAGTACAAGTTATAACTCTGCGTTAAGAAAAAAAATTGAAGCAGAAAATCCGCTTCCATTATGCAAGAGTATGATTAAGAAAAGTAGACGTTAAGTAATAAGCAGTTCTGATTATTTTAGGTTCTGCCAGCCATTGTTATGGAAAATTCTAGATCTACTTCTTGTAACTACATAATGAACGTGTGTAATCTAGTATTATAGTCTATACGCCAAGCTGTGTTTACATTGCAGAAATTGTAAGACTCGTCCTACTGTCAATAAACTTCTACTTAAGAAAAAAATATACAAGCAATTATAGTATTAATGTAGCCGAAAAATAAAAAATTTAGTTATATGAAATTAGCTTTAAAAAATTTTTAAATATAAATATAATTTCGTTTAAAAATAGAATTTTATTTAAAAGCATAAATAATTACTACCATGCAGGCATTCAAAAGTCTACTTTCCACTGAATTCAGCGATTTTTCTTGTAATTTAGATTATCTTCGCTTATCCAACTTTAAAGAATGTTTAGGTATAAGAGTTTTTTGTAATTAACATGTGAATTAATTTTGAAAATAATTATTGTAAACACTAAAATTAAAATATTTTTCATAAAAATGGGTTCTTTATAAAATTATCTAAATATTAATAGGTAAAAAGTCATAAATACTCACAGCTGCAATGGAAGATAAATTTAAAGAGTAAACTTTACGATTAAAAAAGAAACCCAATTTTATGGGATCTTCCAGGTTGAAAATCTATTTTTAATTAAAACATGTACAAATGATTTTATATTTGTCATTATCATGTGTGCAACAAAACTTCAATCAATTATATCATTAAAAGAATCAATTTATTAACTAAGGGAATAAAATTATTAGATTAAATAAGTCTCGTGAGTGGCAAAAATAAAAAAACAGATTACAATGAAATAAATTCATTATATTTCATCTAGACAGGCTTTGGTGTGCACAATAATTTTTTACAATTCCGAACAAGTCACACACTAATCAAAATTTTTACATTTTATTACCCTAATTTCCAGAAATGGTTAGAGATTAAGAATCTCCCAGTTTTATGTAAGTACATAATGGGAAGTCTGTCGAATTTCTTTTAATACATTTTTTTTTGTTTTTCAAATTTTACTTATCGAAAGTTATTAAACATTCATGCAATCATCAAAATAGTTTTCATTCCTCATTCACTTACGTCTTATTAATTCCAAAATAGCTGTTATTCTCTCATACTTTTTGTATTTAGCAGAATTAAAGATCATTTTGATAATAAAAATACTTAATAGAAAAGAAAATCTGTAAAGTAAACAAAAATCAAAATTACAAATCGATTCATAAAAAAATAAAAATACATTCGCGTATTTATTGTTATTACATTTATAAGAATTGACTGAAACAATAAACTTTGATGATTAAATTAACAGATACAGTTCACTTGTCTAATAACTGTTCTTCCATCAAGATTTAGCTTAATAAAATTATTAAAAAATATCACTATTTTAAAGTGACAATAATTATACTATTGAATGAGTTAGTTCAAATGAATCTGGCCTTATTTTTTACATTTATTACTTCTTATTCCTTAACATGTAGAAATTCTTTATATTTCTATTATTACTTCAAAATTGAACATGTTGAGTGTTTTAGTACTTCATTCAACCATGTATATTTCTATTAAAAATTTCTCTAAGTTAATAAATTATATTATTAAATTTAAAATAATAATAGAAAATTAAAATATATCTATGTAATTCAGGAATTAAAAAATAGCAGATACATCTACCACTATTTTTTATATTACTTCTTATTCAGAATGATGCAGAAATTATTTATATTTCTATTATTATTTCAACATTGAACATATTAAATTTTTTAAGTACTTAATTTCATCATGTGTATCATTCCAATCAATGTTACATCAATTTAATAAGTTAGATATTTAAAATTAAAATAATAATAGAAAATTAAAATATATTTCACGAATCAACAATGTACAAAATAGCAGATTTCACTTAAATACAATCAAAAAGACTTTCTCCCCATTTCCTATTCAATGCTTTTCAAGCAATTCAGTAGATTTTCCATAAAACATTAGAAGATTAATAAAATTTTATATTTTTTTAATAAGAATGCTAAAAAATCCATGAAAGTTAAACTCGTCATTAAATTTAAAAAATCTTGTGTTATAATTGCATGCTTCAATAGTAAATTTGATTTTTTCTTTTATATTTTTGAAAAATTATACGTACAAAAATTACGAATTATACAATTATAAAATTAGTATTCATTTTCTGCAGTCGACAATGAAACCTTTATTAAAAGAAATTTATACTTAAAGTTAATGTTATAATTTATTTCAGTCACGTTTCATATACTGAAAACATCATGAATATTTCCGTTGTCATTTTATCATAAAGTAAATTCTAGAACATTTTGTGAAAATTTAATCAAATTATGCCAGATATTTAGATAGTTCTCAATATCTCATACTCGTATAATAATACTTAATTATTTTCAGCTAATTTTTTCAGCAAATTCTACTGAACATTCTTATCACAAAAGTTCCTTAAATTATTCTTAAACTTTTCTATTGACATATATAGGTACAAAAAACACAGTTCGTAAATATTATAATCGTCAAGATTACAGATAAATTTCACTGGTGAATAATTTTCAGATTATTCTTACTTTAATGTATGCAGTGATTGACAGTCGACTAAAAGTTTAAAAAAAAAATCAATAACTATAAAAAAGTTCCAACAAATTTCCAATAACATTACTCTTCAGAGCCTCACTCTTTACTGTAATGATGGAGCTCTATAAATGACTATTAAAATCAGCATGGACATCACACGCAGTTTTAGCAAATGGAGATAATCCCCAAAATGCTAATCGATCGATATTCTATCAAGTAATTAGTCGCGTATAAAAACGATCGACTCCGATGACTAACAGTGTGCTAAGAAAGCACTTCTATGTTGTTAGAAAAGAAGGAGTCCTTCAGTCTTGCATGGATCCCCTCCTAATAATTTTTCAACGAACAAGGGATTCCTTGATTGGAGGTTCGTTTGATTAGCTTTGATTACCGATAACTGTTGTTAATTTGATTTAAATTTGATCTAAGTGAATTTTAGTTTAAGCACTTTCAGAATCTTCACATTCAAATGGTTCACTGCTTCGTGGTAAAAGGAGTGCAACATGTCCATATCTAGAACAATATTTTAACAAAATTTTAGATTTCATATTGATTATTTATTTATTATTTTTAGGAACTATAAATTTCTGTTACAAGATACTACATATAATTAATGAGCTCGATTTCCGCTACAAAATAATCCGACACACGTGTATAAAATATATTCGAAAAATTCGGAATAAAATTTAACTCATATTCTTGAATAGCATCAACTTAGGAAAACTTTAGAGTTTAAATTTACATAAACAAACCAATGTCTACAACTTCATTGTGGAATGCTCTTATTATCATAATAAATATTTTAAATAATTATTAAAAATTCAAATATTTAATTATTATTATAGTAATCAACATAATAATGAAGAATTGATAAATACTGCTTTATATCAAAATAGCATCATATCATATAATCTATAGAATTAAGCTAACTATTTTTTCTCCATTACACTTACTTGTTGGATTTGTACTTTTCTTGTATTGCTTGTTGAGGTAAAT
Source organism: Sycobia sp. Sy_11 (assembly GCA_018907035.1). Lineage (NCBI taxonomy): Eukaryota > Metazoa > Arthropoda > Insecta > Hymenoptera > Epichrysomallidae > Sycobia > Sycobia sp. Sy_11. The sequence continues at coordinate 633,091 of JACCIC010000058.1, read as the reverse complement.
TTGGTGCATTATGGAATGATTTATGAAGACATTTAATGCACTCCTTAAGATCATGCAAACTATAGCCAGAGGATAATTCAAGCTCATGAGGCCAGACTTCTTCTCTTAACGTATGTCGAGCCAATGCGACTGCTGATGCCGCTAAATAACTCGGCAAAAATTTCAAATATGGGTCAGCCTCCAGGAGCGATAATTCGCATAAATACTAAAAAAATTATTCGTAAAAATTAATATAAATTTTTAATTATTCTTAGCTATGCTACATAATTTTTTTATGAAAGAATAATAATAACCATTGCTAAATATTGTACTTTTTCCGAAAGATTATTACTAATACAATATTCCATCAGAAAAGCAAGAGGAGTAGGTACAGTAAGATCAAATGATAATACTCTTAAAATTAAATGTTCCATTCTTAAAACTTGCTTTTTTGTGTACGTATCATCTGTAATATACACAAATTCGCCAACTTCTGGTGGATATATTTCTTCGTATTTGCTGTTAAAATATGAATAAAAATATGAATAAAAATATGAATAAAATTTCAAATATAATTAAATAAAAATCAAGTATAATAAAAATAAATCTTACGCAGCAATAAACATAGCTGCAGTACCAACGAGCTGTAGCTTAGCTCTTAGTACACTCATATATGATAAAAATCTGTCAATATAAGAAACAGTTAAGTATAATGTCTCTGTTTGTAACCGATACTCTTCTGTAACTTCGACTAGCCAATCAATTAATATTGTTCGCATTGAATGCGTAATATCTGGTTGTTTTTCCATGTATCCTACTTTTGGTCTGTGCAGTAACTGCAAAAAAATTATATTTTAGCTAAAGTAGTAAATGTGCAAGAAATAAAAGTTGTTACAGAAAGTTAAAAGTTAATAATTTCATTTTCATTTATTTTTAATACAAAATGTAACAGAGTAAAAATAATTTTTAAATGAGATAATAAAAAATAATAAAATTATACTTACTTCTGCATTTCTGAAATAATGGTAAATATCAGCCCTATATTCTTCAATATCATAAAAGTTTGCTCTACTAGCTTTATAAGCTTCTCTTTTAGCTCTGGAATCTTTTTTGCCAGACCCCGTTAAAACTATTGACCTATCTAGAATCATAGGACTCTCCTTAGGCTTATCAGATATATGAGCATGTTCTTGTTTATTCTCTTTAAGTTCTTGAAGAATAGGTCGATCTGATTCTATTTCATTTTTTATAATTGGTTTAACTTCTAACGTAGGTTTCTCCTTTTCTACTGTAATTTTAATCTCTGTTCTTTGTTTAATTTCAACTTTCTTAATTTCTTGTTTATTTTTTAAAGTAACTGTTGAATCCGTTTGTAATTTATCTTCATATATTTCAAATATTGGCTCTTCTTTTTTTTCCTCATAAATGGAGAATGGTTCAATAACAGAAGGTATATAAGCATTCTTTGCCTTGCTAAATTTTTCATCCTTGCATTCCTAAAATATTATTAAAAATGACAATAAAAGAATACAATTTAACAAATATATTTATCTAGAATATAGATTATATATTTAAAAATACACTATCAGTAAAGTGAAAAAAAATTAACTCAATAATCAAACTATTAACAGTCATATTTAACTAATTTTTCATTACTTACTTTTTTACAAATTTAATCAGTTGTAATAAAAGTTTAAAAAAACGAATCATTTTGCTTTAAATTATCATAATGAGCTATGTCATAAAGTTAGAAAAATTATAAAATTTACTAATAAATAAATTCAGTATTTCAGTAACTTTGGATTAAAATTAGTAATGATTATTTTTACAAAAATTTCTATAATTTGTAAAATAATCAAATATAATTGTTAATGATTAAATATAATTGATAATGTTTAAAAAAAAGTTTTTGGCCGTGACCTCTCGGTGTTATTTACCAAACCATATCAGGTGTAAACACTGAACGCTCATAATTCAACATGTCTTCCGCTTCAATATTCAAAATCATCCCCTGTTTGAAGACAGAAACGTCGAATATTTCACTCCCAAAAAGCTCCAAAAACAATAACAAACAGCAGTAGCAATACCTTTATTACGATAATAGCAAAAGAAAAGAAAAACAAATAATATTCTATACTGACGCAACTGCATCTAACCAACGATGACGCGTGATTTCAAATTCGAAATTACGCGTAACCGTTTTTCCCTCGGCAACGAGCTCCGGTTTCACCGTCCTTTCCAGCGCCGTCGTAACGCGCGCTGCTCGTTTCAAAATAATGAGAGATCGAAGATACGAAAGGCCGCGCTCGCAGTTTAACAATGTCAAAAGAATATTGATAATTGATTGTACACTTACAGGTTTGCCATTCCTTACGAAGTTGTTGGGCAGAACGCCGAGTGCGGCCCGTTTGTTTTGTTGTTGCTGCTGTACGAGCGCAGCTACGACGTTCTCCTTTCCGACCATCTTTCGGTTGGCGTCAATCGCCCGGTTCTCCTGGTCATCGTGTACTCGTACCGTGGCCATTATTTTAATTCTTGTAGAGATTCCGACTCTTCAGGGATGTGACGTTCAAAGGGATCTATTTATCAAGGAAAAGATTGCTGCGCGCTTGTATCAGAGATGCGACCAATTAATATTTGCATATACGCGTTCGTCCTTGTAATAAAACGAGAGTGTGCCCGAATCCTGATATCGCCCAAGGAGAGCCTTACTCCCTCCCCCTCTCTTACCTTTCAAATGCAATGTTCGAACATTTTCGCGTTCATTGCAGGGTGCCGTTTGTTGAAGGGAGGAAAGGACGTTTCTTCGCTTCGCCCGTCTTCTTCTATCGCCGCGCGCCTCACCGAAGGAGTAGCGGGATAAAATTCTCACGACTGCAGTACACCAGTCCGACGGTTTACCATCGGCACGACGGCATGCGCGCTCCCCTCTCTCTGTCTCTCGCCCTCTCTCTCTCCCACTGCCACACGGAAGCTATTACAGGAATGCTCTGCGTCTCTCTCGCGCTCGCGTAGGGGATACCTTTTTCGAACGACAAGAGGGACAACAAGGACACAACAGCTGGCGGTACGTTACGAGCTCGAAAATATTACGACCATCGCTTGAATCGAGCCAATGAACGTTAGCGTCGCTGCTATCGCGCTGACGACCGACCAATCGCTCTTCAAGATTTGAATTGACTTTTGGGCGGATGGAAGAGGTTAGGTTAGATTGGGTTGAATTCTTCGAGACGAGCTTCGGATATTTTTCGGGGGGGCCACTGCGGCCAGTGCCCCTTGCCCCCGTACCGTGCCGTGCGACTTGCGAGCATCGGCCATCGAGTAAGTCGCTGACTGCGTCATTGATTAATGTGCAACCTGGTGCAACCGGGAGGGGATAATATGTTGAGAATGGGGTGTATAATAATAATAATATTATATTTAGGTTTTGATGGTGCAGTTTTTTTTTAGAAATGTCGCTGTTTTTTATTTTACATTAGAAATTCTACTTTGATAGAATAGTTATAGTACAAAATATAATACATATTGTTCTCAGTCGCACGGCCCTTTTTATTAACTAATATAATTATATGACAATGAGACTGACCTATTATTTATGATATTACCCGCAATCATCCGCCTAAAATGTAAAATATAACATCTGAAATATTAAAATCAAAATTGATTTTGTTTGTAGAGGACAAGTTTGACTCTGTATTAGTTTTGATTTTAATGTTTCGGATTTTATAATTAAGATTGTAAGGGATGAATGCATGTAAATAATGGCAGCCTGACAACTAATTATTAATGCGTCATACCAATGATATTAATTTATAAAATAGTTTGTGAAGATGGATAAAAATATTTATTGGCTTGTTTAATTTACAATTTTGTAAAAACAACGTTTATTTTACGTTTATATAATGTATGAATTGATGATGTTTCATTAAAATATGATAATATCCTTTTACCGATATTTACGCTGGATTATGCTGAAGTTTTTTAAAAGACATTATAAAGATTTTTTTGCTTTTATAGTTTTACAACAATAATTTGAACAATAATTTAGTCACATTGTTATTATAAGATTTCAATAAAATGGTTTTCTTAAATAGTAAAGTACAAAACAAAAATGAAATATACATACCGTATAAAATTTTAGTTAATTCAGAACTTTAGTCTGTATAAGAATGGAATTTTAACATACCTAGCAGATTATATGTATGATGTACCAAATTTTACAATTTAAAATTTCCATTATACGTTTTACCTGGTTTTACTATATTATTAATACAATAAATAAAGAAGCAATATAATAATTACCTGGTGTGGTCAGATTAATTATTTTAATAACTTAAAATAATAAAACTTACAAGAAAAAATAAAATATTTATTTTAATTAGTATTATACCAAATAAATCAATCGCTTACTTTTTACATTTGAATAAAAATTTTTTAATAAAATATATTCCGCATAAAACAAAGGTGAATATAATGAGCTATGGGAATATCAATGAGAGTCCTGTACGGTCGTGAATATGTCCGTTATGTATTAATATACTACTAGGGGCAAAATTCTATTATGAAATTTGAATAAAATTTTTTTTTGAGAACTCTAATAAGTACAAATGTTTGTACAGTGTGATCAGTTCTGGCGTTATACAGGGTGGGTCACATGGAACCTTGTGTAGCCTCAGGTAGCATGTCTAAACACGAGAGATAATAATAAACACTATCACTGACAGCTGGCCGAATTACACCTCAAAATATTCATTTGTGTTTAAGACAAGCGTCCTTTCATATAAATAGGTATAAAAGTGAATTGTTTGTTTTTTATAATGTAGAAAATTATTCAACAACGCCGTTCCATTAAATTTTGTGTGCGAAATTAAATTCCTATACTGCCGAAACGTTTAAAATGTTGAAAGTGTTTATTAATGGTATAAAATGTACAAGGAAGGTCGAGAAAGTACCGTTGAAGACAAGATACGACCAGGACAACCATTATTGACTCAAAGATAATTTGAATTGGTGCTGTAAAATTTGACTGACAGTTCGAGCAGAGGTCCGAGACCTTGTACCAATTGTGTAATATCGGAAGGATCAGTAAAAACTATTTTTGAGTGATCTGCATTTGGGCCTCAAAAAAGTGAAATCTTGATCCGTGATGATTGGACGGACGAAGAATGCATAAATTTTTAATGAACGAACGATAAAAATTACTATAAGAATCCAAAACAAAAGTAACTACTTAATATAATTTATTAAATTATTGTTGATAATATGCAAATTACAGGTTTTAGTTGTATCCAATTATTTTATACTTAAATGCCATTTAAAAAAATTAATAATAATTAAATAAAAATGCAATTCAGAAATCTAGAATTTATTAAAAAACTATTCAGGAATAAGATAACTTTTATAAGATATACAATAAGATATACAATAAATACTCTAAAAAATTATTTATACATAAAATAAGATATAGAAATAGGTAATTAAAATACAGTATATCTTCATCACGTTTCTTTATTATTAAAAAAATTTAATACTTAGACGGATCATAATTATAAATAAGTTAAAACTGATACATTCTATAGAATAAACCACATAACGTCTATAAAATATTTATTTCCTAATGTGTGATAAAAAAATTGTGAAGAAAAATTGACTAAATATCTAACTTCGCTGAAGAAATTAAATAAAAATTTATTTGTTTAATTAATCGCATTATTGAAAAAAAATCACAGCAAAAGTAATATGTTTCACAACAAGAAAAAGTATAGTGGAATGCCTAATATTACTAAATGAATAATTTTGCCATATTCATTATATAACACAGAAGCATTTTAGTTCTCACAACAATTTCCGTGTAGTTCAAATATCTTTGGAATTTTCTTAAACCGAAAGTAGAGAGTTGAGTGATCAGTGCCTGGCTAAAAATTAGTCCATCATATTGTCGTCTTGGTTCGCCGACGCTTATTATATAAGATCGAGGAATTTAAGAAAGTCTACTTTCTCACAGCCTTAAAAAGTTTTTGCAGCAATTACACTTTGCAATAAAATTTAACCCTGATTAGAAAATATAGATAAGTTAACAGGATGGACAAATAGAAATACTTTCTACATATATATCAAATTAAAATTTTAATAGTTCTATTTGAGTTCTATTTAAAAACATTACGCGTTCATTTTTAGTAGAACTGTTATTTTTAGAACTGTTACATTTGCTTAAATTAAATAAAAATTACTAATCAGGGGTAATAAAAGCCGTTCCATTAATATAAAAATGTATAGACTTGACAAAGTGCACGCAAAAAATACTCAAAAAGTGAGCATTTATTTAGTATAATTATTAACAAACAGTCAATAGCCAAAGATTCATTATAAAAATGTATTTGTAGTCACTGATCACTCTATATAATGTGAAGATATACACTTGTCATACTTAATAGTAGGATAGTAGCAAGCTATTTGTTTAAGACGAAGAATACAGAATGTGATTATTAGTTTGGATTACGACAAATAGCTTACAATTCAAAATGTTTTTCTTCGGCGAAACAATATGAAAAAGCACATGAGTACAATAAGAGCACTACAAATTCGTGTTGAATCTATATGTGCACAAGTGTGAATAAAAATAATATATTTATAAACATATGATATGAAATGTGAGATTATTTTCAATTTTTTTTTCTTTTCCTGCATTCAAGGCTCACATTTGAAGTACGTAATATAAAGTGATACTATCTATATTTTAAGATGCTAAAATGCAGGCAATTTTCTTAAATCAATTGTAGCAAATAGATATCTTGTACAGTACTCTTACTTAATCTCATAATTATCTAAAATTTGCAAAAAATATCATTTATAAAAGAATCACAAAATAAAGCAGTAAAATTGCTTGACAGGTTGTAATGATTTTCAACTCTAAAAGTCATTAAAACACCGCAATCAGCAATGAGATTAAGCAATTACTGCATTCGTATAATTCGTTTTTATTCTTCTTTTTCTGCTTTCTCTATGTCTTGTTTTTCGTTTTCACCGGACGTATTGTCGCCTTCGAATTTTGGACCCGGTGCTTCTTCTCCTTCCAAAACGATTTCTTCTGGATCAGGTGCTCGAGGCAAAAAGTCTTCACTTGGGTACATCGTTTTGAAAATTTCCTTTGCCTAATTATTATATGCTTTTGTAAGTTACACAAATAAAAAAATGAATTTTTTATAATTTATAAACTTGCAAATAAATTTACCTGGTTTACTGCAAAATCAAAGTCTAAATCTAGATCAGGACCGGAACAAAGATGTATATTGCTTGGAGCTGATTCATTAAGTTTAATATCGCTAGCTGGTAGATTAAGGTACAAGGACCATAATACTTGAGGCATTGGATTTTCGGCAGTTTCATCCGTAGTTCCTTTATTACCAGCCTAAAATTTTCATATAAAAATATTTGAACTTAAATAATAAAAAATCTGTAATTTTTATTTGACGTACCTGAGAATGCTGCTCATCCGAGGGAAGAGTTTGTGTATGTGAATCCGTTGGAGTACGAGAAACATTACTTTCAAGAGTCTTTGCACACAGGAATTTTTTAACAACATAAGCTAAATCTTCTGGAGCTGTCTTTGTACGCTTGCATGTCATGTGAACCATAACTATCAATGAAATTGAAACAATTATGAAAATTTACAAGTTATTTCAATTAAATTAAAAATAACTTACAAAGTCCTTGTGGACAAGCATTTGTTAAAGGCCCTAATTCAATGATAGTTACTGCTTCCTGACCAGCTTCTTCTGGTGGATAGTATAAAAGTGTTAAATTTTCTTTTTCCCCTTGCATAATTGATCTATGGGATGAAAATAATTATTATTTATTATTACAGTTTGTATGGAGAATTGTTAAAACTATATCCAAAATTCAGATAATTTTACCTATCTGTAATAAAAATACCACGGGAAATTTGATTTCCACCCGTTGAAGCAACAATTTCTGGAGGCAAATGACCTTGTCCTACGACTAGATGTTCCAGAGATAATCTTTGTTTTCCAGTTAAAATAGCATTACATTTATCTTCATTTACTATGACGCCATCCAGATGACGTTTTAAGCAATATACTCCACCAAAAACAGCACATAATCTGTTAAATTATTTCCCCATTTATATATTTTACACAAAGAAATTAAATAGTATATTTGGAAAATAAAAATAAAAAACATCCAACATACCTGCAAAAGCATTGTGGTAATTCGCCGCTACCATACATAGGCCATAAGAAAGGAGTATTTCCGTAACGACCGAGACTGTTAAGGAAATGTTTTGTACGATTTACACCATCTCTACAAGACGTTTTATCCGTAGCCATTGCTATAGCTTGCATCACATAATGTTTAACAATTGGTGTTAAATTTTTGGTGTTCAAATATTCCACGAATGTTTTATCACGATATCCTAGAAATATTTTAATAAAAAGATGTAGTTATTTTTCTCAAATACAATGTCTATATTATACTGTTATAACAGTACTTATATATGAAAGGTTTAATTATAATTAGCCATGCAAAGCACATCATCATTTTGGGAATGTATTGATGCTCAAAGAATAATAATTAGTTCTTTTGTTCCATTTTACTTCAACACATTTCTCATTTAAAAGTAATATAATAATTCACCTTTAATTTAGTAAGATTTTTTAAATTACATTTAAATAATTATTTTTAATTACATTTAATTAATTACATTGAAATAACTAAAATATAGATTTTTATATCAAAATAAATGGAAACAAAGTATTTTTACAAATACAAAAGAATCTCTTATAATTGTTAATAAAAATGATTGTTATAAAAATAGAAATTAAATAGAAATAAAAATAGAAATAAAAATAGAACTTAACAAGATGTTTGATAATAAGTAGTACAATTAATATGATTAATAAATTTTTTTTTCATTGATGAAAAGAGTAATATTTTACTTGGATTAATTTACGAGATAATTTATAGTTATTACAAGATTGCTTGATGTAACATTTTTTCTATAATTTAAATCTAGTTTAAAAAAATGTTTAAATATATACTTGTATATATTTTATTATTATATCAATAAAATTGTAAATCAATACAATAATTTATAAAATTTAATCATGATTATTATGACTTATGAAACTATATTTAGAAATTCAACGATTATAATTGCTAACCATCAAACTCCGGACTATCAGCTCCTTGATCCATACAAGATGTAAGTAACTGCATTAACATTCGTTTTTCAATAACACTGACAGTTTTATTAGCAAAAACATCAGCTCGAGAACAGGGAACTTGAACAAGTTTACCATCCATACAGGTGGCAACTCTGGAGACTGCTCTGAACTCTGCATAACGAGCAATATTACTTGAAATCAAGAGTTCAACTAACTCACCACGAGCATAAAGAAGCTGAAACATTAAAATATAGAAAATATTAATGATTCAAATTAAGTTGATTTAATTAATTTATATGCTGATTTAATAAAAATATGTCTTAATTTTTACCTTGGGTGCTAAATCAATATTAAATCTTCTATACTCTTTTTTTATACGATCTATACTCCAATGTTTCGTTTCTTTCTTATCACATTTATCTTCATCAGTTTTTTCAACACCTTCAGTAGCAGTATCATTCGATCCTTCAGTTTGTGTATCTTTTGATAAAACTTCAGGTAAATCTGAATCACTATAAATATTGTAAAGGTTAAAAATATATACTTTTAAAATACAAAATCGAAATAATTTTAGCTCCTTACTGAGATATAAACCATTCTTCAACAATGTTTTCTACAGTCGAATACTGGTTGCTAGCTGCAAGAAACTTTTCGCCATCTTTTAAATCAGACTTAAAATCTCTAGTATTTGTTTTAGTTGTTTTTAAATCTTCCATCCATTTTTGTAAGCCTTCAAAATTAAATGTTGCCCACAATCCTCCATAATATTCATTACTTAAAAAATCATAATAGAATTAACGATTATTATTGTTTAGCAAAGAAATTATATTTAAAAAATAATTACCTATCTAAATGTAAGACTCGTTTGCCAATTCTACTTGCTGCAGCAGCAACAATAGATTCAGTCATTCCTAAAAAACAAAATAAGTATTTTCAAATATTTAAAATATAAAAACTTATTCACTATGCAAAAGAAATGATTATGATTCATACATATTTTTTTAAATAACAAACATAAAAACAATACACTTTTTTAGATAAGAAAAACATTATCTAACACACAAATAATAATTATATCTATAAATAAATGCAACTAGTCATACTATTCATAAATATAAAGAATTTAATTGTTTATAATGAAACATTATTATTTTATTAAAAATTAAAAATAGAAAGATATAAGAATAATGGCCTAAACAAATATTAGTTAAGTAATTGTAAATAGTTTCATAATTATACATATACATTGCAACAGTGTTGAAAAAAACTGGCAATTAGTAAAAAATAATTTAAAGCAATTACAACAATGTCTAGCACCTTTCGATTAAAAAATCGATAAGCGCAAAAGAAAAGCGGACAGCCCTCTCCGGTCCAATAATCGTCTGCCTATTCCCTTTTATCTGTATTTCCTTCATTCTCTCTCTCTCTCTCTCTCTCTCTCTCTCTCTCTCTCTCTCTCTCTCTTCTCTCTCTCTCTCTCTCTCTCTCTCTCACCCTTCTAAGTATTCTACTAAAAAAAAAAAATTGAATTCATAAATCTTTGAGATGAATGAGTATTTTTAAAGATCTATCTATGCTTGTAATTTGCTTCTTAGGAACATGCTATAAGTAGGTCCACCAGACAAAGATGAAAAAAGAAACTCATTTATTTCTGGAAGGCACTAAGAATCATTAAATAAGAAATTAATTAATCATCTAATAATTGTTCTATATTCTTATCTCAAAGAAAGAGACGGAGATCAATAGAAAAATATAGAATATATAAGCTAGGGAGAGGGCCTAAGCCTATGCACATACGGTAGCAACACGACATTTTTAAAAGCCCGTGAAGGCGTTGACATTCCGTGCCTCTTTAGTAGAGAGCGAGCGGCGAGAAAGTCTACAAAACATAAGAATTTTTCCTTATATACATGTCGCTGACCACGCGCTTTCCATCATGTATATTGAGAAATCGATATCGCTTATATTATGCGCATAGCTATGGGATTTATAAATGTGTACCTGTCCCGACGACGATGACATCGTACTCGGTCGGCAGATCGTCCTCCATGGCAGCAGCTCGTCCAGCAGCGACGTCCCTCCCTGTCTCGAAAACCTAGTATCGCACTCACTCGTCGTCGAGAGGAAAATAATCTCCCGTGGGCAGAGAGATAAAGGCCGAGAGAATGATAGAGTGAGAGAGGGAGCGCGATGGAGGAGAGAAAACACATATATAAAATACAGGCACAGCGCGAAAAGATGATCGCGATTACGCGTATAAAGAAGGAAAACGATATTAATAATACACTCGGTAGAACTGTGAGGAACGCGATGGCCTTTTTCTTGCGCTTATTTTTTTTAATCAAATTATCAGTGCATAGTTGCGCGAACCACAGCGACGACGATGGCGTCGGCCGCGCACTGGTGTGCCGCGCGCGTTAAAAAGAGCTGCACTGGTTTCTTCCTTTCTAATCGAACTGTTCGCCCACCACACAGATATACAGCGTGTATATACCGCAGCCTGATACAGCAGTAGAGCAGAGTGCGCGGACTCACGCGCGAGCACCGCTGTTTCGCTGTGGGCTTCTTTTCACGCGGCTCTTTTACTCCAAAAGAGCTATTATATTTGCCCCCCCTAGCTTCGCAGCTGTCCGCCTTGTATAACGGACTACTACTACAGTACTACTACTGCTACTATGGTATATCAGGCCGATATCACTGGATGACGGACGCGCATCGGGTCGCGGGATTTTTAATAGAAGCGCAATATAACAATGTGTTATGCGGGCCCGTCGCGCAGTACGATACCTCACACCTGCGACAATATATGCACATGCGATTGTCGAACGCGTGCTACAAATTCACAGAATATAGTAGTGCCAGATATATAGTGCGTTGCGCAGAGTGCAGCGTGCGAGATCAGGAAGGTGGCGTTTCGGTGCGCCGTGCGCCTACTCAGTTCGCTCCGCTTTTTTTACAGTATATATATATATATATTCAGAGTGCCAAACGCCTCTCCCCTTGTCCTCCCTCTGCGCGCACACGCGGCACGAGCTGCGCGGCACCCGCGTCAAATATTATATTATTGCAGCTGCTCTCATGCAGGCGCGCGGGTCTGGTCTGTTGTTGATGCGGCGATGCCTTCTTGCTTTTCAATGCGCACAGTTAACTTACTTTCCTTTTTTTATTACCTCTGATCTCGAACGCTCCGATAATTTAACAGGTTTCTTCGTAGCAACTATATATAATATATGCTACTGTACTTTCATTATTTTATACACTTTTGTTGCCTTCACACAGAGTAATTAATATCCATTTACATTTTCAATTTCATATAAACAGAAATTTAGACAGCTATTTTGAAGTGAGTTGGACAATAAAAAAACAGTTATAAATAAGAAAAAGTTATAAATAATTTTGTTTGTTCTATTTTAAGATTTAAAAAATGGCCAATAGATTATGTATTATTATATATATATATGTTTTATTACGAAGCAAATTGTGCATACACGTACCCCAGAATTTCATAATGTTATGCGAGTATACTCTCGGCATTAGTTCGAATTGTGTTCACTAGCGCGGTGCAGACGATTTCCTTCTTGTCATGTAATATTAGTGTCCTACAAAATATTGAATAGATTTAGAAAGAGAAGCCAGACTTTAGAATGTTTTTTGTTATGTTACCTATAATACACCGTCACTGCATGACCCAAATAACTTATTCTATATGTTATGGATGCTTACAATAAAACCCAACTTCTGTTTTATAAAGATATATACATATAGTTTGATAATTTGTAAATTTGTAAATTTGATCATTTGTATATTTATAAAGTAGTATATAAAATGTGCCTTTCATACTTCATAAAATATCATTGTGCATCGATTCGAAAGGGGATTTTCACGGGATTTTGCTTTTACAACGGCTTATAAAAAGCACTATAAAACCTTTGTACCCAAAAATAGCCGAAAAATTTCGGCCGAAAATATTCGCTTAATATCATGACAGATGATGTATTTATACAAAAAAGCACTAGTAAAATATAGCATCATTGAAAACGCTTTTAAAGTAGATAGTGTTAAATTAAATTTAAAATGAAATGCATGTCTAGAAAAAATCCGTTATTCGATTATAAAAAAAGGAATAAAAATAATAGTATAAAATTAAATTACAATGGCTAAAAAACAAACCTGCCGCATTTTTTTTAATTGAACAATATAGACACAGCAACGAAAAAAAAATTAAATTATATATCTTTTCTCTACATTGTAAATAACTTCATGTTTCGACCAAAGTCGTTAAAATTAAATTGTTAAAAGTCTAAGTAGTTTATATATTACTCTATAAAAATAAAAAATTTTGCACAACAATTTTTAAATGCTTTTGCTTTATTTTCAGAAAAATAAATAATTCAATATAATTTTTTATATATCGACCTTATTATATATATAATTATTAGTAAAAAATTAATCCGAAGCTCAAAACTCTCAATAATAATAATCGTGTTTAGTTTCAGATCACGCAAGAGTTAACAATCGAATAACGAATAGAATGTATTGTTCATGCATAAAAAACGTTTAATATACGTTCCAGTTTATACAAAACTATGATTTTATGTATTATTCAGTCGATTTTTCGCTATTGAGTTTCGTTCATTGTAAAACATATTCTGTAACTATACTCGAGTTTAAATGATAATACATTTATATATCATATACTAATTTAGTATCAATCGAAGAAAAGATAATACGTATTAATAATCAAAAACTGATGTTTGCGAATCTAACGATTATATAAATTTGGAAAATAAAACTATTATATAAAAAAAGATACCTACACATTCCAAACAGTTTTAATGTCCAAAAAAGCTATATATACAAGATTAAATGTGTGACAATTATTATTGCAAATATTTTTCTTCATTACCGAATATACTTTAATTTTTCGTACTTCCGTAAATTTATCTGTAAGGAAAAATCTCATTCTGAATGGGAATATACTTTACTAAAAATTGCTTTTTCTATATTTTTATTGTACGTATACAACCGCAGTGATGTATTAATAGTATTATATATATACTGGCTGTGGAATTTTATCCTCGTATAATAAACATATAATGCAATAACAAGATTTTCTCTTATCAAACTTTCATTTTATTTGCCCGCGTCACCTATATATGCTCATATATGTACCTGATTTACATATATAGAACAACTATATTTTAAAATAACATATACGGTTTACTAGATTTGCGATATATATCTGGCTCCCGATTTATACTGGACCAAATTTATTAACCAATATATCAACATATATATAACATAATCAGGTGTAAATTTTTATTTCAAAAAGCATTTGAAAAAGTTAATATAATTTTGCCTATAGGATTTAATTAGGAATTTCATTTTAAAATAATTATGAAATACGCAATATAGTTTTTCACGCCTGACCCGATGGAAATTCGCATGGTATTACATAATATTATAAATGTATTAATAAAATATAAATGTGGCAAAATACTTTTCGTGTAGCGCAGAAATTCAGTTGCGCTAATTGCCAATCACAATATATTAAAAATAAATTTTCACTATTTATATGATGAAAAAATTACATATATGTTGCGAAAACGCACTGTAGAAACACAAAATTTATGTTTTGTAATATAAATACATGGAGAATTTTAAACATTTCTCTAAAGATAACAAAAACGAGTAGAATTGTCCTGAGGCGACGGGGAAACGCAAAGCGTTTTTAACAGGCAGGCTCGAATCGAGAGGGAACTACTATATAAGAGATGAAATCGGAGAGAACATTATATATATATACATAGTTTAATTATTCGAAAGATTTAGATTATCGAGTTCTTGATGAATATAAAACAATTGATTCCCTTATTTTATAAATTTATATAATCCGCGGAAGTTTTAATAACAATAGATCAACTGGTTAAAACGATTAAATATTATTATAATATATCATTTTTAACCACCAACTCTATCAGGAACAAGTATAGTTTGTATGGTAATTGGTACCTTAACTATGGTTTATATCTTATTCTATAGTGACATCGGCTATACAAAAAATATTCATTCAGCTATCATTAGATTTGTGTGACTTAATCCAAAAATTCGGCAAAACAATATGCATTTGTAAGAATATAATCATAAAATTTAATATGAACTAAAGTCACTTTTATTTACCTAAATGTAAAAGATTGTTATTTTCCTCTTTTTTAGAGTATACAGTATATCAAGTAATGTAAAAATAATAGAAGTACTCAACTATAAATATCAGACAGATTCACAAACAGTCACAAATATTTATAAACTATATAATCTGGAGTTGATAAATTCTTTTAATAATTCATTAGAATATTGAAAACTCTAAGCACGAATTGTCGTAACTCGTAATTAGGATTAAAATGTGTTGAACGATTTTCGTTCATGTATTTTTCAAAATAAACTTTAAATAAATGCCTCCGAATGAATTGTGAGATAAAATTCGCTGTTTTCTATACTTTTTTGAATAATGCATTATGCTTAACATATTCTCTTTAAAGTTTTAAAGTCAAAAAATAAAAAGTAATGAAAAGAGCGTGTTTATTTCATTGAATATGTTTTTAAAACGATTTTTTGTTCCCTTTTTTACGTCTATAAATCCATTCTATTGATGTGAATTTCATTTTCTTTTAAAACCAAGACATAAAAGTTCCTTAAAATTGACAGTTTCAACATTTCAAAAAATGCCATTATAGAAAATCAGAAAAAAAGTATCAGCAACCAAAATTGACTCTCAGTATCAGTATTTTTCAACGACTTAACATATTCATTTGAAGAAAAAAATTATAATAGTTTAAAAAATGAAATTAAAAATTTATTAATTTTAGCAACGTTTCGTCAACCTCGATGCGCTGACTTCTGCGGATAGACTTAAACCTTTAACGTGCAATTTAAAATTTGTAGGATGAAAATAATTACAAAAAAAAATTAAATAAATGGGCCGCAATAATTTTTTGTCTTGAAAACTATAAACTTAACGAAAATTTCCAAAGAAGAAACATATCTTAGAATTCGCGAAGGATTATACACAATATATATATATATATATATATATATATATATATATATATATATATATATATATATATATATATGAACAACGTTATACAAATTTCTGATTCCGACAATATACAAAAAATAAAAAATTATATTCACTTGCCCTGGCCCTAATCCTATACGATTTAGCCGTGTAAAAACGATGAGTCCCGATTTACGTTCGAATTCATTACATACTATACTGTGAATTCCAATTGTTGATGATCAATTGTCTCTAATAGGTAACATTGCGTCATACATATAAAAACGAACTCAATGAATTATTACTATACTCATTAATCATTGGATCAACATATTTTGATTCGGTTTAAAAAAAATCGTTTGTACAATATCAAGTAAAATTTCGGAAGATTTTTCTGGAAAATAATTTTTTTTTTAATTTTCATCAATTCTTTTTGCTATTTTATAAATTCTATTTTCAGCTATAATATATTATAGCTTTTCTCGGACAATATTGATTATTAAATTACGTTTATATGCTTGCTAATGTATGATCATGCTTTCATGAGAAAATCTTCGCTTTGAAAGTTTAGGGGGCTATGCGCCCACCTCTAAATTATCAGACCGCAGAGTCCCTCTGAGCTTCCTCTGCCCCACCTACTTCGGGGCTCCTGCTTATAAGTCTAATAATTAATCCTTGATAATTCAGGATGGGCCTCGTGAAAATTTAATCCGGTCCTGTCGACAGGTATAATAGGACGGGCGTTATAGTTTTAAATTATATGCACCTCTAACACCAGTCCAGCTAAAATGATCCTCGTCCAAAACTAAGACAATAAGGATGTGACCTGGATAACAGGTATAAATGCACAATAGTATATTATTGTAACTTAAGTACTCTCTATTGTAACTTAATCGAGAAGCTATATATTATACAGTGCAATAAATATAGTATTTTCCAAAATCTACGAATTATTTTATTGAACATTTTATGCGGAAAAAAACAAAGTAGATATATAGCTCATAATACAAGTAGTAGAGCTTCTATCATTTCTAAAATATTACTTTTCATAGAAAAACCGTATATAATATAAGTAAACAATAAATTTTTTATTGTAATTTTACTATAATGAATTTTCTCCGTATTAAAATTCTTAATTGGTATACAATACCGAATCGGTTTTAATCTACCATTAACTTCACTCTTGCTCAGAAATTTATAGACAAGTAATAAAAGCTCAAAGTGAAATGCATAATTTAATTTAATGTTTTATTCATAGTTAAATTTTATTTTGCTGTTTAAATATACTTAAGAAAGTATTGCGTTGCCTAAAGCAATTTGCTTTGAAAATAAGTTAATATGCCAATTATTGTCTATATTATTGTAACAATCTAATTTTTTACATGAAATAATAAAACTAAATCAAATTTATTAGTTTAGTAATCACATTTCAAGATTGGTATTGAAAAACGATTAATTTACAATTTGAAAGGCTTTTATTCATGAATAATTTAAAAATACACCCATAAATAATATTATTTACAATCAAATTTACATTATAATCACTCACTTCTTTAGAGTGATGTATAATTATTTAAAAATTATCACAAATATAGTGTTATCATGAATGATTTGGATGATTAAATCAATTGCGATATTTCCAAAGGGTTAATATAGTTTTTTATTTTTAGCTTTTTATTAAACTGCTAAACTATTACATTGCTTCAGTCGAAAAATATTATTATATAATTACTGTTGACTTCGAGTATCATTATCATTTATTTGTTTAATATAAGTTAGCTATTACGTATGTAAAATGCCACTTAATAAGAGCACGATATCTTCATGCTCCTTTGTGCAATATATAAAAAATTAGTAATATATTTCTTTTGTTTACATTTTGAATTTTACAATCGAATTTTATGATAACCTATTCTTCGAGGAACGAATTGATCTTTGAAATGTTTAAGCGTATAACACACTTCTATTCCATTTTCTTTCTTCTCTCTTCTTTTCTAAGAGTCTAAAGATCATATATATATATACACAAGAATTGACCTCAATTTTCTCGTCTACTCAGGTAACGAGATCTGCAACCCAATCTTGTACTTTTTTTTGCAATTTCGCTTCCGTTCTCGATTGCCACTGTTTATTAATAGAAAATAATTCTCTTATAATACTGAAAATGATGAATCGACGACGATCGAAGAATGAAATTGTCAGTAGACTTATGGTTTTTTCTGTGCTACTTGTCATATACAAGAATTCAACTAGTAAACATTATCGATGTATAAAACGTAACAATTATTGTCTTTCTTTTAAACTTATGATAAATATATAAAAGAATATTTGCATTTTGAAATTAAAAAGTTTTAACTTCTTTTACTTTGCTTTAAATGCAAGCAATGACTAAAATCTAGAAAGATTAGCATTCAATCTGAGTGAAAATTAAATCAACACTATAGGCAATGGTGCTTTGGAATGACTATCATTCTTATAGCTAAACAAAGTCTTAGTTTTGATGAAAAATACTTCGCTTAATTGACGGTAATCCTTCTATCTCGACTCGAATATATTAGATGCAAACTTCACTGTACAATTTCAAAGTTTCTTATGGAAGAACGTTCATTTAATGGTATTTTCTAATGAATTCGACGATGTGATTGTAAAGAAGCGTTTTGGCATCTCTACCCCAAAGATAGTCGATGTGATTGAATTTTGAATATTCAATTTTGTGTTTTTCAACCACATTCGGGAACTTCTCAACGAGCCTTTGAACATCCACTGGATGAGTGAGGAAGTCATTTTCACTATAAAATACGGCAACAGGAACCTTTACTCGCTCCAAGCAGTATTTTGGAGGCTGTGTACTTCCATAAAGTTTTAAATTCTGTGTAGTACCATAGTCAAATTTCCGAAATGAGTCTGTAATTGAATTTGAATTATTTATTAGAAATATATATATATTACAATTTTTAATTTATTTAATTTATAAGATATTAATTTTAAAAAAAATTAATTTGACCTTTCTTGAATAATTCAGAGCTGCTAACCAGATCCAGATTTTCAAGTATTTGAAAGACTCGGATACCCGAAATTCAGATAGGTTTGAATCTCAGATTCATAAAATTCAGATCTTTAGAGCTTCTAATCTTCTTGTATCGTGCATCTGTATTCTATATAAGTATGGTCCAAATAATCTAGAAATCCTAGTCTATACGAATCTCGGGTACCCGGATATTCTAATATTTGAATTTGCAACTCTCAAATAAACTAAATTAACTATTTGTAGACAAAGAAAAATATTATTAGTAAAACATATACTTCAAAACTATGTATCTAGTATTTATAGATGAAAGTATTACATAGAAAACATCGTAAGTAACAGTAATCATGTATAATTACCAGAAAGAATAACTTGACTGTAATGAATTATTTGTTTGGCAGAAGAACCTCCAGGAAAGTGTCCAAATATAAGGGGTAGCATAGATTTATCTAATTGATTACTACCAAAGCCTGCAACTAGATAAAACCAGCAACTATAAAAACTTTTCGTTAATGTGCCAGGAGTATTTCGAATTAATGTGCCTAATGCTTTTGCTTGTAACCTATTTCGAGGAAACCACTGGTGTATGTTACAATAAGCTGATCCCCACTAAAATACATTAATTAAAACGTTATTTAGATGAAGAATTTATATTTAAATTAATAGTAAAAAATATACTTACTTCCATAAGAATGTAGAATCGTACTATAAATTTAATTAATGGACTACGTTGATTGGAAAGAAAAGCAACTGGAGCCATGCTCACCATTGCCTTTATTTTATCATTATATTCAGGCCTCTCACTACACATCACATAAAAAGAAGTAGTTCCCTGACTATAACCAATATAATGCAAACTTTTTACATGCGTTTTTTCTAAAACATAATCTACCATTGCTGGTACATCATAGTATCCTATTTCATGCCAGCTGGAAAAAGATAAAATATTTAGTTTTTCTGATTTATTTCAAATAATAAATAAAATTCAGTTGTTACTAAAGCAGTCCTTGACTCAGGTAGTGAAGGCATTGGTTTGTTAAATTTATAACATATAAGCGTCCAGATTTTTACCCAAGTCAAGGCTGCTTAAGGGCCCAAGTTCAATTTTTCCGTTACATCAAATTTTTTGGAGGCCTTTTATAAACAATGCTTGTCAAAATTATTGAAAACGGAAAACGAACTTGATTCAGTCGCTTATTGGGAATGTACTGTAAAACGACTTTATACCCATTAAAATAATTAGATAAATAAATAAAGAAAAAATTACCTAAAATCCCAAAATTCTTTATCTTTTGTAGTATATTTTTTATGACACTGAGAATATGTATTT
Organism: Sycobia sp. Sy_11; assembly: GCA_018907035.1. Classification (NCBI taxonomy): domain Eukaryota; kingdom Metazoa; phylum Arthropoda; class Insecta; order Hymenoptera; family Epichrysomallidae; genus Sycobia; species Sycobia sp. Sy_11. The sequence continues at coordinate 612,518 of JACCIC010000058.1, read as the reverse complement.
CCTCTTACATTGGCTAGCCACACATCGAATCCACAGTCACATAGTACATAAGCTGCAAAATTATTTCAAATATTATTTCAATTTCAAATTTTAATAATAATTACACATTCATTAGATAATTATTAAATATTTACCAAGAGCTTTCTGCGGTCCAAGTAATACCCAATCTGCTGAGCTTGATAGCAGTCCATGATTTATTAATATAGGAGGTCTAGTTTTAGCATTAAACTCTTCTTTGACCTGCAAAGCTGGTGCTTCGGACAGAATCGAAGCTGAGTTTAATTGTTCTGTCAATTTTTCAGAGCAAGACTCTGTTGAAGCTGTTCCTGAACTTTTACCTTGCGCCTTTTTCAATACACGATGCAATTCCAATCTATAACCATCCTCTGTCCAGACATGATGAGTTTCAGCAATATAACCATGTTTTGTTATCAATTCAGGCTGAAAACATATAAAGACATTAATTTAAAAATTAATATTGAAAATTAATTATGATTTATTATAAGAGTGTTTTTCCATGATGTATTAAAAATAATAAATTTTATAAAAAATAAAAAAAATTTAATATTAAAATTTTTATTTTAGATATAATCATTTTTTAAGCAAATCAAAAAATTATTTTTTTAACTGACAGTTTTTATTAATTAATTTTTTTAAGACATTATAACATCAATTTTTTATTAGAATCAATATCATTTGATTAATGACAGATGATTGTGAATTGTAATTAATGAGTTGAACAGAAAATGTATACTGACAGGGAATCCTATGTGTTGGCATAATAAAATACAATTTATAACAGCCAGTCAATTATCTGTTTTTGTTTAAATAAAAATAAAATAAATACGAATCCATGCATTTCTTTAATGTAAAATATTTTAATGTAAAAAATATCTTTTCAACATATGAATGTAAATAATAAATTAACTTAAAAAATTAGATTTACTAAAAGGCAATATGAAAGGAAAGGAGAAAGTTATGATACAAAAATAAAATGTTTGCTCATATATATATATATATATATATATATATATATATATATATATATATATATATATAATGAAATTGTACTTAATAACAAGTAGGTATAAATGTACATCCAATATCCATATAAATTTACTTGAATTTAAAGAAAAAAATTTTAATCTAAACTTTCTAATAAATACTAAGTAGTATAATTACTTGTAAAAAGCTTGTTGTTTATGTTTTAATCCTGCCAACTAATAAATAAATAACAATGAATTTATTAATACTGTTCAAACCCACCTGTTAAGATCAAATTCAAAATACACAAGAATATAGTGAAAGTTTTTTTTAATAACATTAATTACAAACTAACAGACTACTCAACTGTTTTTTTATTGTACGTTATTTTTTTAATTCATAATTTTATGCTATGCTTCTTTATTTTTTTTATATCGCACTCAAAGGCAAAATAAAAACAATTCTATTATAGGTTATGAAAACCACAACAAATAATACGTTACATGACCGTGGCAATAACGACATTCGTTTTACAAGCTCAAACAAAAATTAATTGTGGAAATTCTAGGATGTTTAAAAAGACAATAAAAACTCGAAAAACAAAAAAAAAACACATTGCAATTATTATTGGTCTATTTACTGGCATATGCATTTTATTAGCATACAATGGTACTCTATTGTCGTATTATATTTATAACTGTCACTGCGCTGCAAATCAAAAATACTTTCGTCAATTCGGCATTTAAGTTATTGATCACATGACTAATTGGATCACATGATTAATTTGAAAGAGAATACATAAAGCAAAATTGAAACAACAAGCATACGATAAACATTTGTTAACAAAATTTTTGTTCTTTTTTTCGTAAACTACTATCGAAAAATAATAATAACTTTCTATTCTGAATTTTAACATATAAGTTTGGAAAAGTAGACCCGTTCATTCGTCTATTAGGTCAATAAAATATGTTTACGTTTCTTATCAAATTAGATTATGTGGACAATGGATACACAATAAACTTATTGTATTGATATCGTGTAAACCAATCTCTAGAAATGATATCCTACAAATTTAGGTATACAAATATTTTTTTTTGAAGAAGAATTTAATTTCTCAAAAACAAATATTATTTACTGCTTATCTCGATTACGATCGTTTAAACAAACGTTTAGATTGTAAAACAAGTTAAATATTGAGTAAGAAGCTAACAATTTTGTTTATTCTCAAGCGATTTAACAATTATTATAACCGTATTGTAATATATATTACATATAAATTATTTAAAAAATTTAATGTCTAAAAGAACAGTTTAAAGAATGCGCGATTTAAAGAGTTCCAACAATTATACTAATTTAAATATTCCGCATGCACTAGAAACGAGCTGAATTAATAAAAATATTATCGACGGCAATTGACAACAATTTCAATAACAAACCGAAAAGTATTGTTAAGGTTAGTAAAATCTTCGTTTTCGTAGATTTTGCTTAGAAGTAAAGTAAAGCATTCCTGAATTCAATAAAATTAAAATGAAGTCAGGTTTGTCAAATAAACATTATAAAATTCTCTTCAAATCATCGAACGGCTATAAATTATCAGAAATTGTACTATTTTTTAATGAAAATACATTTAATGTAGATTTTTTCCCCTTTCAATATATAGTAGTAGAAGCTGAAATTAGTTATATACATTTATTACTATTAACTTAAATTTTTATTAAATATATGCATAATATATATATACAGAATGAAAAATTATCTCTTTTAAATTTTTTTAAAACAATCTTTCAATAATAAAAAGTAAAAAAGTATACGTCGGTAAAACCTCGGAGAAAACTTACGAAACCTCATAATTAGAAACTTGTTTATATTTTTATATACCCACTCCGATCTTACGGATCAGCATTTCAAATGAAATTCGTTGAAAATATGATAAGCGAGAAAAGTCGGTATTCAAACACGTTCTCGAAGAAAAAGAAAAACAGGCACTAAAAAGAAATTTAAGCTTGAGCGCACGTATAATATACAGACATTATAAGCAGTATTACAGCTAATCGATATTTTAACGAATTATTACTATAATGGACACGAACCGAATCGAAAATACAAATCACTTCTACGAACTGTCATTGCTCATCACTATTAATTCCCACGGAAGCCATTAACATAATACCCCCCCCCCACCTTTTACAACGCATACGAACAGTTAACTATGCGACTAGGCGAGATAAATTCATGAATGCGCGTTGTATTGTTATGCACATTATCAAATCGTATAATGCAGCTATCTCGCATGTTGCTTTGTATTGCACAAACACAAAAGGGACCTTAATTATTAAAATGAATCACTATCAAATAAAGGCACCCTGTATTCGGCTGTATAGGCAACGCGCAGCGATGAAAATCTCTGACACTCGCTCTGTTCCTCTCCCTCCCTCTCCCACTCTCACTCACTAACTCTCTCTCTCTCACTCTCTCCCCTTTGTAAACATAACAAATAATATGCACGCACCACACACGATATTACACATAATAATCTAAGCTGTAAGTTGTATAGATATTATATAATATAAGCAGAACAAAAAAGGAAACGTACTGTTGTCATATGAACCTCATCGTGGTTATCTTCGCTCATCATATGTTGGACTGGCAGCCGCGGTAGATGCAGTCCCAGTAGTCTTTGTTTGCCCGCAATGAGCGTTGCCCGCGCGAGCCGCTGAAAAACGGCGCCGCAACTGATCCTCGACAGTAACGACCCCGTAAATATTCCACTGCAAGCGTTCAACGCCAGTCTCACTCTCTCTCCCCCCCTTCTTTTATATACTCTTTATAACGTATAGATGTATATATATATATATATATATAAATATATATATATATACAATATCCGATACAGCTATATTTTTTCTTTGTTTTTTTTTTTGTTGATTGTTTTTTAGTATGCCCACGAGTTTTCTATATGTATATATATTTTTTTCTCTCTCACTCTCTCGAATATTCTTCCTTTTCTATTTCTTCGTAAACGATCTGTACACAAGTATAATAATCCTCTCGATATTATAAGGACACGATTTAACAGTGAAAACGTGCCAAATGAAAAGGAAGAGATACACTTGCTTAAGATTTTATATATATATGCATATATCTGTATCCTTTACACGAATTGTATATAGATATATTTATATATGTGTGTGTATAGTAGTGTAGTAGTAGAATGTCTTTCACTATTTAGCCGCAGCAGGGATTGCCGCAGGCAGAGTTTTCTTCGAAAGTGCTGATGCCGAGATCGCGCATAACACAATCCATGCCACTCTGCAGATGCACGCGCAGCAGCAATAGGCAACGGGATAGACACGGTAACCTTTACATTGGATATTCTATTATATATGTATATAATAGGAATATCGAATGTGCGCGCACAATTAATCACTGCAGGTAGAAGTATATAATATATATCATATATAGTATATATATATATATATATATATAATATATATGTATACACGGAGGCAGAAAATTAGATCGAATTTATTAATATAAACCTTAGAATTTTATCTTTATATTAATAATAAAAATAAAATATTTATTGAACACTATGTAATTGAGAGAGTATAACAATACGGATCTCGCCGTTATAAAGAGACTCGCTCGCTAATAACACTGCTGACTAACTGATCGCGTACGCCGTGAGCGCCAGCATCTAAACTCCAAAGACCCTCCTTCTCTTGGCACGAGAGAGTGAGAGAGAGAGAGAGAGAGAGAGAGAGAGAGCGCGAGCGAGAGAGAACGACGAGCCCACCAGCTGGCGCAGATGGTGGGGGTATGACACCAAGCGTTCGGCGCGCGCGTTCGTAAGCGCGCGTTTGGAGGGGGGCTCCGTCCTTACAACTACCAACGAACTTAACCTATATACATATGGTTTGTGTACTTTTTTGGAGCACATTCATGCTTCATTCATCCATGTGTGTGTAAATATATATATGTTGCTCCGTTTATGATACACAGGAGATAAGAAAAGTGTGCGCGATATATATATATATATATATATATATATATATATATATATATATATATATATATATGCACACGTGCGGGTACGCAAAAACGAGGTGGCGTAATATGTCGAGATGCCTCGCATGCGTGTTCTGTATGTGTGTACCATGTGTATATACACGCATGTTTAATACACGCATGTGTTTGCGTGCATATAAGAGACGCGCGAGCATTGAAAAAAATCTATAGATATAGAGAGCGGGAATGGAGGGGAAGAAAAAGAAGTGGGAGGGAGCTACGATAGTTTATTTGTGAATTCCGAGACGAGCCCGTGACGAGCCCCCAAACTTTTATCCGTTAAGGTTGTTGGTTGATGCATTTTACGTCTGCCTTTGTCTCTCGTTCGTGCTCGCGCATTCCCCTCCCCCCTCTTTCATTCTTAGTCTCTCACTCTGTCTCTCTCCTTTTCTCGCTGCCATATATAGGTATAGTAAGAAATAGACATTTTGGAGCGTAGTATATATATATATATATATATATATATATATATATATATATATATATATATATATATATATATATATATGTATTTATCTGCTGGGGTTTATTGGTGATTCAAAAGCTCATTTTTATGAATTGATTGCATTAATTATAATATATTCAATGAAAAATATAACTTAACTCTACTTTTTTAAGCAGAGATCACAATTGAAGAAGTAAAAATAACATATTTTCATTTCTTGGAGTATTGAGCTTTTTAATAGATCGCCTGGAAATGTTTTTGATGATTTATAAAAACCTTTAAACTTTATTGAAATAATGATATTAATAATAGAGTAAAATGCAAGATTTGATTGTTCTTTGTTTCGTTTGTTTGTTTGTTTGTTTGTTTGTTTAATTTTAATGTTTGAGAGAGATCAACTGGGTGTGGCACGAGGTGGCACTTTCTTTGTGCATTAGAACAAAGAAAATCTAAGGAAAATTAGAACATTTAAATAATTAATATCCTGAGAATTTTATGAAGCAGTAAATTATATAGATAAAGTAAAAAATTTAATTATGAACTATTAAATAAAATTGAATAATTTCCACGTCTATGGTTTTTAATTATTGCTCATTGTTATTAGAAAATATTAGTTATTTTATTATATTTATTTCAGAAACTCATTCACGAATTTTATCATATAAACTGAACGAAATATTCTAATTATTTCTAATTTATTAATGGAACTTGTATAAAAATATACATTTGCTTTATCAATATAATTAAATTTTTTTTATTGGTATAGATTGGAAAAAGTTGTTTCGCTGACTTTTCTCAAAGCTATGTTACAGAATAAAGAAAAAATATATATATCTATTTTGAAATAAAATAGCTTGTGGATAATTATCGTGAAACTTTATCTCGGAAAAAGCAAATAACCGGGAGCAAATATTGTTTTTACAAATCGACGGTGTATATATATATATATATATATATATATATATATATATATATATATATATATATATATAGTAACGAAATAACTTTGAATAATATACAATTAATTATAAGATTGCGCAAGATTAAATTGTGAAACAACCTACCATTACAGCAGTTTCTATATATATATATATATATATATATATATATATATATATATATATATATATATATATATATTATACATATAAAAATTATTTGAGTTTCGAAATTCCTCCGTACATTCGCTTCGTACTCGGATATGCACTTTGCCCCTCCCCCTCCCTCACGTCATCGCAACGAAATGATTTTTCCGTCTCTATATACCAACGGTGCGGCGGCTCGAAAACTGGAGAATTGGGCTATAACTATTTTGAGAACGTCCGGTGTATAGAAAATGTAAAAAAGAACAGAAATGAAATTTCAAATAAAGGGAGCGTTAGGCTAAATGCACTAAAAATAGAATAGTGAAATGTTTGGATTATTTGTTTTTCGATTGGCTTGGTATAGCATTGCAATGAAGACTGGGGCGCAACCAGTGAGAGTGAAATTTTCTGAGTATTTATCTTAATAAAAAGTAAAATCTTATATGCATTAATTATGAGTTAATAGCACATATTTGCATAAATTGTGCGATATATTTTTTACATCGTTTGCACATATATATACACCTTAATATTAAATAAATTATACACGGACTTTCAATATAAATAAATAATTTGTTTCGGTATATATATTCTTCGTAACTGTATAATTCTGTACCTAATGTATACATTAAATTGCACGATTTCCGGTAACGTAAAAATAATTTCAAACGGTAAATCGAACTGTGAAATCTAGATTATAAATTTATCTTTCAAAATAATGTACGTTATAAGCTATAATCTGAGTCTTTTATCCAAGTATATTTTTCATGCAGATATTATCGACAACCATCGTTAGCTTTATTTTTTACTAATTCCAACGTTATTTTTAAACAAAAAATAAAGTAATTTTTGTTATGGTCACAGAAAAATTAAGTCAGTGATTTTGAGCAATAGAATTAAAAATTTTAGGAAACTAGGCTGGTGGACATTTTTTCGATATCCGTCTGCAGCTTTGAAATTTTTGACCAATAGTCGGTTTTACCGAGAATATGTTTCTGGATTCTGAATAAAATATTGACGTATTTGAACAATTTTTTCACCTGCGGTTCCCTGCAGCATCGTCAGTGTTTTGCTGTATTATATAATAATAACTGTACATGTTTTTGCGTCGTAATTTCTGGATGCTATATATACATATATAGAAAAAACATTATAGTTAAATTTCTGTATTAAAGAAACGGATGAGAAAAAAGCCCATATTAATCGTCGTACGGAGTCATAATACACACGCGTGCACGCGCGCGCGCGCGCACACACACACACACACACACAAAATATAGAAACTTTCTCAGAGGACGCGCATTTTCACAAGGTGTTAAACACGTGTAGCGCGGATCCGTTCGGTGTCCCTTGGTATATCGCTTGTTATTCTAATTCCGGGTTTTCCCTAACGTGAACCTTTTTTTCTCTCTCGAACGGGTGGGTTATTCCATCGCGAGAGACAGAAATACGGATGAAATGGATGAGTTTTCTATAGCACACAGGTCTATACACGAAAAAACTTTACATTTGCTTTATTTTACATATTTTTGATTTGCAGTTAAAGAAATTATTCGATGATATAATTAATAATATTTATGCAAATAATAAAATTTTAATTATATGAAGTTATCGAATGCTTTATATCGACATTATCATAAGGTTATTTCAGCTTTCGAAAACTTTGTCTATTTATAATTGCATATAGAGCAATATATATCATTCGTATTATAAATACGTAGAGTATTTCTGATTTTTCGGTAAAAATGATTTCTGAACAAGTCTTGGCAAAATGTCCATCGGCAAAGACGAATTTGGGAAAAATTTCTACTGACCAGGGATTATGCTTACAATTATACAGATTTTTACGAAACTTTTATTTATTTATTTTGTTCCTAACAAAATAATTTTCACTGGGAGGGGGGAGGGGATCACGCTCGAAAATCTTTATTGGATTATTTTCGTCAAAAATACTTCAATTTTGAAATGGTCTCCATTAGAAATCCAGAGTTCGTAACATTTTAAAAATTGAAATTGAGACGATAGTTTCCATTTCAAATCTGAGTTATAGATTCGAACATTCTTAAAATCGGAGTTTGGATCGTATTCGTTCAGAATTATTATAGAATTGGAATTTTTTAAGAATTGGAGTTGGGGTAATCTATATATCATTTCTTATATTATTTATTATATATTATTACAGCAGTCGTGGAGGTGGATGTGGTATTCGTTTTCAATATGAAAACGGCAATATAATAATAGCACTTTTTTCTACATTTATATTATCAAATAAAAATCTAAAAAAAATAATGAAATTATTAAATAAAATTTTACAACGACATCAAGTCCATGCAGTGAGATTAATTTGTATAGTTACTTTTAATAATTGCGTATATAAAAGTGTCTGATAAAGTCTTTGACTTTGAATTTTTAAGTTATAATAAAAGGAATCGGAAAAAGAATTTTATGCTTCAGTGACGCGTTTATACTCTTTGGATCAAAATTGATTCTATGGTATTATCAAAGACGTAAAAAAGACAAGAATTGCGGATTAACAGTAAAATGTGTAATGTGTAATGTCATTCAACAAATTAATCATGTAAATGAGAATCAAGACTCAGCCAAGCTCACTTCCGTATATACTTTTTTCTGGCTGGATTTTAAAACACGCACGTACGGGTATTGTCCTATATATATATATATAAACTTAATACCAATTAGACCGGATCCAACTAAATTTTCATTTCAAAAACATGTTGTTTTTTTTCTTCGTTTCGCATCTCTTCGCGAATAATACTCTGCTCGTGTATGTGTATATATTATACATACATGCATATATCGTCACAATGCTAATTTGCGCTCAGAGCTGATAATGATAAAAACTCTATATAGAAGCGTCGATAGACCAACTGGAATATTATTGACGTCAAGTGAGAGCCGAGGCAGAAGATAACTATAGAGTATATTATCGAAGAGCACACCGGATATGAATTAATAATTGTCTTCTTTTTGTTTTTCTTTTTATCCAATGGGATAAGCGCATCTATATAGCGTATTATATATATATATATATATATATATATATATATATATATATATATAGTATAGTATATATATAGCAATCAGCAAAAACTGATGCAACTATTGGTTGTGGTGCGTATATAAGCGAGGACATTTCCAACATTTTCGATAATCCGAGGAGCTGATAAAATTCGAACGATTTGCACATAGATGTAAATAAATTACAAGAATAGATTGATATGGTTCGTTGAATTTAAGATCGGGCTTATTTCATATAATGTGCATGCAAAGGGAAAAAGTTTCATTGATGTAAATGTTGCTTATTTCGTCTAAAAATATAAATATATATAATAGGTATAGATACAACTTTGTTTAAATCTACGTATTTGTTAGTATTTGGCATTTAAGAGCTGAAATCCCTTCGACAAGTCCGAATATAATTTTAAAATATAGATTTATAATTGTTTCAATGATAAATTACTTGTTTTTCTTTTCATTTCGTTCGATGCGAGAAGAATAAATTTTTTTTAAGCTCTCTTAACTCACCTGTACTCGCGCTCGCTGTTGCGTATATACGCTATCAGTAATCGCTTCTCTTGAAATAGTCGGTATGGAATTTCTTTCTCCATTGCGGATGCGATTAACATAAAAGCATCAATGTGGTTTTGTCTGCAACTGTCTCTTAACCGATTTAAAATAAATTGGAAAGTAAAAACAAAGCGCTATTGAAAAAGCCCGCATCGGTATATATATACAACATAACATAAAAAATTGCATAAATTTCACCTCTCCTTTTTCATTTTGCATTGTAAAATTTTTCATCCCGTTACCTCAGTTTCAAAACCCGCGTATATCTGATTTTAAGACCAGAGTCAATAGAGTTAGTAACCAATCATATAATATGTATATTTATCATTAATCGAAATTTTTTTAAATTTTAACCTTTTATAGTTGACAAATTCTTTAGCTTCTCAATATTAATGAAGCGTAAAAGAATTAAATGTATCGGATAAAATTGCAATAAAATTTTTCGCTTATAATATTACAGTTTTTGTATAACGATCGATCGGCTTTATATATAAGTATATACACTGCCGTATATAGGTCCGCCCCTGATACTTCTGGGACCTCGAGTCATTTTCCACCTTTCGAATTAATATATATATATATATATATATATATATATATATATATATATATGCATCAGGGACCGGTTTGTGTGAATCGAGTTCGGGCGACCTCCGCGAGAAATCAATAACGCGCTGCCGACCGCGGGCCGCGTTGCGCTATACCGCAGAGGAAAATCTCGTTTTGTACATATTTCTAATTTCACCCAATGGAGATGCGGCAGATGTAGTATATATATATATATATATATATATATATATATATATATATATATATGCATTGACCCGAAAAGAAAAGCCTGAAAAGCCATTTGAACGTAAGTTAAAAACGTGTCACCGCAGCTGCACTTTTTGTTTTTTGGCCGAGTTAAAAATTTATTCTCGATTTATTTATTGTTATTATTAGCAACATCACTTTCATATTTTGATATAAATATTCAATTCGAATAAATTTTCGGCAACGAAAGATCCACATAATAATAACTTCTATATATATATATATATATATATATATATATATATATATATATATATATTGATTGTTGTTATAATTTTGACTCTGCACATGCGTTATACAATTTAATGATTGCAATGCGCGTGGGCAATTTCGCTATTACGCAAGAGAGAAAGACGCGCGTGCAACGGCCGGACAATCAAGAGTGTTTTCTACACGGATATATATATATATATATATATATATATATATATATATACACACACACACACATACCGTCTTTTTTATGCGCACCAGCAGTTAGAAGATGCAGCCGTAATGTATTTCAAGACGACACTTCTAAGATTTGATTCGTATCATTCTTTGCACGCTTGGGGCTTCTATGGCCTGCTGTCCGCATAAATTCAAAGCATTCTATTTGACTTGCGTATAAATTATGTAAAAATGAAGACGAAACGTTTCCAAGCAAATCAGCCGGAATATCGCACCTCTCTGTTGTTAAAACATGCAGATGGATTTTGTCTATTTTTGTTCCTCTTTCGCGAAGGCATCCATGTGCGTCTCAATGTGCATGCACGAGAGAGAGAGAGAGAGAGAGAGAGAGAGAGAGAGAGAGAGAGAGGGAGGGGGAGGAAGATAGGTAAAAAGCTTTGAACGCGAGACCTAAAAAATATATCGGTGACATTATTTTGCTCGATTGTATGCGCGGACAGCTTATATCGGCTTATATTCATTTCGGTATAATCGTTCTTTTTTCTCTCTCTTCTTTTGTGACGTTAATTTTTCCGTCATGTGTATGAAATTTATTATTTGAAAAGTTCTTATATACCATCTCATTCGCGCTCATTCTACAATCGATTTCTGTGTAAATAATTAATTCATAAATATTCAGATTAAGTTTGTTAAACGAAATCCTCGTAACCGGTATGAATTTGTTGAAATTCACAAATTCACGATATTCTACTGTTTCTTCATTATAAATACTGCATTTACCGATTAAAAATTTTAGAACAACAAAAAATTGTTAAATTATCACAATGTAAATCCATAGTTTTTGTGTCTACAATTGAATAGAACTTCTTATTTTTTGTGCAAACAATGTATACCAAAGATTCTTTTTTATCGTGAAAATTGTTTCCATAAATCTATAGGGCATATCGAATAGTGAGTCAAAAAACATACATATATTGAAATCTAATAAACAGAATTCGCAAAATACTTTTTATAATTTCTTATTAAAAAGAATCGCGTGGCAAAAGTTTGAACCGAATGTTTTCTTTATAAAAAAAATCTTAAAAATTATTAAATAAAAACTCCGGCTTACGATACGAATTCAATATGTATAACGTCATGTGACTAAATTAGCCTTGCTACCGAGCTCGCTGCTTAAAAAATTCCCTGCTAAATGCTATCTCGAGCGGATTCTATATAAAATGTCATTCGATTTTTAACAATATGAATAATACCTCTCGTAACAATAATTTTAGCTGGGACGGCCGATGCGATAAAAATAAATCATAATCGGAATTACATATAGTAATAAAAAAAAAATGTTTTTGTTATTTACACCGATGATTTCGTTATTACACCGGAAATAGGATAAGACAATTTTAAAGCGGAGAAATTACAATTTGAAAGCAAAAAATGTGCACCCCATTATATGCTAGAATTGTGAAGGTAAAATATACAATTAATGATCGAGGGAGGGACAGAGAGACGGAGAGACAGGAACAGAGAGAGAGAGAGAGAGAGAGAGAGAGAGAGAGAGAGAGAGAGAGAGAGAGATAAAGAAAATAGCATTCGATATCTGAGATGCAGACAAACTGAAACCTGCTGAAACCTTAACGACCTTGAATGCACAGATCATCTGAAGATTTTTTGTTCAAGTATACGTAACTTTCTCCGAACCATCTAAATTATATAAACGTTACGGATTGCCACAAGGAAAAGGCGGCTCGTAAGAGGCAAGGTGATTATATTAAAAATGTAAAAAGTTTTGCCAATGAATATTAAAAAGAAGTTTAGAGTATGAATTAATTTGAAGCTATATACACACGTGTTATCTAAGCTGTACAGTTAAATAATAAATTTAATTCTGTGTTCTATAATATTTTTATAAGTTTATGTATAATTGTAAAAAGTTTGATGATTTATATAGGTATAGTACGTGCTTCTAGAAAATTCCCAATATTTAAATGACATCATCAGTTTGTTTTTGAAACTTCTGAGCTCATTGGAAACATTTTAATATGATTATGCGAATTTATATAGAAGAAAAAAATGCTTATATATATATTGTTCAATATAGGTGAGTTTCTTGTATTTATATGTATAATAAAATAGCTTCTGGGTCTTGTAAAATACAATTCTTACTTCTTCAATATTTTTTATTATCAAAAATTGCATACCAGAGCAAACAATAAATAATGTTGAATAATAAAAAAACAATTCTCCAATGATTGAGCTTCGTAATAGATATTTAACAATCTTTAAAAGTTAAATGATTATATCGAATTTTTCCTCTTGTTGAGCAGAAATCTTCGAAATTGACTTACCTCCCCCCCTCCCCTCGACCCAATGCTTGCTCGTTCTGACAACTGAAAATAGGCTAAAGAATAGAAACGGAGAATCGGTCAGATTAGTTGCTATATATATATATCTATAATAGTCTACAACATTAATAATATATTATGATGTTCTTGGAATCGGGAGAAATGAATGATCGATCCGTATCTGAGCGCAATTATACACAGGGTGCATACAATGATTAAATAAAATTTAAGAACTCGATTTGTCATTATCATCGATTTGAGTAAGTATGCACATTTGTTGCGAAATTTAAATTCGTCTTTATATTACGATATTTCTAATTTAATGAAGATTCTCGTTCTAAAGAAAATATAAATTTTTAGATAGATTAATCTATGGCAGGATCTATCGTCACCTCGATCTATGCTCTTTTTATAATCTCATTGACGTATACGGCGCTATTTTTTATTCGAAAAGAAGTATAATTGTTCCCCTAATCGTTAAGTCAGTAATGCATTTAGTATCATTTCATTTAAATAGGAAAACACGCATTTTTTTAAACAGTATTTTTATATAGCTTAAGAAACATTTTTATTTTATTTAATCTTGGTATTTTACCTAAAATTACTTTTTTTTTTCAGATTTTTTAAACGAATTTTTGCGATATACAAGTATTATGAAAATCGCAAAATCTAGAACAATTTAAGAAAAATTCAATATTTTAATAAAAAACTATTACTAACGAGTGAAAAAAACTTTACAGTTGATGTTTTATACAAATACTATTATTCAAGAATTGAGAAGTTAAATAGCTTCAATAATCTAGAGTTTTCTATTATTCCACAGATTAAAACGTAACGGAGGTTTCAAATAGAGATTATCGTACAAAGTATGTAGTTATGTCATGTACATTAATATATTATAATCAGCTGATCATGTCCAGAAAGACATTTTTAGTATTCATTTCATTTCAGAGGCGTTGAAAATTGAAAAAGGCGTTGATAATTTTTTTGTTATTTTTTTTTTTTACAAATTGAGCAACCGTATAAATATATATATTTTCAGAAAATGATATCAGTTTAATCATATGAATAACTAACAGTTTTTAAGAATAAAATATGACAATTCCTTATACGCTTACTGAGCAGTCATAAAATGTACACTTCGTTGTACACTCTACTAAATGACGTCACGGCAGAAATCATCCAATCACAAACCATTTCTCCATCGTGATAATATTATTTAAAACAAGACGTCTTATTAATTAATTGAAAGTATTAACGTTCACTAACATTTAGAATGTTAAGATTTTTCTCCTAAATATAGATCATAGTTTTCTTTTCAAACAATAAAAAATATTATATATATACATAGAACCTATTGTGCATCTATTATACTTAAATTCTATATAAACATATTTGTCCAAGCTGACCGTTTTATTTTTTTTTTATTAAGAAAAACTTTTAATTCGCTATCTCTTGCTCGAGTCTTGTATATTGCCGCATATAGGAAAATAATAATCAAATCATTATATACTAAAACGTATTGACAGGTCTTTAGAATAAATTCGCATATAATCCAGTAAATTGTATATAGGGAGACAAGCGAGGCGCAAAGAAAAATAAGGCTATTAAATTGTATATTCCGCACCTATATATATATATGCGCAGTACACATTGCTCGTCGAAACGTAAACAAAGTAATCGCTCGGAAATTTAAATGTCATTAAACTCTTCTCTCGCGCGCGAGTCACCCGTCCTCGTCGTCATCATCGTGAAAACGCGCGCGCACCAAAATCAAACGAACGCGCGCGTCTGTCCGGCTGCCATCAATTTGTTTACATGCAGAGCAATCGCATATATATATAAGTATGCGTGCATGCAAACATTCTTTCGCATCAGCGGAATATCGTTATCTTATTCGAATTCCTATGTCTCTCTCTCTCTCTCTTTCTTTTTTATATACCCTCGCAGGTGGCCAATAATTAATCGATGCCAAATAGTTTCTTTCGAGGATTCGTGAAACATTCACAGGCGATGCAATTTTATAGAATAGGCGTATTACGGAACGGATAAGCGAGGGCGGCGCGCAATTCTATAAAGGCTGTTTTTCCAAATTAATGAGAGAGGAGAAATATTGCGCAATTCCTCGGCATTCGTTCGCTTCGAGAGCGTGTTATTATAATTATGCGACGCGCGCGCTGAGAAGGTCGCAAGCGCCGCGCATGTATACTCTTACATTATAATATATATTGCGAACGTGAAAGGAACTCCTGGGGAGGAAGAAAGAACAAATATTATTGTAACGCGCAATATAGCGCAACGCATATACACTTTAAATTACAAATCTCTATCAAGCATGCAATGTATATGTATGTATAGTGTATGCACCAACACCGGCCCGATCTACGGGGGGGGGGGGGGGTTCAAACATTTCAAGTTAATGCCCGCGCATTTTGCAGCTGCGTCGTTTAAGTCATTACAATAGAGGGCGCGGTGGGCATGGAACGACCATGGAACGACGACACTTTTAGCTTTTATAGTTATTTATTGTTTTTTCCGATCTGTGATGCTGCGCTTCTGCATTGTGCTTCTTAGAACGTATATCGTTGCTGCGCAGCGCGCACTGCGAGAAGGTAATAATATCGCGTTTGCGCATGCGCAAACAGTTGCTTCGCACGTTCCTGCTATGTACACACAATATATATATATATATATATATATATATATATATATATATATATATATATATATATACTGTTTCTGCTGTTATCAACAATGCGAAGCGCGGGTGTCAGCACTGTCAGCAGACGCTTTACATGAAACAGACGTAGCGGCATCAGATTATTAATCGTGTATTATATATATATATACTATGAATATACTTACCACACTATTATGCGAGTGCGAATCCGCATTTTTGATGTATATACTTGAAAATTCTTATGAGATAAAAGGAAGATAATTATCTTGTGGTAGTATCAGTCGCGAAAGCAAAATAGAGGAAGAAGATATAGATAAATTGAGAATAGATAAGGCGTCGGCGTGTTTATCCCCGGCGTAGGGAGCTTTATAAGAGTTGAAAGTTTTATAACAACAACAACCACAAACAAAACACCAACAAAAACAATAATAATCATAATAAACTAACTTATATTTATTCAATTATATCAATAAATTACACAGATTTTGAAAAATTGAAATCAGTTTATATTCGATCACAAGATCGGCATCACGTCTATTTTTTAAGTATAAAAAAAGTAGTATTAGTATTTGTATATACATACGTTCGAGTATAATGAAGCAATCAGTATATAATATTATCGAGTAAAAAATTTTACATGTTCTTTCTCAAAACGTCGTTATTAAAAAAAAACATTTTATCTCTCGGTTTGATTGATGTTTAATATTAATTATGCCAATGTAAAATAGTTGATAATCGCGAAATTATGCGTAAATAAACGGAAATGATAAATTATATTTGTTTTTTTTTTTATATACAACGTACCAAAAATATCAATAAATTCAGTGTAAAGTACACAAATGTAATTATATAGATACACACACACACACACACACACACACACAACACACACACACACACACACACACACACACACACACACACACACACACACACACACACACACACACACACACACACAGTAAGAAATAGCGAACTTAAAAGCTTTTATATATTCAGTTGATTACAAAATGCAAAAATAAATTAAAAAAAAATAAATATTGCATACATAATTTTCATTCACATTTTAAACTAAATATTATATTAGTAAACTGAGAAATATTATATCAAACGTCCTAGATCAATTGATATATGATGTTTTCAGATTATATGGCATTGTTATTTTCATCAGTCAATTTTTGACACATATAGAACTTACCTATACAGGAATTGATCTAGAAATCTATTTTTTACATTATCATTTTTCAATTTTAACCGAGTAAAAAGATGTACTTATTAAATCATGAATTCTCTTTCTTTTTCATTATCACCAGCATTGCACTTAACAGTCAAAGTGGGTCACAACGACTGTGGTTAAAAAAGAACGTAGATTTCGGAAATTTATAGAATAGAGGGGAATCAGGTAATATAGTTATCTAGTTTTAATTTTAAAATACTTATTGAAAAGTTTGAGAAAATGTAATATTAAAGAGTTCAATGTGATTATAAGGTGATGTTTTATTAATTTTTTTGAATATTCGTAAGATTTATGTTTCCAGCTAATTATAATTGTGCATTAATTTGGTTGTGCCCTCTATGTCTCAGATCTTTTCATTTTATAACATAACCAGATACACAGAATGAAATTCTATCAATGGCTCGGCTGTTGCTAATAATATATTAAATCCACAATGAAAGGGATATTTTGACCCTAACTAGTCTTTTGAGAAAATCATTATTTTTGCCTCAGACAAAAAGTTCCGTATCAGTTTTGCCAAAAAGAAGGAATATTGATTTTAAATCATTTTTAACCTTGAAATACATTTTCCTCAAGCTAACTTCTTTTTCTAATTAATCATATATATTATACGATAGTTAAAGCACTATATTATGCAATCGTAATGGGCGAAAATATTGTAGTTTTGAGCCTGATCTAAAAGGAAATTTTGTTATTATAGGAAAATAGATTTAGAACAACGAAGGATCTTTACAGAGAATCTCCAAATGAGGTAGGCGAAGTTCAAAGTTAGATCTGAAGGAGTATATCGCAGTTTGGACTAGATAGAAATGAAACGAGATTCTTAAGTTATCCGATCAAGATCACCGTAGTTTAAGTCAGGCAAAAGTCAAGTATTGAAATCGTATCTTTGCAATAAAAATGTACCGAAAGAAAATTCTGGATGCTATGATCATTGCTTGGAAATTTCTCAGTCCTGGAAATTGATGATATTGCGAATTTCTGAGAACAAAATCGGATAATAATTTATGTAAAGGAGAACGTACTGAAGTTTACAAAAGAGGGAAGTGGGGGACCTTTTTTCAATAAAATTAACAGTATGTAAATTTAGAAAAGTATTCACGCAGTCATGTATGAAGTTTGAACGCATAATGCTAGAATGCTGGATTGCATAAACTTGGATGCATATATGTTGGAGTTTTGTGGCGCAATGAGTGTGGGCAACTCTACTGAAATATTCCTGCAATGAGAAGATTTAAACTTATTACATGAATATAAGGAGAAGGGGTCGTGCTTGACAGATAGGAGAATGAAATCCAAATTTTGTCGAATTAAATGAACGATGTTTCTAGAAGAACAAGAATGTGGTTGGAACCGAGTTCGTATAGTGTACATAGTGAGAAAATCGATGATACGTTACTGGTAACAATTAATTGAAGGATGCCGGAGTTGTCGTGGTACATAACGGAATTTCAATAGTAAGAGAGAAGTGGATGGCCAAATAAAGAAAAAAAGGCCACTTAAATTATTGTCTTTACAAGCTCCAAAATTAGTATTCAGTGTGCAATCGCTGGAGATGGTAACCTGACCTTTGTTAGAGGAAAAATTATTCATTTCAGATTCAGGAAATGTACTGTTGAGAGAAGAATAGATGTGAGAAAAGATGCAAATTGCAGTTGTTAGAACCTTGGCGTAAGATTAAATAGAAATAAATGAATAACAAATAAATTTTAGTTGACGTGTCTTTAAATCACACAGTCATTAGTGATTGTGATATAGAATAATCTTGTTGATAGATTTCAGGTAAATCTTAATAGCAGAGGATGTTGTTGTTATATTTGCTTATGTGATAGAATATAGTTCTAGACTGATCTAATGTATTGAAACTATTGGCTCAGCATAATAAGAGAACTAGACATATCCGAAAGCTTCTGCAGCCGTCTCCCCTTCGCATCGTCGATTCTGATAATTAAAGGGATTTATAAGAGAAGAGAACCGAAGTCTATTGTAAAATTCACCCTCATATGTACATATTAATGTTAAGATTAGGGTCTTTATGTATACACTTGTCTTATGGAGAATACTAGAAAAAAATATATTAAGACAGATATAAGACGGGAATTAGATTTCCTTTGGATACAGACAAGACTTCTTTAAAGCTGTTATTCCTTGTATTTGCGTTATCGTTACCCGTAGTCTTAAAACTTTTGGAAGCACTGTGTATACTAGACAGTGAGCCACGAACAAATGATAATGCTCTCAACGATATCTATCGGAGCAGTTAATTTGAGTTGCAGTTTAATTCTGTATAGGGACTATCTTATATCTACCTCTGTCAAGTCCTTAATTATTTTAGAAAAGAATTTGTTTCGGATTGAGAATAGTTTTTTTTTGTAAGATAATTAACACCAAACATAATATATAATGCTATGAACATAAATATTGATTGCTCTAATAACTAATAATATATAACAAAAGTTTTTCTGGATATATATTTTGAGCTCACTTGCTGGAATGTATATAAATGTCGAGTGACTCGTGTTTTATATAATTTCACTAACTGTTATAAGACTTATGGAATTAGGTATAGCGATTGAAATCGTCGTATCAGACACTAATTTTACATAATAAATACATAATATAAGGCTAAAATATAAACCAACAAGATTAATGGAGATTTTTTGTTTAGGAAAATTATTACGCGATGCTGGACATTTCTGGAAATGCCTCTTATCGATTAAAATTAATTCAATAAGAAATTTTTTTTTTTTTAATGTGCTCAAGAATTATTTAGTTAAAGTAGAAAATTCCACTACTTATTCATTTAACGTAACTTTTGTGACTCAACGAGCGGCAAATTAAATATTATGTGTAAAATGGAGAAGGCCGCACATTTTACATAATCGAAGTAATTAAATTTCGATTAGTATATACAGCTATTACACGATTTTTACATTGCACGATAAAGCATATATTGTACAAAAATTATATATTTTGCCCCACATATCTAATCGTTATAAATGCATAGTTCCCAAATTACACACCTTAACTACACATGTTCACGTAGCAAATTCTTATACGTATTTTGCATAAAAAAAAAACAAACGTTGACTTTTTTATTAAATGTTACGAACGATGTTTTGTCATTCATTATTCTAGATTTGGCCAAGAATTCGGGAGCACTTCTGAGAACGGTCCGCGTGTCAAGGTATGATGTGAAATACTTTGTATCTGACCGGCCGCATTGAAAAGATGAAAAAATATTGTATATATGAATAACTCAAATTCGACGTTTGCGTCATCAAAATTGTTCAACCGAACGGCTAATTTGTCTGCTCAACTATACTAGCTTTTGTTAAACCATGCTTTGCGTAACGTTTAATAATTAATATTTAATATTTGACGGATTTCTCTCTCGTCGCAAACAATAAAAAAAAAAAAAATTAAATTAAAAAAAATTATTCAATAACGAATTGCAACGAAAGCAGTCGATCATCCGTGCTAACAGTTAAATTTCGAAAAATCGCTTTCCTCGTTAAAGTTCGCTCGTGCAATCTTCATTCTTTATCCACCAGCACCACAGCGAGAAAGCGGAGCGCAATATAATGCATCTGCGAGGCTGCAGTTATATAAAATCGCTAATGACGAGATTCGTCATATTTGTGACAGCATTATTTATACGCACTCTCTCTAACTCGTCAATTATGTTAAGTGACGTATATATATAAAGTAATCTTGGTTTTTTTTTTTTTAATAAAATGGACCGCGTGCATCGGCGCGTTATTTTCTAAAATTCTCCATGTACGTCACGACGCACGGGAGGCGAGAAAGAGAGCCGGCAATTATAACGCGATTTAAATTTCTGCGAACTCCGCAGTATAAAGCCATTGACCAATAATGTGTTATATGTTGATGGAATAACATGGGCTATGTCAGATGTCGGTTTTCGCAAGCACGCAATCAGAAATCGGAACGCAATCTCTTGGGCCCGACGCGCTACGTTTCTGCTCGCGTGTAAAATCATCATAATGGCGCATCGGACGCGCATGAAAACAATTCAAGGCCCTTTCAATTCTCCTATCTCTGAAGTCGTAATATCGGAGAGCTTATCGTTGTCCACGGTAGCCAGGTCACGCGGTATCTCTGTATTTAGCTGATTTCGTGTATGCGTATTACATACATATGGCTCGGTGTGTATACACGCTATTATATACCAATGCCGTCACTAAAAGCCGTCAGCCGCGATAACACCAAGGAAGCGCGCAGGCCTTTTATTTCTTCCATTATCTGCGTGAAAAATAAAGAAAGAATGGGAGAGAGAAAGAAGGGAAAATAGATACGGAGGAAAGGGGGCAATAACACATAATATATGCGACCATCCGTTTCGTAATTCGTTTGCGGAATTTCCAATTTTTAGTTCAATTATTTGCCTTTTTATTTTCTTTTATTGATTTTGTTACATTTTTAATCGCTCATTGCATACTTCCACAAACATATTACACCAGCTTCAGTGGTCTATTTACAAAATCGCACCATGTGTGCGTGTCTGAACGTGCGTGCGTGTGTACGTGTGCTTTAATGGAAGGTAGATATGTGTGTGTGTAGCGCGCGCGCGCGCGCGCATGTGTGAATATGTCATGCGGTATTTCGTATAAATTAAAAATATTCCAGAATCCAGTAAAACTAAATGTTGTTTTTTGTTTATTAAATCCGTCTCTGGAAGTTTTGAATACTTGATAATCATATATTATTATTGTAATTCGTCGAGTTTCAGTCGCAATTTACACACTACACACTACGCGCGCGCGCGCGCGCCCATTTTTTTGTGTATACCTTAGTAAAACTTTTCGAGAGATAAGTCGTAAAATTTTTTTGAGAACTCTCACCTCAAAAATCGCTTATCTTTATCTTAGAGTTTTCTTTCTAATACAAAACTTTTGTTTTGCGTTTAAAGAGCTACCAGAGTGAATTTTTTTTTCTATTTTTAAATATGATGTAAATTTTTGTTAACTATGCCCCTTATATATACATTTATTTACCTAAAATTTCCTTGAAAATTCGTCAAACCACCTGGCAAGAAAAATTTTATATAAAACTTGGCAATAATATACGATAAATGTCAATGTAAAAATAGAGCATTGAGCAAACGACTGGCTCAAACGTTATAGCATCAGCGACAGCTTCCTAGATGATCTATGATTCGTAGCATATGATGCTTACGCGCTTTTTCCCTTCACGCAGACGCTCATAACTTCGATATATATATATACACACACACACACGTATATCTGTGTGTTAAGGGTAAGGTAAATTAAAAGTATTACTTAATTGAAGTAAAAAAAATGTATTTTTGTTCTCTAATAAATTTAATAATTCTCGCGAAATAATTGCGATCGCCGTTTCAATCTTCTCCGAAGGCAGTGAACCGAGGCCGCGTTACGCACCGCCTTTTCTCTAGGATTTTCCGAGTCTCGTTTATCATCTTTGGTCGGAGCGTGTCTGGAGCCTGACGGACCCGGGGGCCTTAGCGTAAAACCCCGCGGCCCAAGGATTCGTAAGCCGGGAGTCTCTACCGGTCTAGGGAAAAAACTTCGTAGATCTTTCACTTTCCGTGGGCTGACGAGCCTCTGTTCGCTGGGCACACGATTTGAATTCGTCCCGCGGAAAATTTCAACTGGCGATCCCACTTTACATTCAGGCGAGCAAGAAACATATAATTATTAAATTATTCAAATATATGTACATTCTTTTTTTCACGAATTAGCTGACAAAGTCCACGTTTATATAAATATAAAATTTTAAGAGAAAAATAAACAAATAATCTTCGTATGATTCGCGGCGTTGTTTTCACGCTTTATTTAAATTTCGAACAACTTAACACACAATTGTTTAATAAAAGCCTAAATATAATTGGAATAGGAGCGAAAAAATATTTTATAGGCTATCAACAATTCGTGACAATTATGTTATTGAATTTCTTAAAAACGCAACTTATGCTAAACCTATTCATACGTTCAGTATAAGTTTCGATATGAGACGCGAATCGATTCTAATTGCGATCTACGATACACTGAAGAAATAATAGGATTTCGCTAATAATTGTAGATTTTCAAATAAATGACTTTTTTTATGTTACAAGAATTATTAAATTCCAATTCTAATTTATATATATATATATATATATATATATATATATATATATATCCGTTTTAATCTCGCGGACGTAGATTTTCTGATTTTTTTCTTCATTTCCTTTATTCTACTGAGTTAAACGCATTGCTGATATATATTGTAGGTACAATAATTGTAATGTTCTTTCTAGCCTACACTGCTTCGGTACCCTTTGTTCGTTATCAATGATTGAGGGCAGGAATTGCGCGCTCATTTTGTTATATCCATGTTATATCAATTTAATGATTATTACCGTTTATGGATTTGTGCGCGCACATTTTCTCCCTGACGTATTTCCTCCCTCCGCCTGTCATCCCTAAGCGTATTAGCTGAGAACTTTCACTGTTCCAATTTGCATTATTATTGTATTATTTTCTCGATTCCTTAGGATTTTCGTCTCGCATTTGTTACGATTATACATTATTTGTTGTTCAGTTTTTATATAATATAATTGCAATACAATTAAATATATACCCATATAATATAGTAACAGTTTGAAAAATAATGGCTATATAGTTCTCTTCAACATCAGATGAAGTTTCGTATATATAAGGTTTCTTATTTTCGTTGGCAATCCCAAATAACTTTTTAGAACGATCTCCAATGGAAAAACTTTCAAGATAAAAGTTGTGACGAAAACTATTTGTAAGGTACTTTGGGTGGAGGGAGGGGGATTTACAGTATTTTTTTCCAAGCAGATTCCATATCTTCAACAAGAGATTCTAAGAGAAGTGAAAATGTTACGCAAAAAGGATCAAATACACCTGTGTCTAGAAAGACGTAGTGTTTTTTTTTTTTTTAATTATTATCGAATCCAAACATTATACCGTTGTTCGGAATTTACAAGTCAAATCGTTCTTATATTTGACCTCTCGGGATGAAAATGCAAACCGAAGCGACTCCCGCATCGTGTGGAAAAGCACGGTAGTTTACGTTGTATTTACGTTTTTTCATTAGATATTTTTAATTGTAACATAATTTTCCTCAAAGTCCGAGAGTTCGCAGTAAGTCGTAAATTTTTTTTTGTTACGAGGACTACTGTGCGTTTAGTGGTTAGGTAGGAGAACAAGTGAGAATGTAAATGCTTGTTTTCATCGCTTCCCAAGTTCAAACGAACGTTTTATGACGCTTGAGTGCAGGCCCGTAACGTTTCAGCCAGTTTTAACGCTCATAGTGAAAGTTTATACACATTAACGATGCATGCCGAAGTCATTACAATAATGTGCTATTACAAATACATAGCCAGCCACTCCTACCTGCTTGAGTTTCAACGAATGAGCTATCGGCAGTACCTATAAAGCACCACGCATTTCCATATGTAGACACAATTGAACTTTTCTTTGTCAACTTCGGTGTCAACGATGAGGGTTATCGTTCAAAAAAAAAAAAAAAATCGCTTTGACCATCGAATGACATCAAAGAGACTTACAATAATTTTATACGCAGTTGAAACGGTGGCTACAAGCTAAATGTTTTCAAAGTTTCTTATTGCGTTCTTAGAATGGCAATATATTCAAGTTTATAAAATAATATTGATTTAGGTACCTTGGAAATGGGACCATTACCTGAAATGTTGATGATTCGAACAATATTGGTATTTTTTATTCAAATTATTTTCCAAGGTCAAATGCTCTGGTAAGCTTCTACGATGCACTTCACCCTCTACAACTATTACATGTCCTCGATGTTTTTTCAATTCATTCTGCAAAGTTGTGCGAGGTGATTGATTAGCACGATGGGACACCCTTTTCTATGTATATATTATATGCGATTTTGCTCGTTCACTCCGACGGATATCTCCGTATAAGCCTGGACAATCTCTCACAATTCTCCCTTTTCACTTACATTTTCGACGTTTTTATCATCTCCTCATATGTGTGTTACACACACACACACACACACACACACACACACACACACACACGCGCGCGCGCGAAAATCTGTATCTTTGTCCCTAAATTCGTCATATTATGGACCTCGCGTTGTTCGCTCTTGTCATCGTGTTCTTTGAGGAGGAGGGCGAAGGGTCCGAAGGAAAATAATCAGTCAACAATATTATTTACATTGTTTTTGAGTTTAAGAAAAAAAAACGGACTCGCTCTCGCGAGAACAAAACTCGGATCTCGAACGACACCGACGCACTTCTATACCACCTGATGTGGTGACCAGGTAAATAATCGTATACGAAATCGTATGCATATGGAAATACGTGACTTAATCGCGGGAGAGCTCGATCGTTTCGTTGAAATTTATGCGCGGCGTATATAAGCTGCAATTATATAGACATATCCGTAATTCCCGGGCGACAGAATGTAAATTTTTTATTCTTAATTTAGTAACACACTTTTCAAAATCCGTTTCAAACATTTCGTATATCACAACATATATTACATAGCTAACTTATCAAATAAATATAGATATACATATTTCGAATTAAGCTCTTTTTGCTTCTAATGCGAGGACTATATATATAAACACATAAATTGAACAGAAAATGACTTTTTCTTATTGGAAAACAAGTCCCCTCCCCCCGCCGCTTAATACTCAACCGCTTCTGCTTCGATGCGTTAAATCACACACGTTTATAAATTATACGTCTCAATTAAAATTCGAAGGCCACAATCAGTGCTAATGAGATGACGAGCTAATGTAAACAAAATAATAATTCCGTGTACGTAAAAAAATATGCACAACGTTTTTTCTGTTTTTTTTTTTTTTTTTTTTTTTATTTTTTGAAGATTTACATCCGCAACACTGATCCGAACTCTTGGAATTCTCGAATCTCGAATCTAGAATCTTGGTTATCGGCTCTTTGTGCAAATATCTAGACTTTGTATGATGATCTGTAATATTATTATACCAGGATTTTACGGACACGATATCAATCGGACAATATGCATTTAGATCATATTGCTCAGATAGATATATATTCTCAATGATGGAACCTTATTATTATATAGATCGAATTGATTTTTAAAATTTTTCCAACTAAAAAGCTGCAATATATATATATATATATATACTGCGCATTAAAATGCAAGAGCATAATAACACGTTTTAGTTATAAATTCTTATGAATTATTAATGCGCTCGGTGTGGTTTGAAAAAAAATCGCTATTAGCACATTATTATATGTACATACACAGAGTTTATTATACAAAACAACTCGAGATGAAAAGCGGCTTACCGTTAGAACTCAAATATAAGAAAGCTTAGAAAAAATTGATATTTATAAAAATTCCTAAAGCACAAGTGCACATTAGACTATTCGGCAAAATTAAATCAGCAATATATTACCACTGATTTTTCCAGTGATTTCGAATTAGTGAAAATTACCCCGCTGCTCAATAATAACGAAAATATTCATTAACCAATTAGTTAATCTTTTACGGTCTATTTGGTATGTAATTTTGATTCATATTGGATCAAAAATATAGAATATATATATATATATATATATATATATATATATATATATATACATATATATATACTGATTTTGAGCCGTGTAGCAACATTTACTGATCGAAATTTACTTTTTCGAAATAAATCATTGAATATGCACTAGTGGCTGGTGAAGGATCACTGATTGAAAAATAGAACAAAGTTGAAAATAAAATCGACCACTGATAATGAATAATTACTTACTGAATTAGTGATCTTGAGAGATCGTTGATTCGTTGGTAAAAGCATTACTGATTATAAATGAACTCTTTATCTCTATTTGTAAATAAACGCTCTAGCTTTTATACAAATTGAAAACAATTCTTAACGCTTAAGAAAGTGTATGTGTCTCAATATTCAGAATCCGTCACTTTCAATATTTTTGCATACGTGTATATATAAGTGCGTATGCATTAAACTCATTTCAGATATGAAAATCTTATCGATCTAACATACTAAACAATCTCAATTTTTGCCAATTATCGAGGAATCTAACAAATGAATTTGTTTTTAGGTATTAATTCGATAATTATATCGAGCACTTTTGATCGTCAATAGAAAATAATTGTTTGATTTGATGTTAAAGAGTAAATGATGGATGTCACTGTTGAGTGATAGTATATGCAACGCAAAGTTGTTGTCGAGCTAGTCTTAAGTCTCCGGCAGGTGGCGAAAATATTGATTGTTGAAAGAGTTACTACAAGCATTTAAATATGTAGAATCAGCAAAAATGTTTCAAGTGAAAAAATAAAAATAATTATACAGATCGACTTTGTTTAGAAACGTAGACGAGTCTATTAAAGCCGTTGAAAAAACTTAAAAACATCACTGAGAAAAAGTTCTTATTTTCTGAAAAATAAAATAAATAAAATAAGAATCCTTTGCCAACCAGATATTTATAGTCAAACTAAAGAATTATTTATTTACTTCCAGTAGGCCATTATCATTTTAATTTAACGCTTATTTGAGATAAAAACTATTTCTTTAATGCAAATAAATATTTAGTTCTCCTCAGTCCATAAAATATTTTCTTGGATCTGTATTAAATAGTTTTCTCAACGATTGATTTTAATTGGCAATCATTCGAACTAACGAATCGGCGAGCGTTCAAAGCCACTAATTCAACGAGCAATTATATATTTACACTAATTATCAACGCTTGGCTTTGTATTAATTATAGTGACTATTGAAAGAGGGGTCGGTGCACGCGTATATTGATTACGATTTATTTAGAGAGTATAATATTATAACCTCGTGCAACAAAGGCTGTCCGTAATGAGAAAGAGAGAGAGAGAGAGAGAGAGAGAGAGAGAGAGAGAGAGAGAGAGAGAGAGAGAAAGAGCTAATAATACACACTAATAATTAAACAGCGCGCACGTTTCCTTCCTCATTCGAAATCATTATCCAATTCGCGCAATACTGCATACCGATGGCCGCCAGCGAGGGCTAGCACGTTTCAAGCGGTCCTAGCTAAAACTAGCACGTTTCGATATCTGCATCAACAAATAATAGATTTCGCAGTCTAATTTTGCGTCGAAAATTAATTGATTTCGGTGACTTTGCGCAAAAGAGTAGAACAAGCCTTAAACTTGGTGTAACGTACACTAACACATTCTATCTGCAGGCATAGAAGGCTAGCATAATAGGAATAGCGCCATCTGTTTTAGAAAATTTACGCTATTCGTAATTGTGCAATCGTTACGTTGTTTTTCTCAGATTTCTAGATCCGAACTATACTTCGGGTATAAGTATGATCCCTTTATATTTTGAATACATTTCCTTTTTTAAGTTTTTTTCTTAAACATTCATCGACACTTTTTTCTTTCATTTACACAGCTAAATAAATACATAAAAATTTTAGAAGAGTTACATAGACTATATATGCAAAGTTATTATGTTTTCAAGAAATTAGCATTAAATCTTATGGGAAACGAAACATTTAGTATGTTTAATCGCATATTAGAAAATTTGTGAGGATAAGCTTTTTGTAATAAAAATTTCTAATGAAGTATGAATATTTCATGATAAACATTCTTTGAAAAGAATATTCATGCTCCGTAAGACCTCAATTATATATCGAAGCCAACTTCTGCTAATTAAAAAAAAAAACTACGTAAATTTGTTTTCGTCAAACCAATTCAAGAGAATATTTTAATCTTTCTCGTATCGACTACGTATAGGTATAGAATCGTACGTAGTTCCGCTAAAGCAACCATATTGATACCGTAATATCAAAATGATATTGTTGGATACTGTACTCTTATGATTCTATCGACATTGCTTTATACATCTACTAAAGCATAACCGGTCAAGCTTTCAGACATTCATTTTTGTTCCAAAAGCTTTTTTTTTTCATGCGCAAAAGTGCTATTTCTCTCCACTAATTGTAAACTGTGTTATATTTCGTCGCAAAGCTCATCGCAAAGCGTGAATTCGATTACTTTTTGTAGCAAAATGAATTGCGTCAATCTTCGCTGGGAGCGTCGATATCACATCGTTCCGCTCGCATATGCGGATTTATAATTGATGTAAGTGCAGTATAATATATATATATATATATATATATATATATATATATATATAGAGCAGAGAGAGAAATAGAGAGAGCGAGAGAGCAAGACGAGAGAGAGAACGAGTCAGAGAGAGCAGAGAAAGAGCGAGACGAGCGAGAGAGAGAAGACGAGGAACAGAGAGAGAGAGCTCTCGCTGCGCGATGAGCGTATGCGAGCTCGCTCTCTCTCTCTCTCGCTCGTGCTCTCTCCATCTCGCTCACCTCGTCTCCTCTCTCTACCTCGAGGTACTATAGAAATGAGAGCAGTCCTGGCATTATAATGACGTGAGTAAAACAAGTTGCTCTCTCTATAATATACGTATTAATATATGGATGCCAACTTCGCGAGGGCGAAACGCTTATGTAAGGGGGGGGGAGTGGAATGAAAAACTCAAAAGACGTATAATAATAATACATACTATTTATAATATAATACGCTCAGGTGCGAATTTACACAGGTTGCGAGTATCCAACAGTCGCCTGCGCATTTATATAATTATATAATTATTTCCCGCGGGCATCAGATGACCCGTTAACGTGGCTAACACAATTATAGTATATGTCTATAATATATATATATATATATATATATATATATATATATATATATATATATATATATATATCAATTATAATAGGCTCGATTAGGAACATATAATTGCCGTTCGCCGTATTTGCGCGTGTATCCCTGTATATAATATATATGCATATATATATATATATATATATATATATATATATATATATATATATATCTTCCCTTTTGTGTCCTTCATTTAACTAATCGTTATATATAACATATAATAAGCGGATTCTCTCTCAAAGTACGATGGATCCTTATATATTTTACACCATATATATATATATATATATATATATATATATATATATATATATATATATATACACCTGTTTATAACCTAATCGTATTACATGGTATTACGACTACATTTTATACGTGATGGATATTAATACTTTATACATTGCTGTGTTGGTACGCCTCACTTCAAACTCGGAATTATTACCGTTTTAGTTTTTTTTTTGACACAATCGCAGCTGTTTTTTTCCTTTTACTTTTGCGTCGGTATTCGATAATGACTTTTTCTTCTCCCTTTGTTCGTTTTGCTTTTACTTAAACATTATATGTGTATATATATATATATATATATATATATATATATATATATATATATACACACATATACACACGTTATATTCACTGCCAGAATGAGCATACACGTTTAGCTGAACTTACTTCTCGACTAATTATGCAATACACAGTTTATGTGTGTCCGAATAATAATAATTAATTCTCAGAAATATCTACAGATAACACTCATTTCTGCTACGTTATTCTTGATTGAAATTACGAATCTAACCTCAGAACTGTCCTTTAAATTAATAATTCCTGACTTTGGAATCTGTTAACCTTAATTAATTCAGATTCAATGTCATTATAAGCTCAAATGGGCAGAGATTCATTTAAGACACAAAAATTGATTTTTTCTAAAAATTAATATTTTGAAGTGCATGTGAAAGCTGTCAATCAATTCAAATATAAGAAAAAATATTTAAATATTTATATATGTCGATTTTTGAGGTCGCATATCACGAGTCTAATTTTTACGTTCTGGCATAAGAATTCAACGATTCATTATGTCAACGAACCGTGATATTCGGTTTTCTTTCTTCAATTCGATAAAATCGGACTTCATAGGCTCATCTAATCTAATTTTACATTTTTAAAATTTTAATACTTTTTAATTGTTAGTCTGGGAGAATGTAAAAAAATGATGAGAATGTAAAAACGCCATCTAGAGTCCAACACTTTGGATTTCTCCTGAAGCTTTTCTTTTCGGTAAATTCAAAAATCCTACGTTTACAAATTTTCATATGATATATTTCCATATGAATCTTTGTCCATTCAACTTTCAACTGATCTTAAAATTATGATAATAAAGGCTAACAGACCCTGGAATTGGATTCAGCACATAAGAGCAGAACATAATAAGATTGTGATGTTTTGTTCCAATTATAGAAAATGTATTTTTTTTGTGTGGCGGAATGACTTATTTCAACAAGTCATCCTTGAAATTATACCATTCAGTATATATCTAATTTCATTAGAAGATTTCAAATTTTATAAAATTCTCTTATTACTCTCTTATATTTTGAATAAAGGGTGTCTCCGAATCTGAGGCTACTTTCATATATTCTAATATTATATGTATAGTTCGAAGTAACTATTCCGATGCGGCTACCATCCGCTACCATCACCAATTCTGACAGGTACATCATTATTGTTGCAAACTATAATGTTTTCCACGGTTTTTACAATGGAATCGAGTATGTCGTTTGGAGCAATCAAGTATCAGAGATTTATTGAGAATCGGTGCGCATGAGTACTAAACAATGATTTTAAAACGAAGTTTACTTTATCAAAAGATTAATCCGAGACGAGTGTATAATTCAACATTGCTGTTTTGTGACTTTCACATTCATTTGAAAATGGCCAGCCTACTAATAAAGTTGTACAAGAATTGTTATATAATGATACACGTGTTCAACGTAATATTATTTGTTTAAAATAATCCCTCGATACGTATAATTTTCATAAAAAATTGTAAAAATGTAAATATACTACCAGAAATTTAAGGATCTTCATATAAAAATCTGTCCTCCGAACGATTTTGCTATAATAGATGCTATTAGAATAATGGAGATACGATAGAAGTTATCGATTATATCTT
This sequence comes from Sycobia sp. Sy_11, assembly GCA_018907035.1. Taxonomy (NCBI): domain Eukaryota; kingdom Metazoa; phylum Arthropoda; class Insecta; order Hymenoptera; family Epichrysomallidae; genus Sycobia; species Sycobia sp. Sy_11. The sequence goes on along the minus strand of JACCIC010000058.1, from coordinate 579,991 downwards.
TTCTTTTCCTTTTTTTTCACAGTTTTTCTTTTGTTGTTGTTGTTATTGTTGTTCTTTTTATAACAAAAACGTTTAATTGCTCGAACGTCTATTTCGAATGTTACGCAATCTTAATTGTATAAGGATCATCAACGACACTCTTCCGGTTTTCTTTTTTATTCTCTGCCGAGGTATTTGAAATTCACCTGCAGTCATAAAAAGTACGTCTACATCCTAATATACACAATTTTGTTACCTATATATATATATTTTTCTATGTATACGCAAAGTTTTCATTTGATCTGGAATTTCATTATTGATATTTTGGCCACGATTTTGACACAATAATTTAAAGTATTCACATACATATATTTAATATACTTATACAAATTGAAGCATAAATAATGTTTCTATAATCATTAGTATGTAATTGTTCATTTTCTCAAGTTTTCATCTAAACGTACATGTAGTGTAATATATTTATAAATTCTGAGACGAGTCGTTTTTCTTACGCCCTCAAAAATTCGTTCGCGTTAATTCTATGGCTTTTCTTAATATCTTATTACTTAATACGAGTAATTTTTCATGTCTTTTTGTTGTCTACTTATATATATATATATATATATATATATATATATATATATATATATATATAGTTGTTAACAAGATCAAGCGTTTATATGGACGCTGGCGCAAACGAGGCGTAAATTTGTTTCTTATTTATATGGCAGCTTTTAAACCGCAGCTCTGGAAAGGGAAAATATTGGGAATTTTTCGGGATTCTTTGGAGATAAAAATTGTCGACCGATTCGTTTGGTAATTACGGCATGTCATTTGATTTTTATAACTGGGATAATGTAGCATTTTTTTAATTACTCTACAGTCCCGCTGAAGAAAGTTGGATCGCCAATCTATGTCGATTCTAGGTTGATTTAGATCGAGCATAAAGATCGATTTCCGGTTCAATGTATTTTTATTCCGACGTTGCTTTAAGCCTCGGTGCATACAGACACAGTGGAGGGCAGTTTTCGAATAGCGCGAGTGAGAAAAAACATAATGTTCCTCACATACGTGGGATTTTTAGATGCGGTAAGGCAGCTATAACCAATCATCGCTGGACTTAAAGGAGATTGAAGACATATTTTTCCGTACCTCTCAAACTTAACATGATTCGTCCTCTGCTCTCGCGCTTAACTGGCTGCCTCCATCTCTATATACTCTAAGAGGTTCGCCCTGGTTTAACTCGCGATTTAGGTCGATCTGCATCAGGTCCAAAGTACTTTTTCGAGGTAGCCTTTACGTAGCCTTTGCGTAGCCTTTTATTGAGTTATTTTGCGAAAGATTTGGATCGAATCCGTCCATTCCAACGTGAAAATCGATATATTAGATTCGACCAGACCCGACGTAGATTTTACGAAAATCGATCTGTACATTCGATCTAAGTCCACTTCTGTGTGGAATCAATGCCGATCCGCAAAGAAATTTTAATGTCAAATTCTGCGCGATTATACGTTTTGTCGAAACGGTATAAGACGAGGTGTAAAAGCATTTTTCTCTCGCTCATGGGCCGAACCTCTTCGCCCGTAATTTTTCTGCACTCGTATCGCTCGTATACGTATATATTATGTATATACAATATAGAGCGCTTTTTATTATTTGTTTTTTGTTTCATTCTGTTTTGATCTTTTTTATCCGTATCATCAGTAGTGAATCACCGACAGTAAGAGAATATATTATAATATCTGTGAAACTGCGCACGTGCAGGCAGAGATTGTAAACATTGCGAACTTCTGATGGCTCATCGTGTTATGTTTTCGAATTCTGTCATTTCAGTCTGCCGAGTTCATTGAATTATCTCCGGATTCTCTCTCTCTCTCTCTCTCTCGCTCTCCCTAAGTGTGTGTGTGTGTGTGTGTGTGTGCGAGCGCGTAATTTTCATTTTAAGCACGCGCACATCAACGAGCTTAAGTAATTCATGAATGAAATTTTGCGAATCCCGCGAAAATTGCAATTTGTAATAAGTAATCGCATATCGAGCAAAGCTTCTCTTATTAAACGAAACGTCTGTAAAATGATTTTTCTTCTATTCGAGCATAATTCGTAATATTGGCCGTATGGAAGGAGCTGATAATCGAGATAATTTTTAATGAAGGGCCATCGACGCTAAACGATTAAAATAATCGATGCGGTAATATCGGCATTTAATATATAGATATGATTAACTTCGTTATGCAATATATATTTTTCACAATTTTGATTACGCTTTGTCGCACTGTGATGATTTAAATCGTTTCCACCGATCTTTGTAAACATGTTTTCTCGCATTGTTTTAAAACGCTTTGGACTTTTTGTAACCTTCCGATTATTATTATTTTTTGTTTTGTTTTGTTTTTAATAAGTTATAAAAGTAAATATATTTAAATGCTATATGTGATCTGCTTATTATAATATAAAATTTAATTGCAATGATCGATTACAAATTGCAACATACGATGACAATAAATATTTTTGTAGAGCACGAATCGGGTTTAGAACTACGTATAGCATTTGAAAAAATTATCGAGCGATAAAGATTAGTGTTCGTTCTGAGGAAATAATAAAGGGATAAGAGCTGGAAGATGCTCGAACAATTCTTGCCATCAATAATTTATATTTTATTTACGTCCTCGCAGCCAGTTCCTACGTTAAATCGATAATAATAAAATGATAATAAAGTAAAAACAATAATAACAGTAATATAATAATAATAATAACAACAATAATAATAGCAACAATAATCGAATACTTTCGACATCTGCATATGTGTTTCCCATCCTTGCGCATCTCTGATTGCGCGACAGCGGCTTCGAAAATCTTATATAAATACGATACATTTATATGAGTATCTTCCTATTTTGTTTTATTTTAATCCTCATTGCTGCACTTCATCTTCATTTCTAACAAATACAATCTATATACTTATAAGCGAAGGGCCTGTATGTCGCTTCTTTATTTTTTTGTTGATTCGATTGATATATATATATTTTTTATATGCATTTGTATATACAACACGTTAAACTGGCCCCTGATATATGTATAGATTTATATTATTTAACTGTACATCGTTTTTCTACATCGTTTATTATATATATATATATATATATATATATATATATATATATATATATATATATATATACATATGAATTTCTATTACATCGTTATATACCGATATACAATATAATGCCGTTCAAATTCTCGAGTACATCCTCCATTTATGCGCGGTTGAATGCCTCAAATTCATTTTCGCGCTTTTTTTCGTGCTTAAATCCTTCCGTACGCTGGGCGCGTGGTGAAATTTTTATAATACACTATACTTATATAGTTGCGATGATTCCTCGAATTTGGATTTGGACTCCCGTCGGGAGAATTCGCAACATCAGTATATATTATAATATGCTCGTATCATTTTTGCGACTGTGTCTGTGTGTGTGTGTGTGTGTGTTTGCGCGCGCGCGCGCGCGTATCCAGCTTTGTACCTCTGTGTTTAACAGAAAAAAGAAAACTGCGACTTCGCCGGCGAAGGGATCGCAGCGCTTAAAAAAAAAAAGAAGAAATCTCTACACGTATGCATACGCTGTATGCATTGGAAAACCTATCGAAGGTATCGACGGTGCATCATCGTAAGCTTCACCCCGCGCAGCCACCGGGATAGAGAAGGAGAGACGGAGAGTCAGGAGGTGCGGATACGCGTCTCCCACCCCCCCCCACCGATCGTCTACGCACTCCTCTCCCGCAACCTCTCTCCCATCCCCTTGGATATATTATTGTCTCTCTTTGTGCTTTCGCTCCTCGCCCCTCCCCACTCCCCCCCTCACAGCACGTAGAAGATCCAGTAGACGGCGTTGAACAGCATGAAGCTCACGGGAAAAATGATCCTCGAGTACTTGTCGATCAGGTTGACGTCCTTGATCTTGGGCATCGAGGCCTTCAGGACCGAGGCGCCGCGGCGTATCGCGTGCAGCACCTGCGGGACGAATAAGCGAGCATTACACGATACGATCCATAGGTGAGCCATATATATATATATGTACATATGATTAAAAACAATTTTTAGATCATCGCTAACCGATGCACGCCTCTATAGACATTTTATAACAAAACATAAATAAATAAATTAATGAAAAATGTTGCTAGCTTGACAAATTTAGTAAACTCGTATAGGGACATGCCTTATACACCTTATTTAAAATATTAATTATGTTTATATTTCAAGATCTTTATGTACATAAGTCTCATTGATGGTTAAAAAAAAAGTAACACTGAAAAATTTTACACTTCATATTTGGCTCAATTGCCTCGAGGACAATTATCAATGTGAAACACTGGTTCGTGAAACTGGTTCAAGTTATTCAAAAATTTAATTTATTATGTAAATTTGTTTCGCTAAATTAGATAGAGTTATATTTTTCTATCTTTTATCAAAAAATAATGGCTGATAGTTCCGATGGTATCAGCGCTCTTTATGCCGAGCTTTATGCAAGCATACTTTGCACTAAAACAAAAGGATGCGCTATTTTTTTATAAATACTTGCGAAAAAATTAGAGAATTGTTACGAAAAATAAGCCTGTTATTTTTTAAGATTTTGTTCTTGTGTATGAATGAATGTGAAGTATCCGAGTTATATAGATAGGTATAATGGTCATTTTGTACTTTTCTTAATTTAATTTATTGTTTTTCTTTTTTTTTGGAAAATTGCGAGAAATAATCGTTTGCTACTACGTCTTTTTATGGTAAAATGTTTTTTTTATACTTTATTTTTATTTTTTAAGATCGATTAGACGGTTGTTCAGAAATAAACGTGCCAAGTTGATAACGGTTCATATTTTTTTCTCTCTGGAAAATATGAAATCGTAAACATTTCCTATTTTTATTCTTTTTTCGAAAAAACCATATATACGGTGGAAAAGTTAGGAAGGGGTTGTTAGGATATGGATATGGGATGTATTATAGTGAGGTTGCCGAGTATATGCAGATAATTATATATATGAGGGGACATTGACTTCTTTATACATTTATATATATCCAGGGAGAGTGGACGGGCGCGTAACGACCGCTGTGACGACGAAGACGACGACGAAAACCCGCCGGGCGCAATGTAGGTCGGGCAGGCATTGGGAAATGCCGCGGGAAAGGAGCTTGAAAAAATTTTTCACTCTCTCTCCATTTCGAAGGCGCATTTTTGAAATGTGACTTGGAGGCCAATGGGAGCTGCTGTGCACAGGCAGCGTTATTAGGAATGCGGGATATAGAGAGTTTCTTGGTCGTTCGTTCTGTTTCTCTTATTAATTTAGCTGATGTTTCTTTTTTCTTTTATTATTCACTATTTTTATAGACATGATTTTTATTCAATTATTTTAATGCGAGGTCTTAGCAATTTATAGGGCTGCTATTATTGGCTACTAAAGTTGTCTTTATGTGATTATGTATGAAGTAGATAATGACTGTCACTTTTATTAACGCGTTATAAAAAAAAAGTGTTAAATACTAGGTATTTTTATTTTCAATATCGTTATGTAAAAATTACACCGAAAGTCTAAGTAGTTTCTTTGGTTTTGTTTATTAACTTACTTTACGTGACCAACGCGCATGGAATAATTTATTTCTTTATTAACAGAAAATGCTTTTTTTTTGTAAACGATAAAATAACAATAATATGAAGATTATAATCAATATGACGGAGACAATGTAAAAGTAAAAATAATCGTCTATTGTTTTTACAAGTATTCATTTTTTGAAAAACTCTTTTTTCTTTCTTTTTTTTAAAAATTTGTTGTCTTCATCATTTCAAAATAATACTTAACTCATTATCTATTTTCGTATATCTTAATGAATGTAATAATTATCAGCATTTAGTTTCTTTCAAATATTAACTTGTTTTTGAGGAGTGCTCTTTTACGTTATGAAAAATAGATCAAAAACGTATTTTAGTATAATTTTTATGTAAAATTAAATCGTAGCAGAGAAATATTATTAAGAAAATGAATTTTTAGACTTTAAATTCGATTAAGTTCTTAATTTCTGCAGTTGTTTATTAAAAAACAGGAAATGTATAAGAAATACTTACGGTTTCAAACAAATTTATGAACGTTCTCGTTACATCGAGATATATTATACATCAGAAACGTATTTCTAATTATACTTATGACATTCATTTTAGTATATGTCTATTAAAACAAAAAATGATATCGTTTTATCAACATACAGTTAATAAATTATTAGACGATAGAGAACAAATATAATTTCCCTGTTCGATTGAGACAAAATATCGTTCTAAAAACAGGGTTGTAATAAACTTTTGAAAATAGTCGCAAAATGTAAGCATTTTTGGAAGAAAAAATATAAAAAAAATTAGAGTGCTATAAGAAATGATTCATTTTTTATTACGTACGTGTCGAGTACGAAAACGATATGTTCATTATTCTTTACGAAATTAATAAAATCTTTAAAATTAATTTAACCTCGATTAAAACTAATAATAGGCTCTTTCCATCCTGAATATTAAGTTAATGCGGCATTAACGCTAAAAGGCGCGTAAACTTTGATGATTCGATGAACCATGCGTATAAAGTCAAGCATAAATTTTCATATTATTATTAAGCGTATTAAGAAATCGCCTTTATTCGCTGTAACGATTAAGAACGTGAATGAAACAGAAATATAACTAGAATAAATAATAAAAATTATTATAGTTTCGTAGAAATGAATTTTCCATTAACCTATAGAGTAACGTTTTGTGTCTCTAAATGTACCATATCGCCATTAAAAAAAAATGAAAAAAAATGAAAAAAAAATTTTTTTAAGCATTTGAGCTGAAGAAGCGAAAACTAGTTATAGAATTTTTCACGGACGACCCGATAGTAGCCTTCATTTTGAACTTGAGTATAATTTTCTGCATTCGAAGGTCAAAGTTTTTTTTTCACATATAAACCCCGAATTCGAAAAGGGGAGAAAATCTTACGTAGAACAAGTTGAATACACCTTAGTCCATAAAATGCGTATAATTTTTAATTGCTGCAGTGAAATGAATTTTGACGCATCCTCATAATTTTATTACATATTGCCGATAGGAGTCTTCGACGTCTTTTCCAAAAATTCACATCACTAAATTAAAAGTTCTAATTTCCACAGGGAAAACCAATAATACCGAGGTCGTGTGATATAAAAAAAAATAAAATCGAAAAAGGAAAAATTTCAGACATACGTACTCATCGATTAAAAAAAAAAAAAAACCGTATCCAGAACGGGAGAAACCGGCAAAATTATCGACACTCGTTCGTTCAGCCTCGGAGCTGTATTTAGGCGAATAAATATATCACAATCGAGAATCATTCAAAAGCCAACATCAGCGGTCACTGCGTGAACAGCAGCCGGTTTGAGGTAATTTCCCACCCGAGTGACGCGTGGCCGTTTAAAAATAGAATACGAAAAAATATAGAACGATTCTCGATTAACGAGTAGCCCGTCCGAGGTGGTCGATATAATTCGATTTATTTACTAGTTAGCGCATGATTTTGCACGAGTGTACATTACAATTTTAGAAGAAAAATAAGATCGAAAAAGATTCATTGACGAGCCATCCATCGAGGTCGATATTAAGAAAAATTAAAGCTCTAATAATTTCTGAACCGTCTTTTATTTCTTTCCATCATTGGCAGTTCGTTAGATTAACGCTCGATCGAGTGTCAATGGCTTTAAACGAATCTCCAATCATATCGTTCATATCGTGTTCAATAAATCATCTTAGAGCGTATACATATATATATATGTAGCGATAGTGTACAATAGGGAACTGGCGTTCGTTATATTAAAATTTACATTAGAGTACTTTTTATTATATAGTTTTTATCAAAAGTATTGTATAGTTTTAAAGAAATTTCTTTTAAGTAAATACAGACTATTGACATTACCTTAAAGTTTAACCTAATTTCAAAGGATATTTCACTCGTGATGTCAAGGATTAAAAGCAAAGTAAAACTAATGTATCTAGCTGTATATATATATATATATATATATATATATATATATATATATATATATATATAGATAGATAGATAGATACATCAGATCTATAAATCTGGTTTCTTATCTGACTTCAAAAAACAAATTTTTATTAATTCTTTGTCCATCGTATATTACATATATAACTGCTGTAGTTGTTAACGGTACGTACGCAATATTCGTCCAAAAAAGGGGTTTAATTCCAGAATGCAAGAAATTATTAAAAAAATAATTTGCTTAATTTAATTCTGATGATCAATACCCAAGAATTATTAGTCATTACTCTCAGTCAAGTTTTGTACCTAAATAAAATATTGTGTCGCCTCTGATTTTTATGGAGATTGAAAATATATCCAGGAAAAAGACCAGTTCTTGGACATTTATATAGTCATTAATAACGGATAAAAAGATGCCCGATCATCAGTTATTGACCAGTCTTTTTTCCATCTGCTGGCCGATAACTGGACATTAGAATTCCTCATTGCTTTTGTTTGAGGCTTATAGCTTGAGGCTGACATTTTTTCATTCTATTTGAAGCCCACATTAGTTGGACATTAAATTGATGCTGAACTGTTTTTCATATCGACTTTTTGGCGAACTTTAGATTTTTATTTGGCGATTTTGACTTAAACATGTTTTGGGCATTAAAACTGGTCCTGAGTCAGTTTTTATAGAGTTCAAATAATTGACGAGAGCAGAGAGATCGTAAACTATGAAATGATGATAGGATTAGGAAAAAAGAACAACTTTTATCCTTCAACTTTAATGGAATGTTCAATTTTTAAGAATTGTGTTGATTTTAAAAGTGCAAAAATCATCCTTTAATACGTTAATTATTGTACGTCGCGCGTTTTTTATCGCACGACCGAAAGTATCGGTCAAAAATAATCGCTTCCAAATACACACATACACACACACACCCACACACCCACACACACAATATATATGTATACCTAAATACCAACCTTCGGCCTGTGCTGTCGGGCGCCCCGATATCTCAGCCCGTGGTGGCCCTTCGCGTGATGATGATGATGATGATGGGGCCCGTAGACGCCGGGCGACCTCGTGATCCGGAAACTGGGCGGGAACTTGGCCGGGTCGTGATGGAGATGCTGATGATGGTGGTGGAACGGCTCGCGACCCGCGGCCGCGCCCGGGCCGACGGGGGGCGCGCAAGCGGCGCCCGGGGTGCCGGGTAAGCCGACGCAGCCGGACGACGAGGCGCTCATCAGGCCCGAGCGGCTCCTTATGCTGGGCAGCGGGGACAGGCGGAGGTCCTGCAGCTCGATTATGTCGGCGTCGGTCGAGCCCGGAAATGGGGAGCTCGCCTTGCTTCCTGCGGGGGGCGAGGGAAAGATGTGTGGGGCTTAATCGATTTAGCTTGGAAGCTATATATATATATATATATATATATATATATATATATATATATATACGTTTTCATTTTCGCGTCAAGGCACAAGGAAGGAAAAAGGAGATTGACCGAAGAAATCTTTTTCCCCCCTTTTTTTGCTTCAGTCTTTCATTGTTTAGTAGAAATGAAAGAGCGATGTTTTATGTTTTTTTTTTGTTGTATACCCATCTACTTGTGCGCCTCTCCGATCGCGTCGTTGCGCGAAAAATTACTTTCGAGCAACTGCAGAGACTGGATTGCTGTTTTGATTACTAAAGTTTCGAAGAAAATTTATATTTCAGACCAGACCGTGTAACTTTGCAAATCATGAAATGTAACTTTTGATCGGTATCATATTGCTATATATATATCTTTTCTATATTCAGTTTTCCTTTAGGAGGTCTGTAAGAAGATTCCAAGTTGAAAATTAAAAAAAAAATGAGAGAAAAGATGACTCATTACGTGTACTGCGAAGATAATATTTTTTTTCGTCGAAGATCCAGTAGATTATAATTATAATATTATAATTATAGTGTTATAATTTTACCTTGTTAATTAATCCAACGGAATCGGCACGAACGTATATATACAATAACGATGATTGCGTTTGAAAATTTTTTGGTAAGTCGTACGACTTTAAATTAAAGTATAGTCTAAAAATTTAAAGATTTTTTATAATAATTAAGGTAGGATATAAAAATGAAGCTTTTATAATTTGACAAAACAGTTTTTTCACCAAGTCATACAAAAATAATACTTTATGCAGTATTGTAATTGTATACACAATTCCAATGTCTTGGCCGTAAAGGTATTAAACAAAAATTTCAAAGTAATCTTGAATACCGCACTCAATGTATTATTTTCATCCATATTGCGTTAATTATATTTATTATCTTCGTTCCATTTTGTAGTTCTTTTTACACCTTTGTTTTTGTCCAAATTCAGCCACATTGTAATTTTATCCATCGAGAAGGAAGTTTAAATCGAAAATGTAGAGAAACGAATCTCATTTCGACGCGTCCTTCACCGTTAAAACTCGCATTGCCCGCGAAATATTAGAGAAAAAAAGCATTTCCACTCTCTCTCTCTCTCTCTCTCTCTCTCTCTTCACTATCTCACAGAGCAAGCAAAAAAGTGTCTCGAGTAATAAGAAGATTACGCAGGTACATGCGATGGAACGTCGCGAGACTAGCCGCCGGCAATTATCTCGACGGCGTTGTCCTTGCTAAAGCATCTCCCCCCCCCCGCACTTCCCCTTAATTGCTACCGCGGCTGCGAAGCTCTTTTATTCACGTACGTGTATAGATGTGTATATATAGCCTCATACTGACCAGCCTTTGACGAGCATATCGTCCTCTTCTCCTCGATCTCCTTCTTCTTGCTCTTCTTTTTGGCCCGGGCGCCCCAGTACGTGTAATTAACGGCCGCGTACTCGAGGAGCGCAGCGAACACAAAGACGAAGCACATCACCAGGTAGATGTCGATGGCTTTCACGTAGCTGATACGGGGCAGGGAGCTGCGCACCCCCGTCGATATCGTCGTCATTGTCAGGACGGTCGTTATACCTATAAATATGTGCGCGTGCGTGTGCATGCGTGTATATGCGTGTGTGCGTATGTGTATGCGTGAGTGTACGATCGGAATGACGATCATAAATATACTGTATAGAAATATATAATATATAGTCGGTTTCGTATAAAAGAGCGAGGTCATGGTTTCGCATATTTTATATGTAACGATAGGTTTTGCGAGCTTCAACGATCTATACTGGACTCTCTATACCAATATCGAAAAAATACAGAAAAAAAAAGAAAAGTCATAATATATATTATGCATTTCTACCATACCAAATGTAACGTTGATTTGAAACTTTGAAAAATTACAATAAATTTCAGACGCCCATTTGTTACACAGTCGTTATTTTCATTCGGCTCTTTTATTTGGGAATGTATAGTAGGAGCATGGGCAGGGTTATACGATTAAATTTACCCATTGATAAAAATTGAAATCAAACGATAAAGAATCTCGAAATATTTACCGACAATTATCACACAGCTTTAAATGAATAATATTCGCAACCTGAATAAGTGTCTACTAAACTTTCTACTATAGAATATTTTTTGTCCAGCCGTGCGTGAAGTGGGCGCGTGAAGGATTGATTTGCGAGCGTTAAAGCTCATTGTCTTGTGTATATACGTTTTTTTTTCTCAAATTTTAACGACGCACTGTAAGGAGCCAGGAAAGAGCGACGGTTTTAACATTTTCAAGCAGGCACGAGACAGAAATATTTAAAGCAAACGTTTTTGCTCGGAAATCGGCCATTAACACAGACGCACTACGATTTTCACCTTCGCACGATTGTCGTGGAACTTGTTCGTGGCTCTACCGGTGGCTTAGAATGATCGTTGCTCGGCGAGAAAGTCAACTCTACAGACTTATAGTATAAACTACTATTACCTGTTATAATACGACGTTTAAACAAAACAGAAAGAAACACCTAAAATTAACACTTCTTAACATGTACTTTATGGTGAACTGACTACAATTTGTATTCCACTATGCAACGTGAATATTAATATTAAAAAAAAAAAAATTATGCATAGTAATGCGTTTTTTTATACCAATTATAATTATCAATTTCATAACCAATATTCTTGGAAAAATTAAATCCATATTTATATAGAGATTACGGCGACATTGATAATCTTGACTGATCTTTCACTCAGATACACCGTAAAACAGGCTTAGCGTGGTGACCGAGGTTAGATACGATTTTCGAAGGACAAAGGGATGTTCGCTGAATTCATCCTTAACGGAGCGAAAATGTGTAAATTAGCTGTATCGATCGACGTTATATATATATATATATATATATATATATATATATATATATATATATATATAGTAAATCAGAAAACAGACTTTCACTATTACACCGAGAGCATGTAATCCAAATCGGAGATGTTTCGGACCGCTGAAGAACTTGGCGCGCAATATCTACAATACAGCTGATCGTCTTTTTTCAACAAAGAGTATTTTACTATGCGAGGTAGGCGAAAGAGCCTTACACGGCTTGAGTGCTCGAAGGATCGATGGAATCGAGTAAGATTTGTATCGATCCAGATCCAACCCCAAATCTGCGCATTCTTGTGTATATGCATAATTCAATATAAAAAGAAAGATGCTCTGCTCTGCACGCGTCTAATAATAATTTTTTTCTTTCATGTACCAAGCCATTATGATAACCAAATCTGGTGGTTTGAAAGGTACCAAATTCGAGGAAGATTACATTAGATCGCACAGGGTAATAAAGCAAATTATAAAAAATAAATTAAATTCCATACTTATTTCAATTAGTTGCAATTCTATATGTGTATGAAAAATGTCCTCATTTTCCGAGGACGAAAAAACAGATAAATAAATTTTTTTCCATATAATTATCATGATTAACTCTATGCATATGTGATTAGAATAGGTGACTTATGAAATGTCTGACAAAGTATTTTATTTTATATATAGTAACAAAAGACGGTCTGAGAAAATTGAACTTTTACACCACCTTGAACACATCCTGTGATTCTTGTATTCCCTCCATCTGGATGCCCGAAACGAACATAGGATCTATATTAGAATTATCAGATTTGTGTTAAATCTTGTAGCTTTTTTGGAAATTGTTTCGAGCGATTATACCGTGAGTAAATACAGCTATAACGTTCGATAGATTAACCAAAATAATATTTAGTCCATGTAAGTTCTTCTTAGAACACAAATAGCTACCTCTAAAACTGAAACCCTTATGGTTTTAGAAGAGGCAATAGTAGAAACTCCACCCAAACCACACTCCTACATCCGCAAAAAAGTATGAAGGAATATTTCTACATCAAATAATTCGACTCTTCCTATACAGATAACGTTGCGACGTCGATTCTATCATTATCCACTTCAGCAACATCTTCTTCCTAATATTCTCAATAATAGTCCAATTAAACATAATATTTTAATAAATAATTTGCATGATTGTTTTACCATTAACAGCGGATAATGCTAATAATATAAAAACTTCGAAGATATAATATAAATTTATTACTCAAAATAAATCATAAGTAAAAAACGTAAAGTACTTTTGAAGGATAAAGAAAAACTTACTAATTAAGTGAGATAGGTCTTCAAAGACGTAAGTGGGTTCAAAGTATAGAGAAAATTGAAATACGTAGATAATGGATCAACGCTAATCTACGAGGATGGCGTATATGTAAATTAAGTGCAGTAGTTCAGTAATCCTCAAAAGGCCAATCTCGTTTGAGCGATTATATATATAAGGAAAACTCCTTATAATCTTCTGAAATTTCGATCGCGACCTTCCAAAGGAGCCTTGGGACAAGCTATATAACTTCTACATATAGAGCAACGACTGTAATAAGGATTTAGGCATCCTCGTCGAAACTGGAAAGTTTTGACGTTTGTATAACTGTCATTTGTATTGGCGACAAAGAAGAAATTCATATACGACTCGTCTATTTTGTAACTGTGTGGTGTCTCTCAAGTTGCGTATACCATCTGTCACTTCTGCCCGAGATGGGGAAGGCATTGCGCCCGCTTTATTTTTGAAGAAGGTCGGTTGATAAGAAAAGAGCAAGTATATATATATATATATATATATATATATATAGCAGATGACGTCTTGACATACTGTCACAGCTCTTTAGAAAGCAGTCGCGGGGAGAAAGGATGAACAAGCATGAAAGGGGATGGAAGGAGAAAAGGGGTGCCGAGGGATTATCCGCCCGTCTGAAGATTGGCAACTCTAATTACTTCTAAAGCCTCCAATTCTAATTACTTGTATAGTACACAATAGTAAATTATATACATATATATATATATATATATATATATATATATATATATATATATATAGATACCGGAAACATGTATAAAAATTTGTTGCATATATACAGCCGCACTAAATTGCCCCATTACATATATATGGTGGATGATGTCGGTGTCACGATAAGCACTTCTTTCGAAACGGATCGAGCTTTCCACACGACCTCTGGTCATTATTACGTAAGTGCGTAATGACGCAAATTCGTTTTTATTTGAATGAAGAAAAATAGCGTATGTATATTATCGACGATAGCGATAGAACAAAGAATAGCAATATCACAAGAAGAGTGTAATGTATTCGTGTTCGATTGAGATGAAAAGTCCATTGAAATTTTCATTTTTCATATAAAATTTCAAATTATTACGATGTAAATTTTTGCAGATTCGATATATTAAGAATGCAAAAATTCTACAGAATGCAAAGTACGATTTAGCTCGAATAAATTTCGATTTTAATTACGTTATTTGTTTCCATCTTCGAAACTAGGTTTAGACGAAGCCTTGGCAACAAAGATTTAATTGTACTAATTATACTCAGTTGGAAGAGACGTTTACCCAGAACTATTGTTTGCGGGACAGCGTCAAGAAATTAATGCGTTGAATGACAAGCAATTCAATCGTAATAATAAGTTCATACTAAGAAGCTTTCGAAAACGAAGTTTCTTTCTGAATGTAAAATTCTAGCATTATGTTAGCTAGACCAAAAGAAATACGATAAATAACATTTTGCGTTGCTAAGACATAGAGCAATAAATTAGAATGCGTCCTTATCATAAATCATTTAATTATTCGCGCATGCTCGTAAAAAGTGCACCTCAACAACAAATACCATGAGTTAAAAAAAACCTTTTTAACAGTAGAAATATGATTTTGAATTAATTGTAAAAAAACACTATTAAGATAAAGTTAATTGATGATTCGTGATACACTTGGTGAAAAGTGTTTTAATAAATTAAGATGAATAAATTATATGATAAACAATCGGATAATTGCACATGTCAAATAAATTTATAAATTTTCTTTAAAACAGGTGTAACAATACAATTCCTACAACATCAGAATGGAACTCATTTGTTATTGTGAAAGTATTCATGTGTTTTTAACTCAATTGATCTATGTTTAGTTTTGCCAAAGTTATAAATTTTAAAAGCAATCCGAAGAAGTTCCATAAACTAAGTATATTTTTATTACTACCGTTTCTTGCATAACCGCACATGTTCAGATGTATATTGCATGAAATAATCTTAAATATTATATTCTTTCGGTAAATGACTTTTTATTTTGCGCGATCATCGTCACAATCTATAAAAGATTAATGTAAATTTTTCTCTTTTTACACCTAGTTTTTCTCACCAGTCTGCAAATTTCAAGTACACGATGCTTATTTTTTGTCTCAATTTTTCGACATTAATATTTTCATTTCAATTACATGCCTGGCAAATCGCAAGCATGGAAGCTTTGATTTTTCATGTATCACTATTGAAATGTTTGTGGAGGCTACGCCTAATAATAGAAAAAAGAGAGATAAAAAATGCGTGTTCCGAGCTCCTTACAGTTTTCACTATCCTCTAATATTTGATGAATAATTTTTTTTCTCTTTTATTCGTTTCAAATAACGCGGTTCGCAGGCCTCTTAATTTTTCTCGAAATCTACCGTCCCCGGAAGCTAGTGTCGTAAGCGATTAGACGGGGCGTGGGAGAAAGTCGATCAGAGTCTTACCGAGGGCGACGCGCGCGCTCGTGGCCTCGTGATTGATCCAGAAGCTGACCCAGCTGAGCATCACGATCAGGATGCTCGGCAGGTAAGTCTGAAAGACGAAGTAGCCGATGTTGCGCTGGAGCTTGAAGCTGAGCGAGAGCCTCTGGTAGATGCCGGTGGCAAGCCACTCCTTGCGGTCGTTCGTCTCGAAGCCGATTATCGTGAACTGGGGCAGCTGGGCGTCGTCGACGCCGCGGACCGGGGTCTCCTTCCAGGACATTACGACGTCCGCCACCGTGTAGCCGTCTGTTGGGTTCGTTTTATAGCGAAGGTTGGATTGGGGGGGAGGGGGGAGGGTGAGAGAAAAAAGAAGATGAATACGTAGTATATTAAACATACATTTTCTTTTTAGAAATAATTTCTTTGTAAAATTAAAATTGTATCGTGGTTATAATTATATTATATATATAATTTTATGTGTATTGTTTATTAGCAATTTATATTTCATTGCTAAAGATTTACTCGCAATAATGTCTGTTTTCGATTTTTTTTCCCTCGCTCTCTGCAGTTTAAGTTCGTGCTCTCGACGCGTAACACGTTTTATATTTTTCACAACTCATTTTACCGAACGTCATGCGTGGTAAGTAGTTTTTCATTTCCGTATTAATTAATTTTTTCCTTTTATTTTTCCTCTTCTGTTCGAAGAAAAACGCTGAAAAGTAAGCAGGTCAATGAAGTATTAGCGAAAATCAAAAATTACTTGCTCCCAATGAAAGCGATGAAATTCGAGAAATTTGTATTTATAGTTTAGCAATTACTCAGCGTTGCCGTGATACAGCTGAAATCGTAATTTCTCATACGTAGATAAATGTGCCATATTGTATTAAAAACGAAATTCTACTGAAACTATGGAACACGCGCCCTAATCATATTGGAATATAACATTGTACATGCATGTTATTAAAATCGATTTTCTCTCGGTTTACGATAATATTGACAATTATTCTTATTTATTATTAACGATTATTTATTCGAAAAAAGTTACTAAAAATTCGCTTAAATATCTTGTTTAAACAAATAAAAGTGTATTTAAATTTCATTATTAGTACATTTAACTCGATATTTTATAAAAATTTATTATCACCACATTTTATCAAAATAATTGTTCAAAAATTCATATACTACAGCTATTACGAATGTTCTAATAAATAAAATTATTTTAAGAAAATTATTAAAAAATCATTTACTACATCTTAAATATCCTCAACTATCAGGAAAAAAATTAAGCTATAACGAACTGAAAGAATATAAAGAATGCTGATTGAAGAATCTCGTTGCCAAAATCCCACTTATTTTGAATCGCCATTTGTTTAAACGATATTTTCAAATGTCGTCTGTTCTCACGGAACGTCGAAATGACACTCGCTCTTTGTTCGCTTTTCTTCGCACGTCTATTTCTATATTAATACGATTCTCTCTTTACTTATACTTTCATAATTATGAAATTTCGATTACTGCTATCGCTCGATTTCGTTGTATACTTCTGTTCTAATCAGATCCAAGATTACAAATATTGCAGTGTTTTTGACGCGAATTAAATTTCAATGACAAAAACTCCGAAAATCATGTATGTTCGAATTATATGTTGAAAATTATGAAAAATTTTAAAAAACAATTTTAAGGTAAAGTTGTAAATTTGATCAAATTATTCTGAAGGATTGCTAGATCGCTGACTTATCGACACCGATTTTCGTTATAATTTTAGTCTCAGAACGCTCATTTTCGTTGCGTTCGTTTTCGAAAATATAAGTTTTGGAGAAAAATGTATTTCAGAGCATTTTTCAACTTTTATTTCAAATATCGTTATATGCACTGAAAAATGTTAAACAGGATTTTTATGATTATTTTTTTTTAATGGGTTTCTTCATGTCAAATTAATTTGCGGCGAAGGCCACTATGAAATTCACAAGCATCATTCGAAATATATATATAACAAGAATTTGTCCAGAAAATCGGGCGAGAGAATCAACTGGATGTTGAGCCAATTTTATTATCGCATTGAACATCGTCGGATATTTGAATATTTCGAAGACGTACGAGATCAACGAAAGCTGCCCTGTCCAAAATATGTCCGAAAAATCTGTTTTATTTCTCTGAACAGCCCGTCGCGCGTTTAAAATTTTTCTTATTTTTTTACACATTTTTATATCGACGTTGATTATATAATATTATATCATCGTCTAACGAATCGTGTCTTCTTAAAGGCGGAATGCTCTGTCTTTTTTATTCGCGCGTTCCTCGAAATGCAAGTTCAACGGCAGAAAATGGAAATATTGGAGCTTCAAATATATATATATATACAGCGGAATTAATATGCCGATCCCCCACGTATGCTCGCGCGTTCTCCGGAGCGGAGAAGTTCGATCGCAAAAATAACCGCAATACTGGGGCAGTTCTCGCGCGCATGAGCGCTCCGGTGCGTCTATTCTTGGAACGGCATCATCCATTAAAGTGTATTATGCGCATGTAATGGTCATTTATACATCGCAAACATTTAACTTCGACTGAATGACACGAAGATAATTATTTCTCGTTACGTAAGGCAACGTATAAATTCCAAAAATATCGTCCAGATTTATCGGCCGGGTAGTCTTTGTTTTTTTTTGTTTTTTTTTGTTTTTTTTAAAGCGTTCGATCCACGTCAGTGCGTCTAACAAGAAGCTCCTATTTAATGGCAGTTTCTACATGTACGTACATTCGGAATATTATAGTGATTATCGATACAAAGGTGTCTTGATCTCTGCGAAATCGACTCCGTTAAATTCTGTGACATCTCACGGTCAAGGTAGATATAGAAGATCGATTATTAATTAATTTACTAGATTATCCACTATCGGTTATTCGTTGATGAAATTTAGTTATTTTTTTTGTCAATTTAAAATTTTATTTTTCGTCGTCTTATTGCCGGTCTTCTTGGGTTTTCGTATCGTTTCAGTGAGACTCGAATGGAAAAATTTAGGGATATATGAGAGAGATTTTAAAGATAGCTAAAAATATATCATGACAGAATGGTGAGTCTTTTCGCGGAGGATTGTTTTGTGAAACTAAATGTGTAGCATGCTGAAGAAAAATTTATTAAAAATATCCACGGATCTTAGTAGAATGAAAAATTGGTTCTTCATATACGATAAGTCAATTTATAATTTTTTTTTTAAACATTGGTTTGCTTCAATGATTTGTTGAACTTTTAAAAAAACTATTCAACAAATAAGATTATACAATTTCGATGTATATTATAAACAATTAATTGACATTTTTACATTAATTTCAGAAACATAAATTCTTTATGATATTAAGCAGACCGAGGAAACGTAGCCGTATTTAAATTTACTGTATGTACGTTTTTCGAAAAATTTGATTTTTATATTGTACGCGTTATTTGCAAAAATTATATTTAAAAAAAAATCTACAACGCTTTTACAACTAATACCGCATCTCAGATTAATAATATTTTTTTATCTTTATCCGAGTTGTCATCATGATCAAAAACATAAAGCAGCGTGTATTAACTCTTCTTTATCTATTCGGCAAAGTGATTCTGTAGATATCGACTCTATAGTTTCGTAATTAAAACTACTAATAAAGTTTTCTCTATCATACTAGAATGTAAAAAAATGGTAAAATTTGGATCTTTTTTTTATCTATAGCTATGCCACCTTCGTAGTTACCCTTTCAAAAGTGTATTTATGTATAATTATATACACCACAAGCTATTAAAGTACGTTTTTTTTTTCAAGCAGCAGCGCTTCGGCGGCTCGTTTCCTCTTAATATATATTTACGCTTTATATATATATATATATATATATATATATATATATATATATATATATATATATATACTATACGCGTGAGAGCACAGGGGTCGACGAACGGTTACCTGTTATAATATATAACGAATACGCGCAAGCTGGCATGCGAAGGAGTTCTTCCGATGTAATGGGGGGAAACTGTATAGGAAGGGTTATACCACACTCCCCATGTGAATAAACGTATATTACTTCGGGGCGACGACTGTTGGATGTGGCGTCTATCGAAATTTGAATTTTTTGTGGAATTGGGTAATGTACGTGGAGTCGGTATATATATATATATATATATATATATATATATATATATATATATATGCACATATATACATATACAGAGTAACTTATCAGCGATATCCATAACAAAGTATATTGAACAAAATTTAGTAAATCTAGATTATTATTCTTCTCCCAGTCACACGCAAAACTGTACATTATTTTTGTCGATTATCATAAATTGCTTCTTTTTTTTAAATAAGGTTCCCTTTTCTTTCGCTAAAGTTTATTGATAAATGTTAATATATGCATCGCACATTTATTTAGGATTAAAACAGTCGTTTTACATTTGCCGTGACATTATCTGTACATGCGGCACTGTGTCAATTCGGTGAGGATGCAAAATTCCATTAATAAAGAAATAATCTTACAAAGATATTATATTTAATATATAAATTGTTATAAAGCCATCAGACCGAAATCGTGTGAGTATAAAATAAATACGATTTATTTTTTAACATTATTAAACAAAATACAGAAAATCAAGCAGCAATCTTTTAAGATTTTATAAATGTTTAATTCGAAATATTAGTATAGTTATAGCTTACGATACAAAAATTATAATGTTACTCGTAAGAATGTAGCTTGATTCAGAACTTAAGTACTTATCGATATGGAGAAAATTTATCCTTTTAATATTCATTTAAAATAAGTTTACTTATGTATTACTGCTAAATTACTGTTATTGAACGCCTAATTAGCTGAATTATTTAACCGATTATCGATCCACCTTTTGAATGTTCATTCATTTCAGTGTTAACAGAGATCCATTTTGTAGCTGTATAGGTATATATGAAAATTGTTAAAAAATTTATTTATGTAGATCGCTAAGCTACGACCCATTACATCTTTCCGCGTTATATTTTACGGATTAGTTGCCCTGCCGAACGAAACCTCGTCACCAGCCCTTTCTGTATTATTTCGCATCGCACGGAAGAGTCACGCGCAGCTTGTTAACCTCGCATTATATTATTCTATTGCGTCTGTTAATCGATTTCTTGCACCAACCGCTCCCTCTTTTTGAAAAATACACGAAGGTGATTAGGCAAATCTGAATAAAGCCGGTATTTTATATTGTATACTCGATATGAATAGTAAGTATTTCTTTTTCGGCTGAAAGAACTGGTATTTACATTAGGAAAAATCGTAACAGTTTTACTTTGACATAAACACGCCGACATAGTCTGCGATCATCTGGTTGGTCAAATGATGACGTCACCATGTATAAGCAGCTTACATATCTGCATATATACGCTAAATACGAATGATATTTAGAAAACGAATAGTCAAGAATTATATTATATTAAATTTAAGCTGTCTGTAAGTTATTAAAAGAAAAAACAAATTTTATATATCATAAATTATATCATTAAATCCGAAAATTTGAACTTTTCAACCTAGAATTACCAAATATTAAACGCAGAAAGCTTAGACCACCAGATTGAAGATTCGCAAATTCTCGACTGGTAGTCTTTAGACTGTTAAACTTTTAACCCCTGAGCTCTAGACTCTCAAAATTTTTTCCTAAAATTTCAAACCGAAACCTATGTCAGCCCAAACCCAAACTCGAATCGTAAACTTTCAAATCCATAAATGTCGAATTCAGAATTCCGAAACCTTTGATTTTTGAACTCTTTATTCCTAAATTTTAAGCTCTGAAATCTTCAACTCACAAATTCTAATTTTCTGAGTCTAAGATTCTATTCCAATCTCCTAACCCCTTGACTGCCTCATCCCTGATCTTTAAACTCCAGGTTTGCAAACTATAGACTTACCGACCTTCGATTTCTAAGCCCCACAATCTCAAACACTTGCATCCTACACTCAAGAATCGTAGATCCAATATCTCTAATCTTTAGACTTCCAAACCTTTCATTCACCAGCCCAGAAAACTCAAGAATTCCAAAATTTAAACTCCCAAACTTTTGACTACTAAAATTTGGAGTCGCAAACCATTGACCGAGTAAAGCTAGATTTCTAAATCTAGGGCTCTTAAATCTAGGAATCTGAAGTCCTTGACTCCTACACATTTCTAGAAATTTAATTTTTGACATTAAAGATTGCAAGCCTGTTGGGACATAATACTACTGTGTACAAACATGAGTAAGATTTTTCAATTGAAACTTCTCGGTTTAACGATTTGGACAAATGTTTTTATTTTTAAGTTGGTAGTACTGTCAGAGTTATCTGTACCAAATGTGTTTTTTAAATAAAGAAAATTTGTCTCTTCGGTTTTCATAATGTCTGGAATTATTCAACAAAAAAGTTGCATTAAATTTTGTGCGCGAAATGAAATATCGGACGCCAAAACGTTCAGAATGTTACAGAAGGCCTTTGGTGAGAAGTCAGTGTCAAGAGCAAGTGTTTTTGATTGACATAAATTGTTCAAAGAAGGTCGAAAACGCGTTGCAAACGAACCACATCAAAGACGATCAAGAACATCTACTGATAGGCTACACGTCGACAAAATCAAAGAATTCGCAAAATCGTCGATTGACTACTAGAGCGCTTACTAATATTGTTGGAATTTCAAATGGGTCAGAAAACACCATTTTGAAAGATATTTTGTATCTGAAAAGAGTGAAATCTCGATTGGTGTCAAAAACACTCAATTTTTTGGTAAACCAGCGTCGCATGGGGGTCTGTGAAACGATGCTTTCGAACTATCAGAACAAGATGGGATGCATAATAACTGGAGATGAGACTTTGGTCTATGCCAACAATCCAGAAACAACCGATTAATCGAATGAATATCGTGCCAAATGATAGCGGAGACCGAAAAAATCACCCCAAAGTCGCTCGAAAATCAAGGTTACGATCACTGTTTTCTTCGATTATCGTCGTGTGGTGCGTCATGATTTCTTTTCAACCGGTCAAACAGTTAACAAAGAATATTATTTGAGTGTTATGCGTCGTTTGCGTGAAGCTATTCGTCTCAAAAGGCCAGATTTATGGAACCAAGACAACTCTTGGTTATTGCATCAGGATAATGCACGCGCTCACACTACATTGATTTTACGTGAATATTTCGCCACAAATTCAACCAATATCGTTCCGACTTTTGGCTGTTCAGCAAACTCAAAAGACCACTTCAGGACACGGTTTTGATTTGATTGAAGAAATAAAAGCCGAATCGACGAAGGAACTGATGGCTATTCCGGAATATGAGTCTAAAAAATGTTTTGAAAATTCGAAAAAGCGTTGGCATAATTGCATTGCATCCGGGGGAAGGTTATTTTGGGGGGATGAATTAGATTTAGAAGAATAAATAAAGATTTAAATAAAGTTATAAATAAAGTCTTATTGATATTTATACGCAGTAGTAAGTTTATATATGTACAGGTCTATATGTTTTAACTTTTTTTATGTTTTACGCGAGTTTACGCCTGCACTTAATGTTTGCACTTTTACTTGTTTGTTGAGATTGCAATAATTTGAAGATGTAAGATTAAGATACACAATCACACTAATTTATACAATACTATGAAGATATAAAAAATTATCATAAGTGGTGACAATTTTTACGATCTACAGTTACGTCTCCAACATATATTTTTATTTAAAATCTTTCACTATGCGTCGATGTTAGCGCTTGGGACATTCGGAATCGGCTTGCGTGCATAGCTATGCTTTTATGCTTGATCTGGCTTGACACATGTATCCGACGTGACAGAAAGTGTAAACGCAGGTAAAAGAAAGAGAGGTGTTAGGATCGAGTACGGCTGAGAGGGAGAGAGAAAGAGAGCGATAAAACAGGATCGGTAAGTTTCAAGTCATGCCATGCTCATGTCACGCTCATGTCACTATTTTTAATAGGTTACCCGAAACTCAGTCGAAATTTTGAATTGCCCCTCACTCTCACGCCAGTTCCTATACAAATGTCTTTTTTTATGGAACGCAGTGCATTCCCATATTGTATTTATATAATAAATTTATGTATAAATGGGACTTATCCTCCCGCATTGCGTACAGCTCTCGATCTCGACCGTGCAGTTCTGCGAGTCGAGGGGATAGTAGTGGAGGTCCATCATGCACGCCAGAGTCGTGGTGAATCTCATCCCGTAAGTCACCGAGCCGTCGCCGGAGAGCCGCACAAGCTTGTTGCGCTCCGTCACGTCGTGCAGGAAGCTGAAACGCAGGTATACGTGTATAGATCGTACGGGAGCACGCGTGAGTCAGCTGTATAATAAAGATCGTATCTTATAATATACTTTCGTAGGAGAAGGAGTGCAAGAGGAGAACGGAAGCTGGCTACACGCGTTGGTAAAACCTAAAGAGAAATCGAAGAGGGGAGACTTTTTTACAACTTTTTTTTTACAACAATTCTCGCTTGCTCTTTATGTTCAATGCGCCGTACTGTCTTCAGTGCGCTGAAATGTTTTATTGGCAAGTTCGAGTTTTTTTCTTTCCGTTTTACTCCGCTCTTCAACCTTATTTTTGAGAGAGAGAGAGAGAGAGAGAGAGAGAGAGAGAGAGAGAAAGAGATAGTCGATGCCCGGATTATTTTTATGCATTCACGCATCAGCTGGGATTTTATCGAGTCTTCTTTGTGCTTCGTAGCGGTGAGCGAGTTGACGGAGGTCATCAGTACAGTTTGTACTCGACCAAATTTTGAAAAAGGATAGCTGCTTGAAACCGAGCCGCGAGCGTCGGAAGGAATTCGACCGATGTCTTTATTTTTCTCAACGGTGCGGCGTACAAACAGAGTTCGATTTAAGCGACAATTACATACGTGAAATGGGTATTAGAGAAAATGATCATGATAGACGGACCGGATTTACGGAAGAAACGCGATTGATTTTAGACCATGCACGATGTAAATATAATTATGCACAATTCGTGAAAGGAAATATTTATAAAGCATACGTATGCGAGCGTATATAGGATTTACAAGTACGGTTTGCCAAAAGTTTGATTACAATTCGCAATGAACAATATATTAACATAATGCGACGCTTATTTCTAAAATCGAATAAGTCTTTTTTTCCACCCCCTCAAACAGCGCTCTTTCGCCTTTTGCGCTTTTAATAATACATTCTAAATGTATGTAAATTTCAAATTTTTATACTCGAATATCTCCGAGCGCGCACGTGCGAAAACATCGGAGAAAAATATCTCCTGGACTATAAAACATTTTCGCGAGCGTTGAAATAAACCTGAGTGCAGAAGTAGACTTGTAAACTAAAACTACTTTCCGGCACTTTACACCTCCGAGTGTCGCGCGCTTTCTCGCACGGTCTAGTAAATATAAAAAAAAATAGCAAAAAAAAATTTACACTCCATTCTCTGACATTGTTTCTTTAAAAAATCGAGAGAGAGAGAAAGAGAGAGAAAGAGACAGAAAGAGAGAGAGAGAGAGACATCATTTTTCTTGCGGATCAGACTTCTTATTCCGTAACTAAACAAAATTTCTTTTTCAGTTTTTTAAAGAAATTCAATTGAATATTTAGATTAAAATGAGCAATAAAGTATGAAGATAAAAAATTATTCTATTAAGCATCCTTTGTGCAGAACTCTTTCAATAGTCGACATAATAAATGGAAATCTTTATTTTTTTCAAATTCGTTTTAACTTATAATAAATCGCCAAAATTGTCACCGTATTCACGGAATATAACAATAATGCTATTTATTCATTACTATGTAGCCAAACTTATCGCCATGCACGGCTACAGTGATCTCGAGAAACCTTATTACTTATTATTTAGTTTACTCGTATATGAATGTAAAATATAAATAAAAAAAAATGCTGAAAAAACTTTATTCGGTTTCTTTTAACGAGATGAAGCAAAATTGTATACAAGAACACTGGAACGAAAACGCTGAAAATTAAAATAACGATAATATAACTATGATTCTATTATATCACATCACACAGTTATATATATATATATATATATATATATATATATATATATATATATATGTAACAATAATTACTTTTTATAATTTACGTTTATATTTTGTGGTATTCAATTATTCATTCATGAATTTAGACTAATAGAAATTGCACATTTAAAAAATTTAAGCGGTCGTGTAGAGGCCGAGACAAAATTCATTCTTTATTTGTATTTTTTTCTACGTTTTTTTTCTCATTTTTTCACGGAATAAAAGTGAAATTGAATTTAAATATCTTCAATCGACTTCGCAAACGAGTTCAATTTATAGTTTCATTATTTTTACCGCATGAAATTAAATTTTATAGAGCACTGTAACAATTTTTTGCTTTATATGCTGCTTCCGATAATCAAACTAACTGTTTTCCGTCTTTGGTAATTATATTTCTTATTTTATTATGTAATTTCTCATTGTTGTATATATTGATTTACAATGTGTTGAATTTAACAGTCATTTATTCATTTATATATATATCGTACGCAGAGCATTAATCATGAAAGGAGAGATTGGTTTTGAATTGACTAGTAAAAACCAGAAGACAAGTGAAAAAAATTCAACTATAGTCTTGAACAATACTGTACAGAATCGATACCTTGATAAAATTCGAGAAGCGGATGAAAAAGGGATAAACAGAGAGAGGAAGATAAAGAGAAAAAATATAAAATTTCACAAAACTTTGAGGAAGGCTTCCTTTCTCCATTTTCCATTCAAGAAATGCGCAAATGATGGAAAAAGTCGATGACGAGACCTTTCGTCTCTATTGACGGGCTTGTATTGTATAATATATATATATATATATATATATATATATATATATATATATATATATATATATATATAAGAGGGTTCTCGCTGTATATGTAATCCCCGATGTTGCGCTGATACCCTGCGTTGATTCGCGCCCGCGGCGAAGAAGAAGACGAAGAAGAAGAAGAAGAAGCAGGAAGGTGATGAGGCGTTTGGCGGGGGGAAGGGGGAAGGGAAGCTGATCGGTTATAGAATGAGGTCAGGGTGCCGAGAGAACCCTTGCTTTAAAGAGAACTGTTTTACACGAGCCCCGCTTAACCCACATAATTGTTCGCGGGCGACGGTACGGGAAGGGGAGAGGCGGCCGAGGGGTGGCGGCCCGAAGGAAAAGGGAGAAAATTGATTCCCTCCCTCTCTATATATAGTCTACTATATCTATATATATATATATATATATATATATATATATATATATATTCAGTGCCGTACCGTGTTCCGTGGTCGCGGGCGTGCGTGCACGAGTGCGTGTTAAACTTCGAGGGCAAGGCGAGCGCGAGAGAATGCCCGCGGGGTATCGATCGCCGCGCCAGCCCCCTTCCCCCCCCCCCCCGCAAAACCCCGCCGATGCATGTATAACGAGTGTCGCCGGACATGGGCGGCTGGGAAGAGTAGGGAGATTAATCCCCGTGAATGTAGCGAGACGCTTGTTCTAATTGCTCGTTTGTTGTAAAGTTTCGGTAAGTTTCGGTAAGTTTTTGCTGTAAAGGCGTCGGAGGAGGCGGGGGGGGGGTTGAGAGAAAATACACTCGGTACTTTGGTAGCTCTTACTCCGGACGAAACGTATGTACGTAGTACATATAAGGTTTATTTAAGAATTGCGAGTTGGGCAGAAAAGCGGGGTAAGGGAATTCGCTTTGAGGGGGAAAAAGTTTTTCGAAAATTCGAAAGGAGAGGAATTGTTCGGGAATTTTATGATATTTGCAAATTTGGTATAAAAAAAAAGAAGAGAATTTGATCGTAAATGGAAGCTAGATAGTACTCAATCTTTAATACAAATATTTGAAAGTGTCAGAATGTGGAATTGTAAATAGATTATTTGATTTAAAAAGAAAAATTACGATCGGGAAAACACTAAAGAAGTGTCGAAAAAAGTTCAATAATAGTTTGAATCTTAATAAACCATTTTTTAGAATGCATACATATAAAAAAATGATTTTATAATTCATGAATTTAAGTTTCTTTATTGAATTCAATGCTTCTAACCAAATTCACCAATCATAATGAATTCCACATTTAAAATATCATATATATTACCATACTTTATACTAATAAAACGAATTCATTGAAATAACAATCGGTTTGCATGCAAAACTATATTTTCATGCACGTCGTTTTGAAAGCCCAGCTTTAATTGGAGCTTCTTTAAAAATCGCATGCATTTTTTTTTCTATAATTCTGAATAATTTCTAATGAAATTTTTTCAATTCCGCAGCCAATAAAAATCGACCCATTTTTTAAACATCTATTAAAATTTTTTTTCAGCTGACGTTTTTTTAATTAAAATTAAAAAAATATGTATATTGGAATTTTCATGTAGGCATAAGGTTAAAGATAAAAAGTTAAAGATTAAATAAAGCCTGAAAGATAAAATTCGAGATCCTCCTATGAAGGATTTTGAAGGAGAATTACTTTTCTCAATTAGAGTTGCGCGTTTCATATTTTATTTACAAAAACGAGATCTGACGCATGCTTTGGTTCAGTTCACCTGCGAATCGAAGTAAAAAAAGTTGTTTTTTTTTTATAATTAATTTTAATAATATGAATTACTGCTTTTCTTTGCGTGATTTAAGACTATCCAGCCGACTCACCTGTGTTTGTCGTTAGCAAAAAAGGTGTCCGGCACCCAAATTTTCTCAGCGAAATCTCCGCTGAGAGTGAGAATCTCCTTTTCGTGCGAGAAAGCCAGCCTCTCGTCCTTCCAGTATTGATTCAGATACATCGTTATCGTGTAATCCTGGGGGCATTGAAAATAATAACCAGCAATTAGTTGAGCCATAGAATTTTTCATCGATTTCGGATATGTAGATAAAAATTTACATGTAAAAGCACTAATCGTATTTTTCATGCTCCACTTGACCTTTCACATCGGATGATTATTTCGTTCTAAGTCATTTCATATTGTTTATTTATTCATATGGGCTTTATATTAGGATGGTTATGTAGTCGTAGTGATCACACAAGCATATTTTTACTTTAATTGTGCTTATGTCGACAGTATTTAGATAAATTAATAAATATGCCTATTGGTCTTTCAGTCGAATTATATAAATTAAAACTAATACATAATAATAACAATATATATTTATATTTTATTTAAATTTTATAAGTATATTTTTATTTTTTTTTATAAAATATTTTATAATTACATTTTGGAATTCACTTTTGAGTTAAGTATTTGTTTTTTTTTTCATTTACAATAAATAATGTAAGCGTTATTCTTATAAATCATTAAAATGTAAGCTATCATGACCTTAACGTTAATACAAATTTTTTCAGCGTATTGAATGATTTAATTTCAAAATAGTGGTTCGAATTGTTGAAAATAAAATAAGACATAAAAGATTAGAAGAATTTCAGTAATTACATTGAAATAACTTTATTTTTCTTGAATTTGGCAATTAAATTTTTATACTTTCCCAAATAAATATTCCTCTTTTAATATTTTTTACGTTCCTGTACAATAATTATTATATGCAATAATTTACAATTAAGTCCGCCAATATAATTTCTTATATACAACACATAAGCAAGCTTGTCGCAAATCTGAAAAATCGGTGGAAAATCTGAAAATGTCAATGGATTAGAAAATTCGAGATAGAAGTAATATAAAAAGAAACGTGACGCATTTGTTTCTTTCTGAACAAATCTAAAAAATTTCGTAATCAAAATAATGCAAATAGTCTCACTACTTCTCAGCGAAACGTATTTAAAAATACATTATTTTATTTTACATTATTGCACGTATTTAAAAATTGTAATAGGCATATATATATATATATATATATATATATATATATATATATATATTGCGTGTAGAAAAAAATTGAGTTTTAATGTTTATTATATGTTTGCAGAGTAGTATTTATTTTCTCTACAATACATGACTGTACTAAAAGTCCATTATTCTTCATTTTATAACGCACTTGGTATAATCAATAATTAAGATAAAGAATATTACTCTAAACGCACCTTTTTCTTGAATGTTAAATAATATCTTATTTATGAAAAATACCGAAATAATTCAAAATGAAAATATAAAAATTAACATTTGTTAGAATACTATTATAATTATTATTTACGCATTCTATGAGTTGCGTATTTACAATTCTTAATTTCATTTTTACTTTGTACTACGTGAAAAATTAAATAGAAAAAAAGAAACAGTTTTTTCTTGTCCAGAAAAACTTGCAACTGTCGGTGGATTTTTCAATTTAATAAAATTAATAAATATTTTTATTGGTCTTACAGTCTTTATATTATTATATATTATACTAAAATAATCAGTGAGACTGTCCTTGTTTACGATCACCCCCGAAGAATCTGAAATCTAAAATACTACTAGAAATAAAATTAAATTAGAATAAAAATTAAGAATAATAAAAATAATATAAATAAGTTATATTCTATGTTAACAAAGGACGACCTGATTGCACCCGTCATCTTACATTAAAATTTTTTTTCGATAATCGACGTTTCTAACCGAACTACGGTTCATCTTCAACGAGTACACTGGTTGATGATCGAAGAGATTATTTAGACATCCGAGGAAAATTAAAGTTTAAGATGGCGGGGGCAGTCAGATTGTTCTTCGCTAACATAGAATATAATTTATTTTTATTAGTTCTATTATTTTTTTATTATTTTTAAGTTTCAATCTAATTTACTTTGATTTTTAGTAGTAATTTTTATTTCAGTTTCTTCGGTGGTGACTATAAAAAAAGACAATCTGACTGTCATTATTTTAGTATAATATATTATAGTATAAAGACTGTAAAACCGACAAAAATATTTATTAATTTAATTCAGAACAGTCAAAGTAAGGACAATTTTTAATTTTTAAAATATAATAATTATCGCAATTCTGACATAGATGCTGGGATTCGCTAGAAAAATCATTCGGTAAAAAGATGGAAATTATTCAAAAGCTCGGAAATCATTCAACTCCCTTTCGTTAACCGATAAATAAATAAATGAACGGGACGATTCGAATAAGCTGATAGAATACGGCGAATTTTTCGCGCGCCTTTCTCGGACATCCGAGGGATTTTTGAATAGTCGCGAATTCAACGCTCCACTGTATTACATTTGACGGCCCTGGAGGAGGGGGGAGAGGGTCAACGAGAGAGACGAGGCCGTCGACACTGCGCGGGAAATACGATACAGGCCCCAATGATTTTCATTTTGCCGGCACTGTGTATACGGCTGCCGCTTCGAGTCATGCGAAAAATCGTTTGACGTACACTATAATATATATATATATATATATATATATATATATATATATATATATATATATATATATATATATAGACATACAGAGAAATATAATATATAGATAGAGACTTACTCCTTGGCAAGCGAGAACGTTCATAAACGTTTTTTTTTCTAATAGCCCTATATCTCTTCGCAATCGGTCCGTCCACGTATCTATATACATAACATGGTTATACATTGCGCTTCCAGAGAGAGGGAGAGAGAGAGAGAGAGAGAGAGAGAGAGAGAGAGAAAAGAGATGGAGGAGGACGGAGACGGAAGGCAAAGGCTTTATCGGGCCTCATGCTCGGAATGATCGCGCAGCTGCAGCTATACATGTGCTGTTACATGCAGTCTGCGTCTATGCAGTCATATCTCTTCGCCGGAGGCTAAGGCCACAGTTCCTCGGTACTCTCCTCCCTCCTTCCACCTACCACCCCCCCTCCGTTCGCCCCCTCTCTCTCGCTCTCTATGACTAAACGTACGAAATACGGATATAATCGAGCGTTGCGCAAGCTGTACACATCCTACATATACTACCGTAGGTTGCGGTGCATACGTATCACGGTTGATTCGACGTGCAGATACGTGTGTGTGTGTGTGTGTGTGTGTGTGTGTGTGTGTGTGTGTGTGTGTGTGTGTGTGTGTGTGTGTGTGTGTGTGTGTGTGTGTGTGTGTGTGTGTGTGTGTGTGTGTGTGTGTGTATGTACTCGATAAACGAGAGAGAAGTTGACGAAATATCGCGGGTCGAGGAGTACGGGGGAGGAGGGGGGATTAGAGGGTTCGGAGGCATCAATATAAGAGGGAGAGAGAGAGAGAGAGAGAGAGAGAGATAGAGAGCCAGACGCCTATATCTTATGGGCGAACGAAAAGAAGACGTAGACGAATTATGGATAATTTGTTTTTCTCTTTCTGCTCCTCTTCCTTTTCTTTTTTTTTCCTCTCGTCTTCTTCCATCGTATGAACTTTATTCGAAATCCTTCAGAATCCATCGGCAGCCCCCTACCTCCGTCGAAATAAATTTCCGATTAAACCCCTTACCCGATTTTGCAACAAGTTCTTATATTTAATTGTTTTTTATTTTTGGTGCATCTATTACGAATAAATAACGTATAAAAATACGAAAACGTTGGTCTTCTTTCAATGTGAGTTTCGAACTCGGTGTTAAAAAAAAAACTTGTTGATTTGCTATTTTAACCTGTTTCCGCGTTTAAATTTTGTGCATGTAAGTTCTTTTTGAGACACTCGTTACCAATATCGTAGTAAAATTTAACGAAATCATAATTTTTATCGTAAACTTAATTAAATCGGTATTAAAAAAAAATAAAATAAAAAAATGGAACGCAAAAGTAACGTCTCAATTGCTTTGCGCCCGTATGTTCCGTTCTTCATCTACTTAATACAGTTATTCTTCTATAGATTTTTCTCGAGAAATACAAATTGTACAGAGAAATGTCGTAGAATAAACAAGATAAGAGATCTACAGTTTTAATTCATTATTATTAATTATTGGTATATTTCGAATTTTCTGAGATAAATGTGGCGGGAGGGGGGGGGGCTAGGGAAGCATTTTTACACGGATTGGTTTTCTTACTGTTTTGTTCAGTGAAGTTCCAATTTGCGCTTCGATTACAATCCGATAGGGCGCAATCGGCACCGTGACAAGCGCAAATGTACAAATATTACGAACACGATCGAGCGAGGGGATTCCTCGAAAAATACAGCCCCCTTGTCCCTCTGTGATCAAGATCGCGACGCGCATGTAATATACGCAAATACAAAGTCGACGTTATTATTAATTCCAATGAGATTTCGGGAGCGTATCGAGGGGTCTTCGTTTGTTTTCTTTTTTTTTTTTTTTTTTATTATCGCGGATCTTGGAAAATCGTAGCTTGGGGTATTGCCGTTATCTCTATAGATTATAAAAGTTCGTTAATATGTATATACTGTTCGTGTGGTATTTCGGAGGCCGACCGCGCTTATCTAATGCGCTGCCATCTCTCCGTCTCTGCCGGTCTCTCTCTCTCTCTCTCTCTCTCTTTTCAAATCTAGGTCGGACACACGCAGAGCGATTATATATCTCGTCGTGGGAGTGTGACGCCGATGACGCGCGTGCGCGTGTCGAATATTGTGTAACGGACACGGCACGCGGCCTTTTAGTTTTATTAGCTTATTTTTTTTTCTCTATCTCTCTCTCTCCACCTCTCTCTCCCTCTCTCTCTTTCTCTGATTGACGGAGAATAACAAGCGTATGCATTCTGAGAAAATTGGATGATACCTCGGACTCGTTCTCCATCTCGTCTGCGCTAAGCGCGCGCGAATTGGCTTTGCGTCAATCGAGGTTCGATGTTCTATACGATGATTCGATCGCACGATTTTCGCACGCCGAATTCGGAAAGCGGAAAACTTGTCGAAGAAAATTATTGAAGACGACGGAATGAAAAAAAAAAAATTTATATTAGGAAAACGGAGAGACGTTAGAAATCAATTCTAGCGCGTGAAAGATTTGACGTGAAAAATTATCTTGACCTTCCTTAAACTTATACGTCTTTTATGTGCACGATAGTTCGTCGTAGAGCTAATAACGAAATCATCAAACAAAATAATTTTTACGAGTTCTTCTTTATTTCTTCTTAAAGCCTATACTAATATAGCTTGTTTGGTCGAGCCAGCTGCTTATAATTCCGTGCCAAAGTCGAATGTTAGTACCGGCATTGTCAATATTATCGATGTGCCAGCGACTCTGTATCAATTTACCTGTTTTTTTTTTTTTTTTTTTTTTTTGTTTACAAATGTCCGATACGAAAAAAAAGGATTTGATTTATTTCAGATAGTCTGTTTTTTTAATGCACACCAAATAAAGAAAAAATTAGCGAATTGCTAACTAATGAATTACCATATATTTATTTGTTTATACTATTTTTCGTTGGGCAATTTTGTTGCAGTCCTATTGCATTAAATTTATTTTATATACGTTATTTAATTAGTATAAGTAACAGTTTTATAAATTTTCTAAGATAGAATATTATAAGTCGTACGAGCGTTTAATTATGATTATAGAATCAAGTGAACGGATGTATTGAAAATGTAACGCGGACGTAAAAGAGCGAAATTAAATTATTGTACATTTTGACCATTAGCAGTATATTCACTTTTGAACAATTCTTCAAAAAGTAATTTGACAAACACAACAGATATCCAGGTTTGATACGGAAATATCATTTTATCCGGCTGCATCGGGTCGTTGCCCAATTAGCCGTGTGATTCGTATTTAGATTGAACATCGACAATGTTAAATATTATCTGACTTTTGGGTTTTTCTGTCTCCCCGTTGCGTAAGTATACTCATAATACACCGATATACAAATGAAACAGGTATCTGATTGAGCGCAATTGCTTAGAACGAATTTAAAAATAGAATTTTTTGAAATTTTCTTGGATATTTCTTATAGAAATAGATAATTTCCGTTTGGTCTTTCAGAAAAAAACTTTTAATATTCTATTATATTCATCGATAAATTTTAAGTATTTTGCGTTCTAATAATAATTTTATTTCGAAAAGTCTCAGTTGCAGCGTCCTGCACACAATGGACAAAAATTATTGTTTGGGAAGATAGTATTGAATTATTGACATGACAAAACTTACTTTATAATTACAGTTCCTTGAAGTTTAGACATTCACTTCACTATCTACATTAATTTAAAAAAAATATTCTTTTTAATTTTTTACGCTTGAACTTCCTTTTCAAGCAAGAAACTTTGTTTTTCTAATTTCGTACCGTGCAAAAGGTCGTCGGAAAGACTATCAATTGAGGGCTAATTTTATCCCATTTTCAGGGCTCTGGCAAAAAGACGTCAAGAATAATTTATCCAGCATTCTACTGTTTCAAGCAATAAAACTAAGCAGAAAATTAAAATGACTAAATTCGTATTTTTTATCAAGTACTTATACGTTTCAATTACTCATATTTTGTTCTATATCTAAATATATACTCACAAATTATTATAAAATAAATATTCATAGATATTTATTATGCTAATAAATTTTATCCATACACAATACTAAAGGTTCTGATTGTAAGATCTAATAATTAGGTGTTGAAGTGCGAAAATTAGTATTCCGTCCCTTTTCTGCGTTCTATCGGATCTTTAAAGCAGAACATTAATGACATGTGAATAACAATAACGTATTGTTGTTAATCAATACACGAGTCTTAAATAAATTAACTGAAACTTAGGATTTTTATCTTTTAAACCTTCGAATTGCTCGCAGGGGTCCCTAAAAGTACCTTCGACTTTGAATTCTAAATCATAACAAAGGCTGCACACACGAGCCAAAAAAAAATCCAAACTTTAATTTCTACAAATTAGCGACTAATTAAATTTACGATATATGCGTCAACGTCCGACAGAATTTTTAAGCTTCACTGTCGTTTAATTAGATACCGCTATCATTTATTAGATATCACACTTCGATAAAGCAAACGAAAACTACTCGAGATAATGTGCGACAAGTAAACTGCGCTTACGTAATTATTCTTACGTTTCTAGGTCAACTCCATTCAAGCTTTCGTCGGATGCTAGTCTAGGCGGTATACAAAAATTGCTATCTTCAATGATCGCAGGATAAAATACAGAAACATTTGCAGAAACAAGATCGACACACTAGATGTACTATTGGAGCTATCGATTTTTACAAACACAAACACACACACACATACACACGCACATATTTATTACAAAAAACCTCTATGCGCGCTCTCTTAAGTTGCATCGAAATTTTCGGCGCGTAAGATTTTGACTATCGTTTAAAATTTCAAAATTCTTTTTTCTTTTTCATTTTTCTGTTAAGCGAAGAAAAATGCAAAATGCGACGAACAAACGCACAGAAACGGAGTATTATGCGATGCAGTTTAAGCTTTCGCTAAACATATGATTTTGTAGAAGCAAACGCAACGTTTACTATAATACAAAAAAAATGAGAAAGAATTAATAATGTGTAAAACGAAGTACACCGCATTTATATATGTATATATATATATATATATATATATATATATATATATATATATACATATAAATCCCCGACCATGCGATTCGAAAAGGATCGAAATATGCTTCATTGCGCGAGCGACGAATTTCCGCGCTAGAACGAAGCCCTATTTCAGGAGACTGTAAAATCCTCTTTATATTTTACCGTTCGACGATTCCTGTCGTTCCTTCGTCGTATAAAAAAATGTTTTTTTCTTCTTCCGATATTCTGCATTATACCAATATATTTCTATCGTATTTTAATAAATAATTTTTAACGGACACATTCTTTATTACCATTCTGATAATTTATCGTGTCGTATACGAAATTATATTCCGTGACAGTAAAAGAAAAACAACAAAACTTCTGTTGATAAAACAATAAATTTTTTCTCGTAATTCGTATATTCCACTTACAAAGAAATAAATATTCTTGATTTTTTTTTAGTAAATTAGCATTTTCGTTATTTTATTAAATTTCTATCAATGACTCGTTTATCATTCTTTAGTCTTACAAAATCGTTCAAAAACCAACATATTTACGTGAAATTTAATCATCTAATACTATACAGTCAAAACATTTCGTAAAATTTATCTCGATTGTTAACGAAAAAAAAAGAGAAAACAGCCTAGTAATTATACGTTCTCTACTACGAGGATTATTATAAAAGTCGATTCTTATGCGAATAGCAAAGTAATCCGTTGATAGGAAATCTCGACTTTCATATAAAGAAGAGAGAGAATGCGATCCGGTTCGGCATCGCTGGACCCTTTCCTCGACGAGCGAAAAAGTATTATGAAGCTTGCGTCGATGGTGTTCGGAATGCGAGAGCAAGAGCATATATATATATATATATAAACACGAGATATTTCGCGGATTTAAAGCTCGAGTTTATAGGCTCGCGCACGCGGGCGTGGAATTAATCCATAAATTATTTTCTCTTCTCGATCGTTTTCGCTCTTTCTTGTCCACCCTTTCTGCTTCTATTTTCTTCCCTCGTTCATTCACGGAAATAAGTGCGTAATCCGCCCAAGTTAATACACTAGCAAATACAAACACACACACGAAAACGATTTCGCATCAAATACGCAACGTTATTCCATCACCTTGCCCGTCCACAGACCAATGTTCAGATTGGTTATATATATATATATATATATATATATATATATATATATATATATAAATGAATCTTTTGTAACACGCTCGTGATATCTTTTCATCGCGTTAATATTTTATTTAGATGCAGGAGGCTTCAGCATAATTTTTTATGCCACCCCGTATCTTATTTCGTTGAAAGGACACACACACACACACACATTTGACTTAGCAAATATAATTTTCTCTGTCCCTGCCTTTCTCTTTCTCTCTTTCTTCCGCCTATTATACCGAGGAAACGACTGACGGATAATACGCAGCCGGCGGTAATCGCGCAAGTTGACGCAAATCTACTTTATTTTAAGGGGGACGTTTTATTTACAAATTTGCCCATTTTCCGCTGAAAAGCTGATATCAATAGATAGATATATATATATATATATATAATATCTATATATATATATATATATATATCTTATATATTATGATAAGAATTTTATCTATTTTAATTCACGATTTAATAATTATTATCTGTAGACTGTGAAATCAATATTGAAAATGTTGTTAGTTAAACGATTTTGAAAGCTCAAAGCTCAAATACTTTTAAATGATATATAGATTACTGATATATCTAATTTGTGTGGTGTGGTGTGTGTGGTGTTGGTGTGTTGGTGTGTGTGTGTTGTGTGTTTTGTGTGTTTGTGTGTTGTGGTGTGTTGTGTGTAATATCGTTGGATTCTTTAGTATTGGTGAAACATGTAGGAAACTACTGAGATCGCGGAAGCCCCTATTACAGGTGACAGACGTATTAGAGTTTATGTATCTATATTGTAAATGTACGTCCGTACGGTTTTGTTACGGTCAACGATGCAGCTGTTCATGATGCTTCGAAAAACCTCGTATTTTTTCTGTATATTTTATAGTCGAATAGAGTGGGCTCAGAGCTCTTATTTTTGAACAGTTTAGTTGGTCTTTGGATACTTGTCCTCGTGGGCTAGGCGCTTCTTCCTCGTGCTATAATAAATACGATTTCAAAGTATATCTCTCCTGTCTGTTATTTTGTCCTCCTTAGATTCATACATTATATGATATTATGATATAGATACTGAATTCATATATATATATATATATATATATATATATGCATGTTTTCAAGTAAAATATCGCGTCTCTCAGTTGCAATATATATTTTTTTAATTGTACCACTAACGAAATTGTTCACCAGCACTCCGCTTGACATTAGTATTATTTTTTTCTGGAATCCGAACTCCAGCTTGAAATTCATATGGAAACTAGCAAGCATCTGTCTGGAAACCAGCTGCCATCAGCTGTATTCTATATTGACATCTACAGATCTGAATCCGTCTGAATAACGGTAGAAGAATTCAGGAAAAATAGCTTCTTGCACGCACCCATGTTGAAATCCGTCGAGAATTCATAGAAATGCATACGTAATCCAATCGAGTCTAACTTCAGATAGATTTTTAATTTTACTAAGACTTTTCCATCTCAAATCTCCGTGTTATACTTCAATGCTAAATAAGCAATACTAGACAATTTCCTTATATAAATACGGAACTATTGCAATTCCTCCGATATAAACAGGAGTGAAATTTTCGACAATAATAATTATTGCACGCGTGCACAAATCATTTACTGTATTAATTTTTAAAGAAATGGTAATTTATGTTCACAAATATTTGTTATACTGCAGCGAATGACATTGAATTCATTTTGCTCTGTACAAACACCATTGCGTCGGTCCTGCGGATTACTAAAATACTCGTGCGCGAGAGATAATTCAATTTATGGTCGAACGATTTTGAATTGAATGAACATTGGCCGCGCGTACGTCTGGTATTTGCAAAATACGAGAAATTACGTCCCCGATTTACATTCCATTTACGTATGCGCGATACTCTAAAAAATCGACCTAATGCTCGACCTTGTCAAAAAATTATTGGAATATTTCTACGGAATTAAATGGGAGCCTCTGATTGTTTTTCTTTTTTTTTTAACGTTGCACATTAAATTTCCATCGTATTACATCCCCGCCAAAAAACTCAATATGTTTCAGCAAATTCAACAACATTTGAAACGGCCAAACGTAACTTTAAGACGGTTTTGGCTCTTTTTACAAGAGACACGAGATACGCGTGAAATTTTGCAAAATCGTCAAACATCAAGAAAGACGTCTATAAGAGACAGCGGTGCTCTAAATTTAATATTACGATCAAAGTAACGCATTCGTCGAGTAGACAATGAAAAATAAAAATAGAAAAATAAGCGAACGCACGGAAGAAATAAACTTGATAAACAGAGGCGGTGAACTTGTACTCCGTCGTCCGTTTTAGTCTGTTATGTAGATACTATATAATATGTAAAAGACATAAATACTATCTTAATCCGATGAGCGATACAACGAAACAGCCAGTTCGTAGAACGATGGCAAGCAGTAGCAATTCGCGTGCGGGTGTCGGAATGATTAGATACATTTAAAATCAAAAGGGTTTGGACAAATCTCTTTTCTACCATTTATATATATATATATTTTTTAATGTTTTTAGAATTTTTGTTTCTAACACTCTCATATGAATTTTTCTGTTTACATATATACTCGTATTTCTTTTCTGAATTTTAGCAGATGTCTTTCGACAAATGGACATGTTGGCGATCTGAAAAAAAGAAACTACGCACAGGAGTGAAAAAAAATTATAAATGAAGATAGTCTGCCTCTACAAGTTGAAAGCGAATTATTATACATCTTTATGAAATCTTTGATGGAATAATTTATTAAAATTATATTGCATGCGTTATTTGTGCTAAACCTAATGCACGAATTAGGATGTTTCTTTGTAGAAATTATTATAGTATATATTTCAAAGGTTAATTATTTAATCATTTGTTTAACAAATATTTTGTTGCACCTTCCTTTAGCTCCACAACGACATCCATTACATTTAAGTTTGTACAACGAGTAAAAAACTCCAACAGCGTGTACATAAGTATAATCAGTTGTTATATTCAAGATGCTAAATTTTCTGACACGATCATAGAAATTAGTTTGATAACGTAAATTTTCACAAAGAACAATTGAATTTTTATTAAATTTTTTACGAACCTTGAAAAGCCTAAGATTTTTATTTCTTGATTTCTGATAAAATTATCTTGCTTTAGTTATCTCTAGGAATTTTTTTCAACTCTCTGTGTCCCATAATATTTCTTAAAAATTAAGCCACGTCAGATTATGAATACTATACAGTAACGCTTTCTAATAAAGGGCCACGGAAAAATCTTCGTACAATGACTGGTAACCATCCACATTGGAATTACGATCAAGGGCCGATGGATGATCCATTTTATTGAAATTATCGATCAGTTTTTCGATTTCATTCTCAGTGTCTCCCACCTACTCCACCCTGCCAGTATTTATATAATGTGTATGTATATATATATATATAAATAACTTTATAG
The DNA here is from genome assembly GCA_018907035.1 of Sycobia sp. Sy_11. Taxonomy (NCBI): domain Eukaryota; kingdom Metazoa; phylum Arthropoda; class Insecta; order Hymenoptera; family Epichrysomallidae; genus Sycobia; species Sycobia sp. Sy_11. Next base: position 539,071 of record JACCIC010000058.1, on the reverse strand, counting down.
CACGGCTCTTGAATATTTTAAATAATACATATATAAATCCTTCTACATAATATTACAATTATATTACAAGACCGAGTGTAATGATAAAATATTTAAAAAAAAAGTTCATAATAACAAGCGAAATGGGGTAAATCTAAAGGTAATGTTTGAAGTACTTTTTATTTTTTTTTTTATATCTGTCTCTTGACTTTACCACGGGGTCGGGGCTGCTCGTAAATAAGCCACGGTAGCTTCTTCGATTTACCTTCCTTATAGGCGCAATTTAATAAATCCGAACTAGAACTGGGGCGCGACACCGAAGTTAGAAAGTACAAATTCAATTTTTATATCAAATTTAATATACGAAATACAAAATTTATTTCATATTTTTCCATATCGTAATTCAATATACTTTACGTTCGTCTTTTATTTCGATGTATTAAAAAAAAAACTAAATAATAATAATAATAATAGTAATAAATAAAACTATATCAGTCGGTGTCGCGCTCCGACAAAATCTACGTCAGATCTATCTTGAAAATGTTGTAACAAATGTATAAGAAAATTTTGATCCGCCTATTATTCACTGTACACCGATCTATTATTATTAGAAATTTCTGAAAACTCCTTCATGCAAGTTTCATAATTACAATTTAACAAATAAAATTCAACTCACCATATTGACTTCGGATATAGCGTCGAAACTTGCTATCGTAAGATCCATTTCCACGAATAATGGCTCGCCTTAAAAGTAATCACATCATTAAATGGCTGAAGTATTATAATGAAATTATTTTATCGCACGAACATATTTTATTGAAACTGTTATATTATACGAATATATATATATATATTCAATACTTTTTTGTATAATTACATTCTATTTGAATTTAAATCAAGCATAAATGTCGACATAAATATTGCGCACTAATGAGGCCACTGACAGTTGTGAAACTTATTTATTTCAAAAAAAAAAAAAAACAAACATGATCTCGGAAAAATTGGACGGTATAGATTTTTAGTTTAACTAATGTTCAGCACTATTGAAAGTACAATTTATTGTTATCAGATAACTTAATGCATAATAAGAGTAAATATTGAGAAATGTACAGAAGGTTTATAATGAACTTTATGCAAATATATTTTAAGAATAGGCTGTTATAAATCTTCGCCAAATGGTTTATTTATCGATAATTCAATCTAACGAATAATAATTTCGTGCATTTTTAGCGAACGAATCTCAAAGCTGAATCTTCAATTTTAAATTATTTAACAATGGAAAAGAAAGCATATAATAATCGATATGAGCTTTGTATAAATTGTTGTATTTATTTATTTTTTAAAATTTTATCGTACTCCAACGATGAAAACTTCAAACTCATGTTTTTATTTTACAGCAATATACTAGAGTATAATTGTAAAACCTGCCAACTTTTTATGTATACATAGATATACGAATATTTGTCTTATAATATATATACAAGTATATATGTAGAAATGTATAATTCCATGTTTATAGGAATTTATCAACGTTATTTATATACAATATTTGCTATGTTTTAAGCACGTCTACTTGTAAAACTGAAGTTATCACCATATACGACAATATGTATATGATCTTTTATAAATTTAATCCTTGAATATGTACAATAATTAATGCGATGGAATAACGAAGACGATATAAAGATTTAATTGCTAATTATTTTTATTAATCGTAAATTCAATCGGGAGTCTCGTGTGAGCTTTGGTCGAGAGTAGACGTGTTTACTCACAATTCGGAAGTATCGCGTGTTTATTACAGACGTTGCTCTCTGAATAAGTGTATGGTCGTAAAATATTTTCTGTTTCTGATATTTTGACTCTGTCGATCAGCAATAGTTGCAGCGACGCTGCAACTTTTGCAGGCACACCTTCGAAATGAACAACAACAACAATCTGAGTGGCAAGTTAGATCATAATGTAATGTCTCCAAGTTCCTATTGCGATTGATTCAGTCGACGGGTTAACTGACGATGAGTACATCGACAGTTGGGAAAAATTAACGGACACAAAGAATATCAGGCATATGTCCAAAATTTCAGGTTGAAGAGTTGGTTTTTATTTGCACAGTAAAAATTTAGTGCAAACGTTAATAAATCAAAAAGTGAAAATTAAAGATTTAATTCTACCTATTTATAATTTCAAACGTTTGTCCAATAATTCCAAATAACGTCATTGTTGAAGTACTGGAAAATCATAACGTTACAGTTATTTACCCTATAACGTAGATACGGGCATCGCTATCTAAACCCGGCAGATCTCATATTCTATCTTTTCGTCCACAGTTTTGCAAATTTCACACGAAGAAACAGTATATATGTAGGTGCTTTCTTTCGACAGCCTCGACCTCTTGCTTTCTTTGTAATAAACAAGGACACTTAGCTAAGAGCTGCCCCAACATCAAATCAAATACAAATACTGATAATCCCAACCAAGTAAATTACAGTTTATTTCCTGAATTATCGAAACTTTCGAGTCGACATGAAAATCAGTCCAGTGAACAATTGCAGAAAGACACAAATATCAAAAGACCTTTATCAATTTCTACGAATGAAACTAATAACGAAAATAAAGTATTATCGGTCGATGAAGGCTTTATAAAACCAAAAGCCAGAAAATCAAAAAAATATAAAACAGAAAATACACTAACCGCAATAAATATAAAGCTTATTATAGAACAAGCACTTCAGTCCGCCGCAAAAGTTTTTGAAGATAAATCGTCTTTTTCAATCAACTACGCACAATTTACAAACTTTATTATTAATTGCCACAATAAATTAAACGTATATGCTCTTAAATTAACAAAAGACATTAACGAAATTATATCTATCATTACGAAAATTTATCCTTATATCAAAGATAAATCAACAAAATTGAAGCTCGCCAGAATAAAAAATAAAATAATTAATAAAGATCATTCGACAAATATGGCACTAGAAATCGAACAGAATGAATATTCAGATATGGAGTATCAATCAGAACAATCTACTCAAAAAATCGAATCTGACGCTCTTTCAGTAAAAAAAATCATAAACATGGCTAATTTAAATTCAAATTTGTACACGAAAGACTTAAAAATAAAATTTTGACACTGTAGAAGCATTGACTCCAAAAGATATGAGATTTTGAAGATCATAACTGACATTGACATACTCATTTCTGTTGAATTTTGGCTCTACCCGAGCAAAAGATTCCATGTACCTGGTTTAAAAGATATAGAAAACATCGTCTACATTCCATAGGTTGTGGTATCCTATTTCTAATTAAAAACATCCTTGCATTTGTTGACATTGACAATATTAACTATTCTTATAACACAGTTGAACTAGCCAGTATAAAAATAAACAATATAAAATCTAATCTCAAAATCATAGCATACTACAGATACCTAAAATTGACATTGCCTATTCTATATTATTGGGCGACTAAGCGGGGACTAGCTCTCACCACAGAAGCTAGAATTGCCCTAAAAATTATGTTAATGAAGAAAGATTATTAGTAGATAGCCTTTTCGAATCAGGCGCTATTTTACTTAACCCCGATACTATCACGCACACTCAGCCCTATAGCAACACCTTCTCAAATTTAGACCTGCTTTTCTCTACTGTTAATATAGCTCACAAAATCAATATAGAAGTTAAAGAAGATTCTTTCGGATCGGACCACTACCCAGTTATTTTGAGTATTATGCCCTGAAAAAATACTTAATAGATTAATGTCAACTGAATATGACCAACTAAATGTAGCCCAGAATACACCTATTTCATTGAGATAATTACAGAGGCACTCAAAAACTCCACTCCGTCTAAAAAAAAGCATTTAACAAATGCACACATGAAAATCCAGTTCCGTGGTGGGATAATAAATGTAACATGTTTAAAAGAATTCGAATAGATAAATTAAAAAATGGAATTTCACAAAGGATCTAGATGATTATATTGAGTATAAAAAATCAGTAGTTTTAATAAGACGAACATTTAGAAATTAAAAACGAGAATACTTTAGAAACTTTGCAAGCTCATTAAACATTCACAGTCATCCAAAATATGTCTGGGACACAATTAGAATATTAAAAAACAAATTTGTTCGACTCAATCCTATCTCAACAATAGAAAACTTACAAATTAAGGAAAAAGTCGACACTGCTTTAAATAAAATCAGCCCGCCTTGCGCCCATTTAGATCCAGACTGGATTTCCGAATGCAAAGTTAACAAATTTTTATGCGACTCCTTCGATTTCGTAGAATTTAATACCACTTTAAATCACAGAACTATAAATTCATCTCCCGGACTACATGGTCTGAGACTATGAGACTCTTACAAAACCACCGCTTAAATTTAAATTAATCCTTTTAGACGTTTTCAATGAAATTTATAACTCAAATTGTTTTCCAGAAGATTGGAAGAAATCATATGTCCATTTTATACCTCAACCGGATCATACTGTAAGACCAATTACGCTCACCTCATGCTTTATAAATTTTTTGAAAGTATGCTCAAAAATAGAGTTCGATGGTGGCTTGAACACTAATATTTTACATCCTAGTCAGACAAGATTTAGAAAAGGTCAATATACCATAGATAACTTAACTAATCTAATTCTAAAAATAGAAAAATCGTTTGCAAATAAAAAAGATGCGGTATGGGCTTTCTGCGATGTGAGCAGTGCTTTTGATAACGTTGACATAATAAATCAATTAGCATCGATTGACTTTCCCATGAATACCTTAAAATTAATTAAACACCTTAAGTTTGAACTAACAATTTTTACTGAACTCACAGATGGCAATCCTCGAAAAGTTTACAAAGGTGTACTGCAAGGTGGTGTTTTAAGACCGCTTTTATACAACATATTATGTGTCTAACATTACACAGAACATAGCTAAAAGCATCGACATATCTCAATATGCAGATGACATTGCAATCTATTGTTATGGAAGCTCTCTTAACGTAAGTAAAAATTTACTTGAAAAGGCTATTTCGACCAGAAACGACAACCTCTATGAAGTTCCGCTTGGATTATCACTTAACAAAACTGTCTTTATGCATTTTAATAGACGAAATATTACCCCTGGGCAGTTGGGGATCAATATAAAAAAAATCGTAATAAAATCTAGATCAGTGGCACGATTCCTAGGCGTATATTTAGATTATAATATGTCTTTCAAATACCATATTGATTACATTCAGAAAAGAAGTTTGAAAACACTGAATGTTATTAAGTTCGTTAGAGGAACTTGGTGGGGCGCTGATACTGAGACAATAATAACGCTGTACAAGAGTCATATAAGATGCACGATAGACTACGGATCGTTTATATTCTTTCCAGTTGCAAAAAGCAGCATAGAAAAATTAGAAAAAATTCTGTTCATGGCAATTCAACTATTTTTAGGATACGAAATCTGCGCCCCAACCAATGCCATTTTAGCAGATTTTAAATTACCTCTCATAATTGAACGTGTTCAATTTCTATGTCAGTGCTATTTACTTAAGGTATACTCCAATAAAAAACCTATCCGTTCAGAACAATATAGATAATTCCAGAATTACTATGATAATAATCACAAACAACCCAAATTTAGTACCAGTCTTGATACAATATATAGTCAATAATGAACAATGCGAATCAAATTCTCATAATACAAATATAATCTGCTCGAATAAACACTATACTATGTATGCTAATGATTACGATGTATCTATAAGAGCTACCGATGTTAATATAGAATTCGGAGAAACTTTAAAAATGTCTAATGATCCCAATACCCAAATCAATAAATTAATTAAAAAGCATAATTCGAAAGCTATTTACACGGATATCAGTAAATTCGAAAATTCGCCTTCAACAGAAAGCGCTTGCATATGCACTGAAATTATTAGTCAAGCACAGGTCAGTTTAAATAAAAATCCATCTATTTTTACAGCTAAATGTGTAGCTGTAGCACTATCTCACGTTGTGAACATTGCCCTGGATCACCTTGAATGCAGTTTGATAATTTTTACTGATTCCTTACCTTCTATTCAGGTCTTTAAGCAGCAGTAACTGGTATATTAAAACTAATCCTTATATTTATTGAATAAAACAGAAAGATAAGCTTTATAATAAGAAATCCAAGAGTAAAAATTTACTTTTTTTGTATTCCGTCTCACATAGGTATTGAGGTCAATGAACAAGCAGATAAATTAGCTACACAGGCAGCTAGCCACGAAGCCAACGATACTGTAAAAATTCCTTTTAAAAACTTTCGAGAAACCTTCAAACCCCTAGCAACTATAAATACTTATCAATATATTCTGGATAAAGGACAATCAAAAGGTATAAATTATTGTAAATTTTAGTTAAATAATAATAGCAGACCATAGTTTTATAAAAAAGAACTGTCTCGAGACATAATTAGCGATCATATTTATTTACAGGATCTCGATTATATCCTGTGTCAATGTTCGCATTTTAACAAATACAGATCGCAATCTCAAAAAAATCTTAAAAAACTAAATTACAACATACATCTCTGTAGTTACACAATTCTTGCAAATCTATCAGCTGTACTTGTCTACTTATTGCAAAGCAATAAGTAGATTTCTCAAAAATTGTAATCTGTTCTTATCAATTTTGAAAAATGTATGTAATGAAAAAACAAGAATAGAGAAAAGCGAATAGCGTACACTTTGTAAATCCTATACTCGTACTAACAATAATATAAAACCGAAAAATCTATATCTGTCCTCTAGTATTAGTTATTCTTAATTATTAGCATCTTTACAACATTTTTATATATTACTATAAGTAGCAAAATAATCCTTCCCTAGGGTTCTAATTTTCTAATTGCTTATATACAAAAAAAAAATAAATTCAATCGCTTTCTTAAAAGAATAAAAGTGTACATTATAGAAATCGCAATGTTATATTGGATTTCTTTTAGGATCTATTCATAAAATTCACAAATCGATTCTTATCATTAATATTAAATTTTGATTTTATATCGCAATTCCGTTCAATCAATTCGGCAAATTCATAGTCACTAATTGGACGCGAATGTGTGTAATAAATGACATTGAAATTTCAAACACGCTCCGTCTCATCGTTTTAATAAAAGGCATGGAAGGTACAATATAACCAAGTAGATTATAGATCCATGACGAAACATACACACTCACACATACACAGACACACATGAATTATTCAGTGTTCCGCCGAAAAGAAAATCTTTTCCTCCCTCACACACAGGGAGGCGCATTTTTCCTTTATAAGCGAAAGAAGAAGAGCAGGAGATAAAAAGACGAATTCACATTTGCCCGCGAGGGTCTTTATCAAAATATATCATACGGGCGCAAGCTTTCGATGTATAAAATGAGGCGCATCTATACAGGAGTATAAGCCAACAAAAAAATCATCCTCTTTTTTGCAATTTTTGAATTCTCCAGGATGAGAGAGTGAGAGAGAGAGAGAGAGAGAGAGAGAGAGAGAGAGAGAGAGAGAGAAAAGTTCGAATTGAATTCCCTTATCCCTGCAATATCCGGTCTATCCAGCTCATCGGTTCTGGTGGTGTATACATATATGTATATATGCAAAAGACTCGCTAGATAAACGAGAGAAGAGGGCAAAATTTCACGCGTCGCTATATTATCGGCTACCAATAACATAGTCCCATTCGAGAGAGTACTAATGATTGCGCTCCACTAGCAATCCCACCTCGCGTTTTGCCCGTCCCTCTTCTCGCCCCCCTTTTCCCACACAACTACCATCACTAACATTCGCGAGAGAGAGAGAGAGAGAGAGAGAGCGGAATTTCATGGCCGGATGAAGAGGCAACAATTGAGCCGAGCGAAACCGAGTAAACAGTGTTGTTGTGTTTTTTTTTTGTTTTTCTTTATTTTTGGTTCTTTCTGCACCAGCGATCAAAAAATCCTCCACAAATCGTCGTTTACATTTTCTCACCGGCTGCACCGCCGCGCAATTCCTCACCAATATTTCTCGCACTTGGCGGAGGAATCGCGATATGTCTCGCTAATCAGCGCCTTGATCTGCTCGGCGAGTGTGTCATCATCGAAGTTCTCGAGGCTACTCTCTTCCTCTCTAATTTCGGGATAGGATACACGCGTTCGAATTGAAATTTCGAACGGAGAAACGTGAGACATCTCGACTCGCGGTAATTTTCCGCGCGACAATTCGGATTTAGTGCGACTCCAGGGGGCAACGGTCGGTCGAGGCCCCGTTCGTCATCGTACAATTCAAGCGCTGGAATCCGAGAACGTGGCGAGGATATATAATAGCGCCGCGTTCGAGTGGATTTTAATCCGTTGCCGAAAAAATCATCAAAACGATAATTTATTTGATTTAGCATCGAAATAAAATAACAGCGTATAGCTTTTAATTGTAATTAATGTAGAGCAATACAATATGGCATTGTCATATATATAGAAAGAGAGAGAGTAAGAGGCAAATGTCCATGGCTACAAAATCGTATTATTTTATATTGATTAAAGTGGCTTAGAAAGCTGTCGCATCCCTTTTTTTAGTTTAAATTGGGATCTATGGTGAAGTTAAGCAGAAACACGGCCGAACGCATACGATTCTGCAGTGCATAAGACGAGGCGAATCGCGAGAAACGGCTCTGTTCGATTCGAAGACTCATCGGATGATTTTGCATGTCTGAGCGTTTGAACAAACCGGACAATTCGTGGAGAAGTTGGCACAACGATGCTTTACATCTAGGCAGTTTTTTAATGCTGCCAAGTAGTGCTTCACCAATACCAAGAGACCAAGACGGGATTTTGTAAACGCTTGTCCTGACATCGGAAAAGTATTGTCAATCAAAGTATTACCTTGGTCTTGTCTTTGGCTTGACAAGAGAGCATCGCTTTTAATTTTAAAAATGGGATAACTATTTTTTAAATCAATATATATATATATATATATATATATATATATATATATATATATATATATATATAAAGATTTAGAAGACCAAGAGCAGATTTTAACGAATAATATTCTTTCATGCCAAGAGAATTATTGCGAATAACAAAATTATAAAATATTACATAAAAAAGTGAATAAAATGGAAAAGTATAAAATTAATTGTATTATATTAAACTACAGTTCGACGATTCCTTTGAAACGTACAGACTCTGAGTCGAAGAACGAACAAAATATAATATAATTAGATTTCGGCTTTGTGCTTATATGCCGCAGCTCTGTTATTTCTAAAGTCGAAGACGAGACAATATTTATTTTTCTTCGTTAAAAAAAAAAAAAGAAAATCTGAAAAAAATAAGGAGAAACAGTTTTCATTTTTCTATTAAAATACAAGTTCCAATAATATATACTGTTTTATAAATAATTTGCATATATATTTATTACATAACTATGATGCTGTCGTAACATTTTTTACTTGACATTTTATCGATCTTAAATTTTGAGCAATTTGGCAAAAAAAAACAAATATTACTGTTTCGAGTAATTAGTGGCTGTTTGCGATCAGTTGTTACGAATTAGATATTTGAAGCAATTGCAAAGGTGATAAGACACATACTAATCTTTGGTAAGTTCGATAAGTTCAAATAACGTATAAAATTTCTAATGCATTATATTTCACATAATATGTAATCAGCAAGACCAAAATTCTTACAATACTTAGTTAAAAAGTCTTGCCATCACTAATAATCTTGTGCCTCGAGTATTGGCCCATTGTATTAATACATTTGAATGGCATTGGTTTCGTATTCCGATACGGGATCGAATATTAAGACTAGTCTCGGGTATCGCTGAAGCTCTACTGCCTGCAAACTTTTTTTTTTTTAAATAATCCAAATTATCGTTCTAATTCTAAATAATCGTGTCAACGACTGCAAATACAAATATCAGTACCAAAATTGTGATTTGTTATCCGGTCCAGAGTTTTTCGTTCTCTGTACAGAGATACTCGAGCTACGCTACTCTACAAAGAGAACAAAGCTAAGATCTTAATTCGGAAATTGACCGTCAAGACGCTGGAATTAAGGCCGGCGCGAAAACAAAACGCGCGCGTTTGTTATAGTATAGCCATATTCGACTGATTAAATTAAAATAATTCCACGGAGAATTAAAGTAATATGAATTTCGCAATTTAAAGAAATTAATTTGTGAATATTTTATCGTTTGATTTCATAGAGTAGGGCCGAAAAGAACCGTAATCCAGTTGATATTATTATTTTTTTTTTCGATACACCGTTGATTATTTTTGTTAACTGTAGAAAACAACCTCGAGCAACTATACCTAACTGGGCTTAAAGGTGTTTAAAGGAACCAAGTACCTTTAAACTATTATTTTAATTAATTTTGTGAGAAAGGAGACTGATCGTTACGAAGATAGTTCGCACCAAATTTAAGAGGTTGGAAAACCAGCACAATTCGCAAATCCGCAGTGAAAATCTATGTTATTTACATTTGGAATGAAATGTGCGCGTGTAGAAAACTATAATCTATAAAATATGTAGTAAAATGTTTCCGCGGCGTTATAATGAGAACAGCAAGTTTTTTTACAGTCGAATTATATTAAATTATATATATATAGAATTATCTAGATATGCGTATCTGAAGTGAAACGCTTCGAATTACCGAGAAATGATAGTTGAATTTCAATCTTTGAATGAAAGACAATTAAAATTCGCCTGATATGTTTAACTGCAGAGACGGTATAAAAAGTATATCTAGTAATGACTCTATTAATAGATAATTCCTATTGTATAATTATTTCTTTTAGTTTAATCGAAGCACGTTGACCTTTGAAAAGGTAATAAATGGCTTCGTTCGGATATTTATTTTGAAAAGATTTCGTTAAATGTAGATGTTCCTAATAAAATAAAATTGGTAAAGATTTAGTGAAGCGTCATAAATAAATAGTTTCAAAATTAACAGTAATAAAATATAAAGTGTAGATCATAAGATATGTCCGTACTTTTCACAGTAACGCATTATTTGATCGAAAAACCAAAAATTTAATCATTAATACTTGTTTTTAATCATTAGTACTTTTATCCTGCAACAATCATTCGGAAATTGTTCGAGTAGGTTTTGTTGAAAAACTCTTAAATTTAATTTGTTATAAATAAGATTAGCGTTATTTCTACCAACTTCTCAAAATATTACGAATATTTTAAAGGCTATCTGGACAAAACTTTTTGGATAAAATTTACGAGAAAAGTTCATACAATCATGTGACCTAGTGTATCGTAGAGTTTTTCGTGGATTTTCTGCGTATTTACGCTAAAAATGATAAAACACGAAGCATTTGTTCTTATTTGTCATATACTTATCGTGACGGACAGTAAAGATTATATCTATTATTTTTTCAAAAAAAATTTAATAAATATATGCGTATGTTGGATGAAAAATGCAAAGGATTCCTATAAATATCCAATCATCGTAGTAATATTTTTGGTCACCTAAGTTGTCAAAGTAACGCTCTCTTCACGCGATTCAATAGTAAGATATAAATTGACTATCGACTGTTCTTATGTGCCGATTTAAAAAAAGAGCTTTTTTTATCTTTCAACGACTTTTTTCTCAATGCTATCAGTTTAGTCTTTTCTTCAATGTCCAAAACTATTTTTGATTAGAACAAAATTGAGCTTTTTTAATATCTCTAATCCTAGATTAAAGAATATTGTACGTAAGTATCGAACTATTTGAATTTAATGTTAATCGTGCCTTTTATTTACATTTACGATTTTATACATTTCTGGTTAATTTCAAACGAAATCATTCAACGCTTCGGAAATGAGAATACTTTAAAAATATCGTAATCAAATATTATAAATAAGATTGCCAACGCGTGATTATTACGCTTGGCCTCTTGCATTCAATTATTCCGAATAAAAAAACAATTCCAGACAAGAACATTCGTTTAACGACGTCTGATTACAGCACCGCTAATTCCTCCGCCGATGCTCCATTCCATCAGGAATCTCCTGACCGCGCCGAATCAAATAAACAATTCGCATTAATGCATTTGATGGACACATAACGACCTCGTTAACGCGGCTTAACGCACGTCCGTCGAGCCAGAGAGAGCCAATATCACCCGCACCCCCACCCCTGCCCCGCCGTTTCGATGCGCGGTGCCTCATTAGCATAAGGTCGATCGCCATTGCCGCGAATGCGGTGGGGACGCAGAAGCTGCTAAGGGCATACAGTTGATACGTGCACACGCGATTCACGTACGATACACGTACACACACACACACACACACACACACACACACACACACACACACACACAGAAACACGTGCGCAGACACAAATGTAATAGAAACTTACCGCCGAAATTCGGCCTCAGCCGAATGTCGTAGCCGTCGAGGATCCTGGAAATCGTTTGGGTCACGTTGGCGAGTCTGTCGGACAATTCCGTCGAGCCACCCTGCAAAAAACTAAGCAGACAGCTATATAGAAGAAGGTTTTTGGCCGGGTTTATAATTTTTGTGCATGCTAATAATTCAGAAAATTTTTGTGGACTGTTAAACATTGCATCGAATTTTTCTTCGCCTATTTTTCTGATATATAGTTAAAGGTACAAATTATTGCACGAATCCGCTGTCCATACTCGAGTTAATATTCCGTTTACTGGGGCGGGTCTAAAAATTCCGCGGTTTTCCGACATTCGTTTCTCGCAGCGCGTTTACACTGCTCTCTCTCTCTCTCTCTCTCTCTCTCTCTCTCGGCTACATAAATGTCGAATTTAATTAACTGGAGAGTAAATCGGATCTGTCCTTGTTGCGACAATATTATAGACCGACTAGACTTTGTTAGCTTGAGACAAGGATTGAAAGAGAATGCGAATTAAAATTGGTTGAACAGTCTCCTTTGTGAAGATCGAAGCTATGCGAAGAAACGGCGCTTGAAAAGAGATCGAGGGCGTATTTTCGATTCAGTGGGCAAAGGAGAGACGGAAGCTGTCGAAGCTTTCTCGAGCTTTTGAAGAATTAATTACCAACTGATCGGTTTTTCAATAAACGAAGTGATTTATCTTGACTGTCTATAATAAGCTCGAGTGCAATGCTTCCATTACGTTGCGATAAATCGAGCTGTCGGATTTATTTACTCCGATCACTTGTTGAATAAAAATGCCTCGGTTCCTGATTGACACACACTTGTCCTATATATGATCAATGATTTTCGTAAAAATACGAAAGAAATCTACCTTTACTACTTTACTGTATGTATTTTGTACTTTAAAAATAATTTTTAACTCAAACACTTCTAGCCCACGTTATGAAAATAATTCCAACGACTTTTCGATCGTTTAAAAATGAAATTAATTCAGGATACAGTACGTGTTCAATAATTGCAGAGGTGAAGGATTATTTAGATAATGGGTGTACGTGAAAATTAAATCAATCGGCTCATACATCGAAAAGAAGCGTGGTCATCTGGATTTCTATCTTATCTATTTGGTATTTGGACACGAATGTGTTCGCTAATATTTTTGCAGCATGAATTGGGTGAGCTGAAGACAATGCGGTTACTTTAGTCCAGAGTCAGACAATGCGGAACGTATGTTTGTTGTTTGTAATCATTGATCGGAGCTACGACTAGGATTTAGACGACTAGAGACGGAATTATGAATAGTCATGCCCGAAAATCTACCTAAATCTATAACAAAGACTGAATGAAATAAAGGTATTAACAAAGTAAAAGAGTGAGACGACACAAGAGCTGACAGCCAGGCTGAAGCAATGTTCTTAACTGTTTTGGACTAATGTCAGCGCAACAATAGAGATATATTTTTAGTGTATAAGGCCGTTTGTGCAGGCATTCTTAAGAGAAATTCTTTGAATGAAATCATATTCGGTTAACTTGAATTTTACAAGAACCCGAGTCATGCATCCCTTTTTCAGTAAATGGTGTTTATATCTACTGAAAACGTACGATTTCATGAAAAGTATTATGTTACTTTGTGATGGTCAACATCCATTGGAGATAATGAAGTACTCATGAAAGTGTCAAAGAATTGTTGTATTGACGTTCAAGGAATGAAAACAGTAATTATTTTTATTTCGAGGTTTTATGAATATCCCATGATAACTTTTTAAGAAGTAAAAATACAGTTTTTATTCCTAGACGTTCAGATCATGGTTCGAGTAGTTGTGATCTGATTTGAGTATTAAGTGGTTCTGAGTGAGCATTTTCATTGATTCCTCAAACATGAGTATAGTAGCATACATTTGTCATGATGTGAAACTAGAATAAATCGACAACTACTTTGGATCGAACTACTTCTCATCTATGTAAAGAGAGGCAGATTGATTAAACATTCACTAGATCTGATTTGAAGAAAGGGTGCGATCACATATGGAGCACTCAGTAAAGTTTGCTAAAACTGTTGGAGCACTCTGCTCTCATTCGTGGAAGAAAAGCAGTAACTGTGAACTTGAATTATTATTAAAGAAGTAATATAGTGCTAAAAAATGTTTATTTTCTATTTACTTTTGAAAAATAATTTGATTAATGATACAAGTAATTTCAATTTAGAATAAAAATGAATTTAAAAGTAGAACAGGTATGCAATAAAATGTTATAAATAGTTCCTTTCGATGAAATCCTTTTTTTAATGTAATTTGTATATCTTAGAAAATGGACGTGGACAAACGAAATATTCTCATTGTTGCGTTTCCATCGTTTAAACTCGGTATTAATTAATAAAAGAAAAAAACATGTTTGCAATGAACAGATTTGATGTATTAAAATCTTGTATACAATATGAGACATTTCTTTTGTGATACTAGAATGTCTTGGTACAATCAAAATTTTACAAAATATTAACGGTAAGAAGAATGTGGGAATTAAAACATACATCAAGAGATATCTGACAATAGCCTTTAAAACTATCTTTACTTTTACAATTCTTTAAAGGTCAAATTGAAAAACTTAAATGAGATTCTCCTTTCATCTAAGAAATGAAACAATATGTATCAGTCATGGCTATTTATACAGGTGGAAATGTTCGGGTAATGGATCAGAATTAACTAGGAGTATCCTAGTTTGTGATCATTTTAATCCAACTACCTAAAGCACTCTAAAGTGGCCTATGTGAATTGTACCATTTTTATTAAATATTTTGACTTTGGCGGGTGTAATCCATAATAATATGGACACATATGTATCTAAACCTACCATTTTATCACGGTTCTCATTTCAGAATCAAAGAGGAAGTATCAGTATTGATGGTCTTCAAATAACCTTGAATGTGACTATTATTTCCGGGTTAGCGTGTGTTTCGTTCTTCAAATTTGATATGAAACATTTTTGAGAATTACGGGATCTCATTAAGATATTGAAATTATTCACACAAAAGGAACTCCAATTAGTTTTAGCCACCAACCATCAATACAGACTTTAGCCCTTTACCTGGATGAGATATTTATCATCGTTGGTTATTGCTTCGATATAATTGATTAAAATTTTATTATATAAGATCTTTTATTGCCTTAATATAAATCCCTCTACTCGAATAAACAAATACTTTCAAGATACAATGACCAATTAGATTCAAACAGTATTATTTGCTACTTCTTTTCAAGTGAATATTTCATAGAATATTATCTAACAAAAATCTAATTGAAACGTTATATTAATTGACATTAATAGTATTGCTTTTTTCAATACAATGACGTGAGTATGTATTTGGTAGAATATCAGTGTTGAACTAATATTCATAGATTTTGAAAGTAAAACAAAGTTAAAAATAAATAGATAAATTTTTAATATAAATCCTTAAATAATAGAGTTTAACAAAAAATCTTGTAGTGTATTCTTCTTACAGTATCTATAAATATAATAAAAACGATAATTTTTTGAGAGTTTATGGTTTTCAAAATTATTTGATTGTGAAAAAATAGTCGATTGATCAAATTGCGTCCCTGTTTATAACTTCACTGAAATGGTAAATTATCAATTACAAAGTAGTTTAAACGGAACTACTACAAAAAATTCTAGAAGGGAATAAATTGTCAAAACTTGATCTAGCAAATATACAAAATTTGATAAATGTTTACACTATTTTGTTCTAAGCAAAAATACTTTTCGTATCTTGCACAGTGACTTTTTCGAAGAACCTAACAAAAATTCTTCACCACTATGCGGCAAACGAAAAAACTCTTCGAGATATCCCGAACGATTTTTGTACACGTGCTCCACTTCTCTAAACTCTAATAATAATGGTTCGGCCATTACTCCACGTGATCCACGAACTCCAGTAAGCGAAGTAACGAAATAACGTTCCACCCCATAATTTTTCACGTTCAATTTATAACATTTTCTATATGTATACAGAATATGCGCAGATTTCACCATTTATATAGAAAATAACATACATGCAGATATTTTTTTATTGAAATTGTCACTTGGTAACTTTGGCTTCAACCTTAACCATGACATTGAAGGCGATTTTAAAGTCAAGGTTCTTTCTTGAAAATGAGAGACATTTACTTTTAAAACAAACAGCTAATATTTTTGAATTCGAAAAGGCTATTCTCGATACAAATCTCAGTAATTAATACTATAAAAATCATAATTTATCCAGTTTTAACGATCAATAAAGCTTATGTCAAAACGGTTCAATAATACTTTACAATTGGCGAAATCACGAGATGAAAAACAGTTGTCCAATTAATGGCTCTGCAAGTAAATGATAAAATGGTGCTTAAGAATTAATTCTGAGTGACAAGCAACTTGTACTATGATTTTGATATGTTCTTCATCATATTGCTTCGAAGCTGAAGAATGGTCCAAAACATCATATTAATGGCCATTAATATCCAAAAGTGAGTTATTTTACTGGACACTTTGAATTCTATAAATAGATGCGTTTCATGTAACTATGAAACTTGGTCAAAAGTAATGGTTAAATCTCGGACATATTCATAATTAAAAAAAAGAGCCAATTGAAGGAGAAACATTTACATAAGGAGAATTAAATGAAGTAATGTCCAAAAATGTTTGGGTTTTATTCAATTTCAATTGAAAATAGCCAACCGTAAATCTTTGAATATTGATACATTGATCTTGAAATTGTCTACAAGCTCATATTAAAGATTTTTAATATAAGAATAGTAGGGATCTTCTAGGGAATAATTAGAATTAGAAAATCCATATTGCCGGTTTACTCTGCACAAAGCGGCAGTGTCGTAGTAGACATAGTAGTACTACTAATAGTAGTTGTGGTATATATATATATATATATATATATATATATATATATATATATAAGCCTTTCGGACGTTGGTTTGAATATGTTGCTTATCTACGATCGTCTAATCAATGTCTAATTTTCTTTTTAGCTCTCTCTATCACTTTGCCGGATTGCGCTGAGATTTTTGTGACCAATCCGAAAAAAAAAACAAAAAAAAAACGAGGGATTACACGCCGAATTACTCCCCAGAGGATCGCCAAGGGCTATAATCTGACATCATCGTTCATTCCACCCTGCGTGCCCCGTAATCCCTTCCTCCCCTCCCTTCTCTAATTCGACGTACCAGGCAGCTCGATGAGAGAGATCCGCAACCAGGAGGAGGCGGAGGAGCAGCGGCAGCAGCAGGCCCCCTCCCCTGGTGGGTGCCGTCCCCGCGGTCTCGCCGGGCCTCCTCCCCGTCGGCGTCCACATCTCGGCGCGGGGGGCCGCCGCTTCGTCACCGGGTCCGGATCAAGGTCAGAGGCGGCGCGCATCGGGCGCCGGGCTGACGGCCGGCGACGAGGAATAATAATGAAGCACGACGCCAGCGAGCATCTCGCGCTGTGGAATATACATATTTCTATATACAGACGTACATACATACAAGCACGCACACGCGCGCGCGCACGCATGTACTATACTCGAATATAGACCAATACATATCTTTCTACTTTCGTCATTGCCTTTTTCTCTCTGCCTCTTTCTATTAAACGCTCACAAACACGCACTTTCATTACCCGCGAGTTTGCGCACCTTTTTGTACATAAATCGTGCTCGTCACATCTCCGCGCGTGTATGAAATTGCTGATGGAAGGACGGACGTCGCGCTCTCGGAGGCTCTTTGTTTGCAGACTTGATTTATAAGGTTCGCCGATCGATTTTCTCAAGATATATATATATATATATATATATATATATTATATATGTATATACAGCATCTTTTCGCGGTGCTTCCGAGCGCGCGCACGTTCCGCGCTCTTTCATTTTTCTTTCTTTCTTTCGGTCTTTCTCTTTGTATTCTCCTCGTTCGCGTGCTATTCGGTTTCAATGATTCGCGATGCGCGCGATTCCCCTCCCTCCATCCTGTTCGCTCGAACCAAACGATGGATTTCGTCTTAATTCCGCCCCCCCCCTTTGTAGCATTTCAGGATTATTTCGGCTAGCATACGTAGCGCGCGTCGTCGGATGAACGGTCGGGATGCTGCAGCTTGATCGGCTGACTGGATATCGCCTTTTTCACTTGATTTTCTGAGTGGGCGTAGATAACTGACATCGATGAAGAGAAATTTATATTTAATCTTTCTTTACTTCAATTGAATAAGTTTGAACCGATGATATATAACTTTTACTGTTTGGCAATAAAAACCAATTCGTTTTTCTTTAAGAAGAATTGATTAATTTACGTATTTATTCAATTTAATATAATATTATTAATATAATAAATCAATAATGAATTATCAAATATTCTGCTAAAATGACTGATAACTGCTCAACTGACAGTATTAATATCTCAGATTTCATTCAGTGTAAAAAAATCAATAAATATGAATTAATATTAAGCCTACGGAATTTCGGAAATATTTTCTATATATATCCAAGCATTTACACTTGAAAATTATTGATCATGCAAAATGAATCGTCACGTCGAAGAAGACTTGTAAAATCCCCCCAAAAAAATATACACGCTACCGTTCCAAAACTACAAGCGCTACGCCGTCGAATCCGCGTTTTTTCGCGCGGAAACCACCGCGTATCACGTCTCGCTCGCACTCTTTCTCTCTCTTTCACTTTGTCTCTCTCTCTCTCTTTGCCAAAACCACAGAAAAAAATAGAAGAAAGAATTTCCTCTCCTCTTCCAGCTTACCCGTAAGGTCCCATTAGGGTCGGGGCCGATCATCCTCGACCGCGCCGTTGATCAGCGGCGCGCACCAGCCACCCCGGAGTTCATCGCCTCGGCACTCCCCGACGTCCCGGGACGCTGTCCCGCACCCCGTCCCGGCCAGCCGCACTCGTTCGCCGCGCCTCTGTCGCGCCCAGCTCTCGGCCACGACGTGGCTTCGCCCGCGGCACCCGCGTACACTTCAGACGCGCAAGGACAGGGCGCACGGGGAGGGGGAGGTGGCGGACGCACACGCACACGCACAGACACAGATATATGCACGGAGAGCGCACCCGGGGGAATTCGCGCGGTCCACGTCGGGAGCGGGGGGATCGGATGGTGGGCCGGGGACGAGGACGTGGAGGATAAGGGGGTGTAGGATCGGGCCGTAGCGAGCTGACTCTAGCGCGGATGCTGGAGCTCGAGGCCAGGGAGCGCGGGACGGGCGACCAGCGACGGAGCCGCAGCTCGGGAGGCTGCTGGGACGGAGAGGAAAAAGATGGAAAAGTTCGCCGACGTGAAAACGGGCCGCGGGAATCGGACGCGGAGGAGCAGCAGCGGCAGCATCGCTGAAGCCTCCGTGATCTCGTGGCGGCTGCGAGGGGTGTATGTGTTTGTGTGTGTGCGTGTGCGCATGTCTGCGTGTCTCTCTGTATGCGTGAGCGCGCGCCCGCGCGCGCTTGTACGTGCGCGTATTTGTATTTACGCGAGAGAAAGAGAGAGAGAGAGAGAGAGAGAGAGAGAGAGGAGGGAGAGGGATGGAGGCAGAGAGACAGAGGGAGGCGTGAGCGCGCGCGCGCGCGCTTGATCCTGAATCTCCTCAGCTGCGCCTGCGCCCCGCGCTCGCGCGGCATCGTCGAGCAACGGTGGCTGCAGCGACATCTCGCCGACCGTGCGCGCATCGCGTATTACGCGCCTCGGCCCTTCCCATCTCCTACTTTGACCACCGTGGCGGCCTACTCCCCTCCCGACTCCCCCGTCTTGGCCGCGACGTTGGCTCCCTCCTCGTGGTTACATTTACCTTTATCTATATCTTTATATATATATATATATATATATATATATATATATATATATATATATAGATGGGTGAGATGACCAACCCTTCTTCGTTCGCGAGTATCAAGTCTCGGCTTGATTTGAGGATCCGTGCCATGCACGCAGACCGAGGGGGGATTGAGTCGGGCAGTGGAGCATGAGCGGAAAAACGATATGAAATATATATATATATATATATATATATATATATATATATATATATATATAGGTCGATGGCACGATCGATTTCCCCTGCCTTTCCGACGGCGAATATGATGTGGAGCGAGTCGTGGTGCTGAAAAGACATGTTACAGATTTATCGACGGGATTCCCAAGTGTCGACCTTTTAATTTTTAATTAAAAATTCGACATAGGCCACAGGCTGGGAGAAATGGCGAGCGTATTTTGACCTACTGAACGCGAATTTTGTGAATGGGATACCGAATAATGCAGTTGTTAAATTGTTATTGAAAATTTATTTGTTTAAAGTGCCGAAGGAACGATTTATTTTTAAAGGTCAGTTGGATTTTTTGAAATCTACATTAGAACACAAGATCTTTAAAATTCAAGGGACATAAGTTGCAAAATTACACTTTCCATTTGGATTTCGCTCATCATTTACCTTGTAATATTTCTTTTCCTTGGAAATTTTAAACTTAAAGGGTCTCATTTCAAAGCTTGACGAGTTTCATACAAATGTACGTAATATAATTTACTTCAAATGTTGTTTAAAAATATAGTAACTTTTCAAGTATTTAATATAATGGCGAAATTCTACTTTTTATTAGTTTAAAAAGCGATTTAACAGATTTTTCTTCTTTTTCATACAAAACACTAGTTTTTTTTTTCTCCAAAAGACTAACACGCATTGATCTTTTATAATTTATTTTATCCTTTTGAATACGGATTATAAGGGTCGAATGCTGAAAAAAATTGAATGGAAATCGTTAAAAACAAGTTAATTATTTAAATTTAATTTTACTATTTTTTCGATATTCCATTCTCACAATTGATCTTCAAAGGGTAAAAAAACAATGAAAGTCTATCTCGTTTGTTTACAAAGGTTCATTCTAAGATTGAGCGATACTTTTACACACTATTAAAATAATATTAAACCTATTTATGAAACGAGATTGTTTTTCAATGTTATTTTTTCAAATGAAGTTAAAGGGTGTAAGGAGTCACTAATTTATCACAGCGTTTTTATTGTAGGTATGAAGGGAGTATTGGAGAAGGAAAAATTTACCTGTGTATGAAATGAACGAACACTCGAAAGCAAATTCAATGATTATAAATGAATAATTGTTAAAATTCATAGTTAAAAGTCATTATTTTAAAACTTAAATTTTAACCATTTGATAAGATATATTTTCATTATTCTTGAATCAATATATAATATCTCTATATCCATTCTCCCTGTAGGGCATAGTAAAATATACAACGTTTTTGAACTTCGGTACTAGTCTAGTCATTTTAAAACTGTAATAATGTAAAGTCGCCAAAAACGCTGACCATATAAACTGTGAAATAAGGTAATATACAAAAGTAGAATCTGGCTTGATATGGCGAGAGAATCTAAAGGTGTCGTCATATCGAATATTAAAACAGCATCCACTCGTACTACTTGAAACATTTTTCATCATTTCCATTATATCTTGGAAATGTGCAATTGCATGCGGTCGGATTAACTCGTATAATTATCTCGAACACTCAATTAATAATATTTCGTAAATAAGGATAGTCACGTTTTCAAGCATAAAGGAAGCTTCCAATGAAAATTATTCATAAAAGAAAACCTATCGGGCTAATCATAAAAATAGCCAAATCATATACAAAATATTGAAGAATAAAAAAGAAATAAATAATCTTGTTCGATTAAAAAATTTTGTACAAATTTAAAATTCAGTATTCTTATTTCGTGTAAATATCGTGTAAAATTTCTGTGTACAATAATCATTCGTTAATTAAACCTTGAGCATAGCTTTGTTCCGCTTTCGTTTCAAAAGATGCATCTCGACCATGATCGTTTAACACACCTTTGGAAAGGCATTAATTCACGAAGTGCGATTGAAGGAACGATAAGATAGCACAATGGCGCACTTTTGTTTGCACATACCTTGCTGAAATTAATGAAATTATCTAACGAGACAGTGTAAATTGCAATGAGAATTAGAAGTATAACGATAATTTGTTTGGGAAAAAAACATTATTTGACGTCGAATCGCGTCAAAACATTTATGGAAAAAATTAACGATGTATGTATATGTAGATATACATTTATGAAAGCCGGGAAATAAAATAAAGACCGTCTAATTTCTATAAAGTGCAATGTATTACAGGCGATGAACCGTAGCGGTTCGAAACGTCGGACACCGAAGGAGAGAATAAGATGGCGGGTGTAGTCAGGTCGTCCTTTGTCAACATAGAATATAACTTATTTGCATTATTTTTATTATTTTTAATCTTTATTCTAATTTAATTTTATTTCTAGTAATATTTTCTATTTCAGATTCTTCGGGGATGATCGTAAACAAGGACAGTCTGAGTGATTATTTTAGTATAATATATAATAGTATAAAGACTGTGAGACCGATAAAAATATTTATTAATTTAATATCTGTATTGATTTTATGTATAGATTTAGAAATTGTACGCAAACAGGGCAAATAAATTTAATGATTAAAAATCGAATAGGGATATAAATCATGTTTGAAAATTGGAATATACGCTAAAACAGCGATTTGTTTTAATACAGAAAAATCATGGATATTATTCGACGTGGGAATTTATCAGACATTGAATTTGATCAATAACCAGAAATACGATTCACAATAAATACTTTTGATTAGAAAGAAAATATTAATTTAATAATTGACCATAAGAATGACATAATATACTAATGCCAATTAGAATACTTGAAAGGAAGTGGAAAATACGTATATTATTTATGGTGTTTCATCAATCGATTTTATTAAACAAATTTGAACAAGTTTTCTTTTATTTTTCAACCTATTTTTTTAACGCAGGAACCAGAAGAATTTCGTTACATTTACATTTAAAATTATAATATAGCTTAGTAATATGACAATGATATCGAGTATTTAGAATTAGGATTGAAGTGTCCAGTTCGAGTTTAAACAGCCTTCTTTCTTCCCAGTTCGCACACGTTTCATTCATCTTCGTTGGCTTTGTTGAGTAAATATTGTCGTGTTAATTTGCAAATGTCCTATCCCGAGTCTTTTTATTAAGATCTGGTTTTTACTATGGAACCCTATGGTGCTGGACCGATTGTGACTTTGTAATTATTTTGTAATTTTCGTGTATCGTCACGGTTGTCGCGATTCTCGATCCATTCGCTCGCGTTCCTTCGATTAATTTTTCACCGACGATCTTTCTTTATTCAATAAATTTCCGATTTTAGCATACTCCGAGCCCCGCGCTAATTGGGCCAAATTTCGGAATTCATTTATCCTACACCTTCGAGCTTCGGCGGTATCCGATGAGAATTTTATTATGTAAATAACAGCATTTGCAGTTGTCGTCTAGGTTAATTGGTTTATTAAATGTTACGAATGGACAGGGTGTTTAACGATTTTTATGAAGAGCGTATCTCGAGAATTTTGCTCGATTAGCCACACGGTAAATTTGACGGGCAGTGGAGCAGCTGCTCCAATCAAATTTATCGCCTCGTTCGGTGATCGTTTCAAATACTTGCCGATCATATTTCGACGCGTGACATACCGATGTATAGCATACATGACTCGCGCTAGCTTTGGTGTCAATAAACTCCTCTTCGCGTACATATCAACATACATATATATATATATATATATATATATATATATATATATATACATATATATATACGTACTGTTTTGACGCGCGCAAGCAAGAAAAACAAAGAGCCGGCGCCCCAATGTAACGATCGTATTTAACGATCATGCAAAAGAAAAGAGGTGGTGGGTGAGGGGACGGGAGAGAAAAAAAGAAGTAAATCAATCGCATTACTCGACGTATATCGCGCGAGCATCGTGAAAGTGCCGCGACTGACAATGAGAAGTATTTATCGGGGAGGCGCACGCCGGCCGCGCCGACTCTTTCTCTCCACTTCCTTTCTTCTTTACGGACTTCCGATATCTATTCATCTCTCCCTCCCCCTAAAACTCTGTCTCACTCTCCCCCCCCCTCTCTCTCTTTCTCTCATCACGATGCATCGGGACACATTGTGTTGTTTTTTCGTTGTTGTGCTCTTCGCGGAAGGGCGCGCGCCGTTTCAGCGTGCGGCGAAACAAAAATGAGAAGCACCGTGAACGCCGACTTTGATGAGGCGAAACACGGCCTGCCCGAGATAAGAGTTACGTGTGAGAGTCCCGCGTTCGCTCCCCCCCCCCGACCCCTCCAAGCTCGCGTCGACAAACCCTTTTGCCGAGACTATCGAGCCACTGCGTGTATATGCGCGCGTACACGCTAATGAGCGCGCGGCATGCTCGTAACGGGCAAAAGTCTGCACTAATATCCCCTGATTCCCGTCGGTTCTCGGGGAAATATTTGCGAATAATTGAGTTTTATATATACATATTGGCGAACGAAGCGGGGAGGGAGGAGAGCGGGTACAGCGAGGCCATACATTATCGATTTCCATTCTCATTCTTTTTTTTCCTCTTTTTGAGCCCCCATCCCCCCCTCTCTCTCTCTCTCCCTCTCTCTTGAACCTTCTCGATTTTTCTTTTACCCAATATTAACCAAAACGCGGCGTTCGATTTGCAGCGAGCGAGGCTTAATATATTCATCCCTCTCCGTCAGCAGCTCGGCCGGCACACCTCATTGACTATATTTATATATGAAATACTCGAACGATTGGCCGAGGAAAAGCAGAGTATTTTTCGCCGTCCGCCAACGCGAGAGAAGCCATAATTATAATGATAATTATTATTATTTTAGACCATTGCTAAAAGTCGCGGAAACGTCGGGCCTTTACATACACAGCGTTACAGTCAATTTTCCGATTCTATTGAAAATAAATATAGGTCTATTAGAGAACTATCCCATTATTATAACTATCTCCTTATCGTATAGCGTGGAAGCTCGATAAAGAAACAGGAAAAGGGAGGGCCGTCAACGAATTGTGTGTCTTCGTTATTGTTCGATCAGTGCGATGATAAATTTCGCTCGCGGATAATTCAACGGGGACATTTTCACAATGAAGATATATGCGATCGTTGAAAGTCGTAAATTTTATGACTAAATTCGTTTGTACAATTAGAAAGTACATAATGTTTCTATATATATATATATATATATATATATATATATATATATATACACTGATGAATACAATATATAGAAATAAATATAGAAACGAAACGTGCTTGGTGGCGCGTACTAAAAAATACACTTTTGTGTAAATTTTAAAGGGGCTCCTGCAATCAAGATACTAATAAAAATCTATGAAATGCTGTGATGAGTCCTCGTATGTTTTTATTTCAATGTCCAACAATAAAACATATGAGAACTATTACACGAATAATTACGAGTCGTTTTAGCATGTCTACCGATGACACATTCAAATCTACGACCAGTTCACTGCCGCGACTTATACAGGTAATAATGCATTTTTCTATAACAAATCAATTATATTTTTCTACGTTAGCCTGGCGACTGCTATATTTTCTTTTCACATACCATTATGTAAACGTCATTCGTGCAAAACGTTCACCCTCTGCTCTTTATCATTGTTCTAGTAATTCTTAACCGTACGTAGAGACCAATGGAATATCTTATTGGGAAATTTCCCACAGAAACTATGTGTAAATGTTTTCTCGTTCATTGAGTCGATGATTCCATACATTAAAAAATGTTTCGCCTCTCGCAAGACGAAAGATAATTTCAGTATTTCGTGCACAGGGTTCTCGGTAAATACGTGCAGTAGCCGTTGCTTAGATAGTCAGCAAGCAGAGGATGTAGCGGCTATCGTGATTTTTGAAAATTTTACCTCTTAGATGCTGATAAAGAATGAGAAAAAAATACCGTCTAAAATCAAAAACAACCAGCTTTAATCAACGTGTTCGCGTTAGAGATTCTCTTCGGATCGGATCAATTACACTGTATTGGCAATGAGGTTGTTGATCGATAATGCGCTAAACTTCTGTTCTCCGGCCGTATGTTGTATTTGCAAGCAAAATCGAAGTTTCCGTCTGCCAGTAATGATATTTTCATGTATAAATGTCATTTTTTAAGCGCAGGAGTTTACTTTGGTGAGAAAAAAATGTTTAATATCTATAATATTCGAGGATACCTTTGAAATAATTGAAAAAGAAGGGTTAAAAAAAGGAAACAAAAGTTTGTAATTGCAAAAGTTTCTGAATTTTCACAAAATCGCTCAATACCGATAGTGATAAACAAAAAAATTTGTATCAAGATATAACGTCGAGGATAAGCTCATTTTGTCAAATGGAAACTTTTATTTTTGAATTTCCACGGAATTCAAGCAAATTTAACGTAAGAATAAAGTTATCAATTATATATTCATAATTTATTATACTTATTTGCTATTTCAACAGCTCGTAAAGTCAATCCCAAAATTGCGAACTTCTTATATACGCTTGAGATAAAAGATGACATGGTGCTACACCACAAATATATATGCCTTTAATTATATATTCTAAAATATTTGCTTATGTAATGAGCGATTGAAAATTAATTTCTCAATTGTTCATAAATGAAGAAATAAATTTCAATTGTTGAGCTTGCTGTTATGCTAAAAGTTTTACATATTATTGGAAACATGCATGCCATCGAACTTACGAAAGCTTTCCACTCAAAATACACATAAAGAAAGCTGTTGTGGATGCTTTTGATGAAATAGGTTTTTTCGAGTAGATCATCTTGGGGAGGGGGGAATGCATCAAGAAGATTAATTTTATCAAAAGCCACTTTTAAAGAAAATAAAAGAAAACTATCGTATGAGTAATAATAAATTTATAATATGGCATTTTTTTCTACTTGTAAATAGTTGAATAGAATTTTTTTATCAGTCTTTTTTGACCAATTTTGATTTAATCGAATCAGCTGGAGATTAATAAACATTACGCGAATTATAAGCTCAGTGACTTATAGAAAGAATAGACGATGATTATTTATTTCAGTAATGTAGTCATTAAGTCGTTAACGATCAGTTATAACTCATACAGATCTAAACTAAAATTGTCGTATTCCTTTACGTTTCTATTTATTTTTTACTAATTTGAGACGTATAGTGACATATGTACTATTTTATTAATTTGTAATATTTTCATAGAATATAGAATATCAAAATCCACTTTCATTAACCCTTCTGTTTGAGCTCGCTGTCTAAATTTTTATTTACATCTTTAAAAGAAGACCATATGAAAATAAAAGAATATCTAATCATTCCATAGAATGCTCTTGAGAAAAAAACAAAAATTTTGTTATTGATTTCTAAGGTAACTGTAAAAAGAAACTTTAAGGAAATTTTTATGGTTTACCATGAAATTTTCACTGGCCGCTGTATACAGCGTGATGAAAAAAAAGAAGTAAAAAAATAACGACCGTAATATTGTTGACATAGTTTGATCTAACTATTTGTAGATTATTCAACGGAGCTGCCATACAAATTCTCTGTTATTTTGAGGCAACAATATTTCCGACCTCAGCTCCCGTTGTATTATTTAAATTATTTCGATACAGAATATTTGGTCACGTATAAGCTTGTACTTACGTAAAAGTAAAAACTTTTTGTCATTCGGAAATTGAAAATTGTTTTGATTTAGTAGGTAAATGTACAATATTATTTACATTTTTTTAGTTATTGATTTTTGTTTCCATACACAAGCTAATTGCTTTTACTTTGTGTCCGTCAAAATTAAAGGTGCCAAATGTGAATTCTTTTATAATTCAATGGTATATTTACATTTGTATATTTACTTCTATATATTATTGTAAAAGGATATAGGGTTCATATCATAAATAATAAATAAGTAAATATTTGAACACAGCAAGTTGTAAATGTAATTTCGAAAATAAACAATTTTAATAGCGCTCGTTTGATTAATTATTATTTTTGCATAAAATAAATATTAAAGAATCGAGAAGCATAATTTTCTGCAAGATGTAAAAAAACTGTTATAGTTTGCTCAAATTGTCTGATAATAAAATTTTAATAGCTCCAATTCTATCATTTGTATTTTTTTTTATTAAAAATCAGTGCTTGACCCTTCTATTATTTGAATATTAAAATTGAACATTAAAAGTGGAATCTATTAAAATTACAAGTAGAAGTTTATATTTTCCTTAACATATCTCCATTTATGATATTCTCACGTAAATTTGCAGAATGCGCAGAAAAGATTTACCGATTGATAAAAGTTTTTTTTATACTCCCCTCAATATCATACGAAGTGTAAATATCATCAGTCGAAACTAGATTAAATTATAAGCGTTAAGTCGTGTAACGTAATTTTTTGAACATCGTGATTTCTTCTTAATTCTAAAAATAAGTTATAAAAACTCTTATGTTATTTTTTTTTTTTGCAAAAAATTACAAAGCAATTTGGAAATTTATCCGAGTTCGATCCCCGAATCGATACCAATAGTCAGTGAAGCTTGTTATTTTGCAAATTGCTCGCGTTCGATTGCTTGAGAAATCATCAACTGAGAGCCGAAATACATTAGCGCAACCTGATCGAACTTTTCGGATTTTCCTCTCTGCCGTACAATTGTTCGCTTTAAAAATCGCTGCTTTTAATTTGCTTTGAACAAAATTTCGACTACGAAACCATCGCATCGTTATAATTAATACGTGTCGTGGCAAAAAGTTATTGAAATTGTTCAATTCGATGTTTTTTAAGAAAATTCTGAAGCCTGTCGTCTCTATCTTGGCGTCCCAACGGATGAATTTTTTTATGCATATCCTTTAAAAAGTTGTCGACTAATCTTACTGGATGATTAATTAATATAATTTGTTTTTTCCGTTCCCGTTATAAACAAGCTGGAATTCGGTATTAATTAGCATAGGATTTTGAGAAATTTGAGAAGAAAAACGTTAGAACCGAATTTACGAGCGGGCATAAAAAAAAAACGCGCGCACAATATTTACGTATGGAGATCGAATCGTATAATACGCTCGCGCCGCCGCCTCGAAATTTTCAACATTCCCACGAATTCTGTCGAATCGTTAAATTGCGCAAGCGCGTACCTCTAACGTTCGCGTATTACTGTATCGGTCGTACGATTTACCAGATAATATATACATAGTAGTATAGCCCATCTTAGAATCTGTCCTTGCACAACAGCAATTCATCGAAGGCGTTCATCGAAGGAAAAAATTCGGCTGGATATTGGAAAAATTTTTATTATTGACTCCGTTACTATTTATCACTGTCGGCTGTCCATCTAGGGGGACGCGCAAAAATCGAGGCAGCATCGACCATTTTCAGCATCCGCTACCTTAGAGCGGATGACGAGCACGGGGCATCAATTCGCGGCGGCGACTTATTGCCAAAGTCCCCTGCCCCCCCCCCGCGCATTATCGTGGATAATCCGATAATTAAATGCAGTTTTGGAGCCGCTGGAATCACGTGGCTCGGAGCCCGACGGGCCTCGGCAACTTGCACGGGGCACTTTCGAACCGAGCTTACGCACACCTGACGAAGGTATACGTCGGGGCGCGACTTTATCGATTCGCAGATCGAAGAGGCGGATTACGAGGTTTCGATAGTCTTTACAATTCAATGCGTAGGAGCTGGGTGCGTCGTTTTTATAGCCTTTTCACGTCAATTTCATCGAGTTACAAAGGAGTTCGTTCAAATCGGCCTTTTCTTACATTAATCGTGATTTTATCGTAAGCGAGAGTTCGATCTCGATGCTCGTTACACAAAGAAATCACGGGGATACCCTTTTTATACTATAAGAGAGAGCGTCACGAAAGTTGGAGAGTTCGTCCGAAATATGGTCAAGAGCCCTGGCGTCTTTCTTCTTAAGAATATCTCATTCGCGACTTCACAGTTATAATCCGAAAAAATTTACGTAATCATAAATCAGAGAATGCTCGACATAATGATGTCGCACTATAAAAAATCTGGCCGAGATAATTGTTATAATAGATAAGCAAATTAATGAATATTATAAAGCCTCTGCTTCTGACTATGAATTTATTATTCATTTCAATTAGTAATTTGGAAATCAATTATATGTAAGCATTTAGTACTGTTATATAGACTGTTATGTAGACCTGCTATTTCCTTCAAACGAAGCGGCGCTTATCGAGATTTCAACGTATTAAGCTCATTCGCTTTTAGGAGAATTTCGGCTGTGTCTGTATCCGATGAAAAATAATATCTCGCGTGAATCATTAAATTCCTTTTATCTCCTTGATAGTAATAGCAGAGGAAAAAAATACATTGTTGTTGATTTCGATTCGTTCGATCTCGCACGATATACTTGTGCGTTTCTCATCATCCGATATCAATTCGAGAAGTATTGGGGGATTCAGGACCTCGCGATTGTTAACAGATTTTAAATTCTGATCCGATGCCAAGCAATCATATACTCGAGCAGATTAGAAGATAGCGCTTTTTGCACATTTCAAATGTATTATCCGAGCTCGGTTTGACTCAATATTCATCACTTTTTCAGTTAATGATTCATTCTTCGTAGGATCGTGAATGCACAAATTTGTATACAATGATTTTTACTTTATATAATTCTATAGTCGAAGCTTAAAGGCCTCACTGCTTGAACCAGTTAATATCCTTTCGAATGAATTTTAACATATATATATATATATATATATATATATATATATATATATATATATTCATTATTATCATGGACATGCAAGTAATGATAAATGCAACAGATAAAGAATAAAAACAATTAGTCATCCGTGACTTTTGTTTCATTATTTATATCTACATATCAGAGAGGTTTATTAATTTACTATTTACTTAATTCCAGATTATTGGCTAATGAGTTAGCTTTATTAATTAATTCTAGATTATTCGATGTTGAAATTGAAATCTAAGCTTAATGTTTAAGCGTCGAGTTTTCAAATTATTTTGAAATTTTAATGCACTTTGAAAATATAATTGAACTACTATATTCATTTAAGCTTTACTGTGCTTTTATTCAGACATTTAAAAGTCTTTTCAAACGTCGATTGCTACCAGTTAAACTTTAAATTATTTCTTTTTTCTCGACAATCTTAAAGTAGAAATATAAGAAAGATTTTAAATCATTAATAAAATTATTGAAGTGTTTTTCAATTATTGCGCAAATAAAGAATTTGTTTAATTAATGCTATTTTAAGAAAATTCATTCTACACACAGTAGGCGTGCAAATTTGTTGTATTATTAGATGTCATTGCAAACCTTATCAGAAAATAAGTCCTCCCACACTTTATTCTCGAGAAACGCCGGGGCTATTAATCTTTTAGCACTAACACCGTCCGTCCGGCAACAAAAGAAGATAAAGTAAGATTAGCCATTTTTGTAAAATCATCAAAATACTTATAAAGCAGACGTGTACAAATGTGAGTCCAATTGAATCGTGTATTAAATTTTGTATAAAAAAAAAACAGTTAATTTATCTATTATTCTCATAATTATTCGTAGAAATATTTCAAGTAAAATTGCAATAATGAATTTTGTAAAATATTTACAGTGATCATTATTGAAAACTAAATAATAGATTCTGTTATTATTCAATTATTAAAACAATAATAATAAACTATTTACCATTAAAAGACTTCAGAACGACAACAATACTGTTATTGATTTACAATAATTATTAATTGTAAACTGAACGAAGCATTTGTTATTTTTGTTCGTAGTGCATTTAAACGGGGATTTCGATATTCTTTTAATAATCGAACTGTTTATACGTACTTATCTAGTACGTATAAACAGGTCGCTTTTGGACAATTTTTCATCGTAGGCTCTTACATGATTTAAATTTAATTACAAAAGAAACCTATATGTAACTTTCTAGAATAAAAATATATAATTCTACGTATCGGATAATTAAAAATTTTTAATATCCTATATGAAGGAGTTATACTGCTATAACGGCATAAAGCAGACTTTTATCAAGAATTTTCTCTAAATAAGGAAATCTGATATTATCATATAATGTCATTCGTATAATGAGAAGAATATCATTTAAGGAACTTTTTTTTTAATATATTAAAATAATTTCTTCATTCTTAAATTAAATTAAAGTCAATGTAATCAGTTGCGAGTCAAATCGATTATAAAAAATTCTTCTGGAAGATGTTTGTTCAAAATTGGTATGAAGTTTCAAAATTAATATTATAATATACATATAGGAGTGTCTATTCTACGTTTCGTCTTCAGCCATCTATCGAGTCTCGTTAGCGGGACGGCAGGTCATCTCTATTAATTAGACACACAAAAAGAGAAGTAGTTGCTCCATGTTTATAGAGCGAAAGGAAATATTTTTACTTGTGCGAAAAAATTAAAGAGAAAAACAATATAACGTATTGAAATATAAATTAATAAATACACTTGGATAGCGTCACAATTATTTATTTATATACTGTTTCTTCGACTATAACATTATTTTTAAAATTACAGAATGAACGAAAAGTTAAATTTACAGTCGTGTATATATATAGTAATTAAGGTAATAGAGGAAAGGGGAGATGAAGAAGGTAAAATCCTGAACCTAATTACAAACTTGTTGCAACTCGCAAAAACGATGAAATAGGAAAAGCTTTTATATATTCCGTCACGTTTTCGCCTCTAAGTAACGCTTTATTTATCTCAATAGTTTCTAGTTCATCTAATCTTTTGCCATTTTGAATACTTTGGAATAATTGAAAAATTATTTGAATTCATAAAATTTCTTGTAATTATTTCCACGCAACATATATAGGACAAACAGGTCGTTTAATTAGAAAAAACGGTATTGGTGACCATTGCATTATAAATACACATAGCATAAATTCAATTATTTTCAATTATTGAAAACTCCCACTTTTTTTACACTATCGATTGTTACTTTATTGTTGACTAATAAAGTTTTTGAAGTAGTTTCATTTACACTAACAGTTTCAATATTAAATTTCCTTCAAGAATTACAAATTAGATTGTTTACAGATGTTGGATAATTAATATGGTAGTATTGATCATTAGTCGATGTTGGTGATGCGTACAAATATTTTTGTAAAAGTGTACGACATTTTTTGCAATTCAAGAATCCACAATAGTATCATTAAAATCTTTATTTTGTGCTAGTGTTTTCAAAATATTAAGTTTCTTTAAAAAACGTGCCTTATTTAAGGGTATTTCGTAATCTGTAAATATAGGAATTGAATGCACTAATTTCTACAGTGGATGGTTGATTATCGTTAAATCCAGAAAAATTGAATGCTCTAATTTTTAGAGAAATTTTCCAGAAATTGAATGCACTAATTTTTATAGTGGAAGGTTGATTATCGTTAAATCCAGAAAAGTGGTTTGAAAGTTCTAATTCATAAATAAATTTAATAATTGTACGGAAAGAATTTACATATGATAGAAAAGGAGATCATTTTCTTTCAGAGTCTAAACATACGCGAAATAAATCAGCAACATAACGAGACCAAATAAAATCTTTTTAATTAAAGCCTTATTTTGGAAGGTAATTAGATTCAAAATCTTCCATAAAAATTTCACTCAAGATAGGTGAAGGAGGTGATTCTATAGCTAATCCTTTTAATTGAAAACAATACGCATTATTAAACATAAAATAACTTTGTTTAATACGTGTATCTACCATAATTAAAATTTCTTTTTTAATCGTAATAGTTAACTTAACATCTTTGCCTAATTCGTTGCTAATTATCATTAACAGATAATCGGTAGGGATCGAATTTTGATATAATACATTTGTTTCCTCCGTCACTATAATTAAGTTCTATATTTACAAATAGATAAGCTTCAATCACTGTACATTATTATAATATTTGAGTGTCTTTAATTATCCAGAGTGTCTCAATCGTTTTTAACGTTCATATAACTTATCGATTGATAATTATCGTTTTTGATATAGATTCCGAATAGAAATATAAATTGGTTTCATTGCTCGAATTAAACGAGCAGCCAGTGGTTTCGCGAGAGGAAAAACTTGCGAGGATGAATTTTTTGCTTCTATATATATATAGTACATGGAGCGTTCCGATGTCCTATATATAGACTAGAAAGCCACTTGCTGCGGTTGACTTGATTAGAAGTACTCGTGGGGGACGTATTTGTTCATGGCGGTGCTCGTCACGAATGGAAACCGCGCAAATCCTGTGTGTTGTCGAATGTAGAGGGGAGAAAGAGAGAGAAAGAGAGTTAGAGAGAGAGAGAGAGAGAGAGAGAGAGAGAGAGAGAGAGAGTGGGAGAGGGAGATTTGGAGTAAATAAAGAAGTTAGAGCAGGTACATAGGAAATACCTGACTGCAGTCTTAAGAATGTTTATATTGCGACGCTGATAGAGACAACCGATGTCAAATGATTACTTGTCGAATTGTCATGATAAATTTTACAACAAGTTCAATAAACTTTTTTTTTTGATTAATAACTATTGATAAATATATCTAAAAAGTTCAATAACATTTGAGTATGACGAATTTTACGGTACACAATTCTTACGTCGAAAGGTAATAGTTGGATATACTTAAAATATTTATGTATTATGTATTAGTGTAAATTTATTTTCATCAAAATCAAAGCCAACAATTTAAGTAGTTTTCATATTATATATCTTCTTATTCTAAACAAAATAAATTATTGCGTCAACTACTGCAGCACATGACATTTATGAAAATAAAGTAGATAAAGCTTTTATTGTATTAATAAGACATCAAATTTGTTCAAATCATCCTATATATATATATATATATATATATATATATATATATATATATATATTTTAACGTTGCTAACTCAAAACTTAACAGTATTAACAAAAGTGAAATTTAATTTTATGTAATCAACTAGGAGTATATAATGGAACAATTGATTTTACAGTTTGGGACAATTTTTTAAACAGTTTTATCGTAATTTCTTATTTTCACAGAGATGAGAAAATAAAAAAATAATACTTATTATTGATATTTCAGTTATTAGCGAATTTTCAACCTCGATTATTCGAATAGCAAACGATCTACTTATGCACGGGCTCAAGCCGGCTGTTTGCCTTGAATACCAGTCGCTGGACTGCGAAATAAATTATCGAAATCGGCCGAGTCCAATCGGCGTTTATGCGCACGCTTCCGCGCAATTATCATACTTTAATGCGCGTAGTTCGACGAGATAGAGGCTGAAAAATTAACCATTGTAAATTATAAACTCGCGTATATAGGCCGGGTAGGAGCTGCGCGCCTCGGGCGCGACTGCGGAGGCCGGCCACATTCGCAACCTCGTAAAACGGTTTGTATGCATGAACCAAGCGTGGGAGGTGAGCGGCGCTTGGTGAAAATCGACTTAGCCGCACTCGCGTGCTGGGTCGACACGTTTTTTGGGGGCGTTGCGAAAGAAGGAAAAATCGAAAAATATTATTCGTCCTTAAGGTGTGTTCGAAGCGATTTTGTGCCGTTGTGGAAATGAAAATCTGGACGAACAAGAGATCCACGAAATGATTCGATTAATTAAAGCAACGAATGAATTTCCGCTCCCGTGTGCGCAGTCGTCGTTCTCATCCCCTTTTCCCTGCCCCTTTCTTATATTCCTTTCGAAAATCGATATTGCGATGTTTCCTTCGATAGCGTAAATACCGTGGCAAAAGAACAAAAGGAGAGAAAAAATAATAATTTCAGTCGCTATGCTGCCGGGGGGGGGGAATCCCTCCGTCCCTCGTGCGCATACAGAATCGCAAGATATTTGTCCGTGTAAATATTTCTTCTTCGTTTTTTTTTCTTTTGGCATCGAATCCGCGACGATTTCGAACAAAAACGTTTGGTATTACTTTCTTTCCTTCCTATCCACAAAAAAGAGACCGATCCGTACTTGTTCCCGCGTGCATATGAAAAAGCTTTGTCAGGCGTGTATAGAAGTAAAAGGATATGGATATATATATATATATATATATATATATATATATATATTCGCAATGAGAAAGAAGCGCAAGACAGAGTAATATTCGTCGTGAAAATTCGAGAGAGCTTTGAAATATTTACGTCTCCGAATTGTGATAATGTCATCGGCTTAACAGATTTAGTATAAAATATTATACATTGTCCACGTTCCGAATAATTGATGCCTAATATTTGATCGAACGAAAAGGTGATAAACACTTGCCACGCACGAATAATAATTAACAATCTATCATGCCGAGGGCTGAATTAATTAAATTTCTTTTGCCAAGTTTTTATAGCCGTTTAATATATTAAGCATTATTGACGATTACCCATACAATTCTAATAATTTCCTTCCGTTTCGAGAGCAAATTTATGAGTCAGATTAAAATTGAATATATTCCGTAAATATTTTTTAAATTTATTTATGCGAATTTCAGTTTAGTTATACCGATGAAATTTACCGTGTACCTTTCGCTCTAAGTCACTCGCTGGGGCGACCTATTCTTACACGTACAATAGAGAAAATTATTGTTCATTGCTTATAAATTAAAGACTACTTTATGTGACAAATAATCGGACGAAACATTATAAATAGGCTAACCTTGTTCGTTTCACCATATGCCAACAGCGGGCAGCAGTGATTTTGTATTCACTATGTGATTTTAATGTTGCTCTTAAAAGATCGAATTTATGTGATTTTTAATTTTTATTTCTTCATGAATTATTAACGGTTGTTTCTTTTGTTTTTTAACACATTATAAATGTATAGAAAATTATCAGTACAAACGTAGCAGATTTAGACATTTTCATGTGTATTTGCATTTGGGATTGTCTTTTTCTTTCTACACGTGTATCAAACGACGGGGCTTAAACTCACCGCAATGCATAAATGTAAATAAATTCATAGACTAAATTAAAATGCCAAGCGCTCGTATGATCTCTTATTCGCTCTGCATTAATGCATATAATTGAATTTCGCGCTTTAAACTGTTAAGAAGGAAAGTGTACTTACGAAGTTAATAAATATAAAGTGAGATAATGAAGTATTTTAATTCTTGTTATTATATTCAATATAAAGATGCAATTATGAATGAACGAATTTGCAAGAGAGAAAAATTAAGAACATTAAAATTATAATTTGTCAGCTAAATAACTACGATGAATTCTTTCTTTTTTTTATGCAAGAAAAGAAAATATATTATTTCATTGTTACCGTAAATTAACTTTTAACCTATTAATAATTGGCATGAAAATTTAATTGTATACTAATGGGGGATTGTAGACTGATGGATTCACGGTAGCGTGTTTAGGGTTGATAATGAAGACGGCAACCATCGATATTGTTCATAACGTTTTATTGACAAATGAAATGAGCGTAAGAGAAAAGGGTCCTCAGCTACGTTGACAAAATATTTTTAAAATTTTTAGATTTTTGTTAGTTCGTTCGAACGATGTTGAAATAATCAAGAGATGTAACATGATTGATATTACTGATGCCAGTTTATATTAATTATAGATTGTGATATTGCTGGTTAAAGTATTTTAATAAACGAAAAAACAAACCAATGATTATTTCATGATATTTATTTCACCAGTACAATGTTTCCAGCACTTTCGTTTCTGGTCCTCGTCAAGGACATCTATACGAAATAAACATTTTTCTAATGAATAATACGTATCTTAAGTTTGAATTTCAAAATTTATTTAAAATTAATTTTTACTAAAATTAATGATTTTTCGATTTGGTATGTCGCTGATATTTCTCCTTTCGTTCCCAAAAAATCCTACGATTTTGAAGAGAAGAAATTTGACAATGTGCCCAACTGCATAAACCACCAAGTGTCGCGATTATATTTCGCGACACGGGCCGACATCTCGACCTCTAATCACGCATTCACGCATCCCCTGCGATTTTCCGAATTGATCGCGCGCTTAAGCGGGCATCTTCTGGTCTCCCGATCGTGTAACAGCCTCGCCGGTACTTTAGGCAATCGCCGTTGTAACCGTAGAAGGCTTTAATAAATCTCCTCTTTCGAGCCATTCGTTCCCAGCGACGTCTTAGCGAGACGAACGCAGACGCTTCATCTCCGCTCGCTGTACGGAGTTGATGACCTTTTGTCGTTATATTTCGCGCGAGCGACGATGGTGCGGAACAAGTCAAAATTCGAGCACGAGGGTAAAAGAAAGGAAATGTTACATACTGTATCCAAGATAAATATTGGATAACAATAATATATATATATATATATATATATATATATATATATATATATATATATTGTTTCATAATACTATCAAGTAAGTGAAACCCCTAAATTCCATTCCAACGTTTCCGCTTAACAATGATTACAAAGCCGTTTAATCAATTTTTTATTGAGTTACAATTTTAGAAACACTATCACGTTTAAAAGTTTGTTGCATTCAACCGAACAAGATACTTTTTACGCCAAGAGTGAAGATTTATTATCTTAACAAATTACAACAACAAAAAAGTTGCTAAGGTATGATAGGCTTCTTTTCTAGGCCAATTTGCATTTCAAAGATTATTGCAAAAATTCACAAAAAGTTTCAGCTGCTAGTCAATAAGTTTGATTTCTTCAAGATTGATGTTGTTATTAGAAATAATTATAATCTTCCGAATTTAGGTTATACTCAATCCTACTAAGTATTTCGTGGGATCTTCTCCGCCTATGAGCTCTTTCATTCTTCATTCAAATCAATGCTCGGTATTTATAGAATAGATTCCAAAAAGTTTTAGCTGTTCATAGTTGCTACTTCTAAAGATAGGGACAATTATTTAAATAATTATAATCCGCTAAATTTACGTCGAAAGCATTTCATTTAATAAACACAATTTTAAACTAATGACAGATTTCATTATTAGTCTCGATTAATGCTAGTCGTAGAATACATTGCATGAAATTTTAGCTGCCAATAGATAACAGATTATTATATTTATATTAATATATATATATATATATATATATATAACAATTATAAATATATATATAATGTTTATCTATATTTTTAAAAAACCATAGAACTTATTTTTTACAAAAAACGTTGATTGATGATGTTGAAAGGATACAAAAGCATTGAACATAAAGGTTTAGTTTACATGTTCTTTGTTTACGTTTGCATCAAATTTAAAAAGCATACAAGTCATAAGCTCTGATTCGGGGATCTTGGCTTATTCCAATTTTGGATGTCTGATGAATCTTTTCCAAATTGAGGAATCAAAGTTGGATGCTCGATCTTTCAGCTACTCGGGTAATTCTGGTAATAAAGAAGCAACTTTAGATAATACATTAACAAAACTGTAGATACTTTTAAGAGGTGAACCCCTTTAATGTTATCTACTTCTGTAAGCGACACTTTCAATTGTATTTGTTACCTCGTACAGTCTAATTGATTTGAATACTGCTTCGGCTTTTATTACAGACACTTCAGATATTTTGAAATATTGGTATTAAAAATTACACTTTACTGGTAGCTTATGTTTTTGTAAAAGAGATATGTTAGTTTTCATGAATGATATCAATCAATGTCTCATTGGATAAATCTTGGTAACGAGCGAAAAGGAGTCTTTTTTCACTACGCGGATATTTGAGTAGTTCTGTAATCCTTTTTACCGCTACACAGTTCTTTTTTCCTATTATTAATACCATCATTTTTATTAGTAACTAAGTTCGATATGGCCAAGTTTATTAAGTTAGGCAATGCATCAAGAGCTCCACTGATATAATAATGACGTCTTAAGAATTCGAATATTTTTACATTAACGAACTTAAGTCATCACTTTTATTGTTGCTGTATTCATCAATTACCATCATTAATTGCATTTTACAATTATCAGTTTTCAAAACAAACGGTCATTTTAAGCTAAATTATCGCTTATATTCTCATAATCAATAATAGCATTTGATGATGAAACGTTTACACCACCTAAAACCACTAATTTGTTAACTCGTGTGAGAAGTATTGATTGATCTATGCAATCATTTGTTTCGGATGCTTATAATTTTGTTTTAAGTGAATTATCAATTATGGGTGGCCATTACTTTTCTCTTCTCGTTTCTAATATTTTTATGTATAATTTGCTCATTATGGGAGAAGCCTATTTGGATCAAATAGCTAGCTAGATAAATCTTGTATTTTTACAGATGATCTTCTAGCATATCCATGAGTCGTGACAGAGGTCATGATACTACGATTGCTTTTAACTGGAATTTTTTAGAAATCTCATACTTCCACTATTCCACTATCCCAGTGTATTGTTATCTTTTTCCTTTAAACGATTAAATGTAATAAATATAATTGCCTTCTTGCTGTGATTTCCACGATTAAGCCGTTTACATCAAATACTTTATTTGATTCATTGTAATGAATAACTGTAGATGTTGGCGCTCGTCTATAAAACGGAAAACGACTGCCGAAGCTTGGACGTCTTTCATATACTTCCATTGTTAGATACTAAACCTTCTTAGATACTTGGGAGGCATAACCAACCTTCTGCATTCTTCGCAAAATGCTTAAGATCGAAAGAATGCAGTATTCTAAATTCGAATTAGACATCAAAATGCTAAATCTTCTGTTCTGCAAAAACAATTAAGTGTACTAAATGTAACCTTCAATCGAGTAAATTTTAATCTACAATTCTGCATATGGATAGAGTCGAAAATACAGAAAATACAGAAAAAATTCCTGTTCAACAACATCGTACTTCATCTGCGCAAAGCAAAGCTCAATGATCCTTATAAGTTAATCGTATCAGACAGTTGGTTACAGTTTATACATATAATATCGAAACAAGTAACATGCAGATATGCTAACGATCTGTAATCCAGAACCTTGCTCGTCTAGCAAAGAACCAAGTGTTCAATAGTGTTCCCCAATTTTTTTCTGACCATGAAAGTGACGTAGGCACTTCGCTACCAATAGCTACGCATCAACCATTTCTACGCCTGCAGGATACACCTTTCAAAGAATGGCCAAATGATGGATTAGCACTCGATACGTTCACTTCGTTTTACATCGAGTAAGTCTGTGATTGGAAATTCAATGGAGCATGTGCAGTGCATCGAAATTCGCATTGATTGTAAATTAATTTCCTCGATGTTGTTCCAGCCGTTCAAACGCAATTTCATTTTATTTACACATATTTGTTTTCAGCGAAATTTTGTAATTCCGTTGGAATGGAGTCGTTTATTTTTTCGTTGATTGGTTTGATCTATATTAAAGTTTCCGATGCATTTTTCTTTGAAAAAATATTTTAATGGTAATCGAATCGAATTTGAAAAAGAGCACTAGAGAACTTTTTCTCTTTCTACCTACAAAGAATATTGCGTGTAAATCCTCATTTTAAAAAGACAAAAGGATTCGAACAGTATTAAAATAAATGAAAATTTAGTTAATAGTTGAATTCAACGAGTAATAAAATAAGTATTACAAAGCCTAAAACACACGCACACACGCAAATGTATACACATATATGTATATATATATATATATATATATATATATATATATATATATATTCAATAATTTTCACAGTATCTTAACTAATTTCCCTTAGATACCGGTATTTTCCATTCACAATTGTTCGACATTAGTACTGAATTGGTGGGTAACACATGTTCGATTGTCGAATCTAACGCAACTGTCAAAAATTGATATTGGTTACTATGTCAGCTCAGTAGGGTCTTCAACTATTACATTACGAAAAATTTATACATAAATTTATAAATTTATAAATAAATACGTTGTATAAGTTTCATTGAAAATTTCAAGAGTCTGGAAAAATGTTATCGGTAACTAATTTAGATATAATAATAAATAGATTCACTTTATTAATAGATTAAGAAGACTATCGAATTTATTGGAAAAATAGTAAAAATTGGCTGATATAATCAGTAATTTTTTACAAATTTTTTACTAATGAATTCGTAAACTTCCAAAGTTATTGATTCTCTGTTTTTCAATTTATACTATTTTCATTAGCGATTAATCACTAAACTAACTGAGATTATTAACTGATTTATTTTAAAAAGGGTAAATATTTTAATAATTTGAATCGCAATTTTATTTTAGGTTTTTGTATCTCCAATTTGACTCTGGACATAACTAAAGCTCAGATTATCTTTATCATTTACATTAGCAGAAATACTTATTAAAAGGATGAGAAAGTTCGAGAAGCGACAAATTTTTTCCAAGAATAAATCAGTTAACAAGCTCAGTGTCTAGTCAATGATTCGAATAGTGCACAGTCAATC
Source organism: Sycobia sp. Sy_11 (assembly GCA_018907035.1). NCBI lineage: Eukaryota > Metazoa > Arthropoda > Insecta > Hymenoptera > Epichrysomallidae > Sycobia > Sycobia sp. Sy_11. The sequence goes on along the minus strand of JACCIC010000058.1, from coordinate 496,570 downwards.
ATTGAGGATCATTGAATAATTAATGATTCATTCGCAGTCCTTGAAAATTAACTGATTAATTGGGAATTGATTGTTACTGTTTCAGCATGAAATTGAATAAATTTTTTTACTCGTTCACAAAGATTATCTATACAGTTATTTTTCTAATACATCACATTTGACACTTTTCTAAATACTTCATAGTTCAAGCATAACGTACTTCAAAATACATCGATAAATACGTACAAAATCTGTTAATAATTACTTTCAAAGTTAAGCGTATCACTCGTGAAACATTACCGATTCGCACCGCTCTTTTTCACGGTTGTTTCAGTAATTTTAATAGACGTTCTTTAAGCATCAATGAAATGGATTTTTCTAATAAGATATGATTCATGTGTATTAAATTGACATTTTTCACGTATATATGAATACAATGTAATCATCGGTCCGAATTCACATAAATTAATCGTTGTTACTTTTAAGTTTTTATCGGTCTTGTAAACCTGTGAGATTTTCGAACAATCGAATTTGTGTAAGGTGTCTTAAATCATCAGCGATGTTAAGCAAATACAACTGTTTTACAACGAAACTGAAAATTACTGACCAACTCATTGGAAATTTCATTAATTTAGTTTTGGTCAGTGATTCCATTGTCACATCATAATAATAGATTATTACTTTCACAAAAAATTCTTAATTTGATTCAATTGAATTTTCCTCAGCTATTAAGAATGTAGAAAAAGCCAAAATTTCTTGTTTTCGCTATACCGATTTCCTCTCTCTCTCTCTCTCTCTCTCTCTCTCTCTCTTTCTCGATCTCTTCCTTTCTTTTTCAGTTGGAACTCGCACTTTCCTCAAAGAAAAAGAACCAATTCATCATCGCGGCGTGAACAAGGGGGAAAAAAGAAACACCCGTTAAAAGGTCCGCAGCGCTGGAAACAAGCTGTGGGAAAAAAGGCAGAAAAATGAAAGAGCTGAACTTCGCTGTCTTCCGACGTAGATGTCGTGCGAGCCAACGAAAAGTCCTCTGTATATGTATTTCTACGCGTGTTCATGTTCGTGTGTGTATAGGGGTATTACATAGATGCGTACACATGCACTAGGGGGAGAGTCAGGGGCGCAGTTTTTCGGAGGCAATGCGCGAAATGTCCCGATGGCGCGGCGCACCGCGGTCACTGCACGTTGCGCCGATGGAAGGTATTTCTATATATGCCTGCATATATACATATATACATACACACCCATATATATATATATACACTCTCTTCCTTCTCCTCCTCCTCCTCTATCCCCGCGTCGCCCTTTCTGGTGTGCATGCCGGGGGCCTGCCTCCCTTCCTACATACCCGCCGGAAAGGCAGATGCAGCGCGTCGCCGCGAAAGAAGGCCGCCTGCGCACTCGCCTCGTGACGGATAGAGAGAGAGAGAGAGAGAGAGAGAGAGAGAGAGAGGGCTCGACAGAGGTGAAGAGGGGCGGGGGTCGGAGGGAGGGAGGGAGGGAGGCAGGCCGCCACGCGGTGCCGCGCGTACCGCGACGGGGGCTCAAGCAAATGGCTCGTCGTCGTCGGCGCGGCGACGGGCGCAACGACGGCAGCGGCGGCGACGACGGCGGCTCCTGAGGGACGACCGACGGACCACGACGACGGGGGACCTCCGGGTGCTGCGCGTCGTCGTTCAGGGGAGGGACTTTGTGCGTGCACATGTACACGCCAACTCGCGCACACATACAGATATATATATATATAAATATCTCGGGCTGTGCCGATCTTTTTGCCCTCCCCCCGCCGGCCGCCTTTACGTCGAGCGCGATTCGAGCCGAGGCGACTGCTTACAGTGACGCGGGGTATCGACGGATCTGCTTCAGGGATCGTCGCCGGGATTGCAAAGGGGCGGATTGCCGCGCGGAGCCGCAGACGAGGGAATGATGGAGAGACGCGGTGGAATCGTCACGTGAGTTTCACCTCGATTCTTTTTTGCCTGCGCCGACATACATACATACTCACCATACACACACACACACGCACTCACACATATATATATATATATATATATATATATATATATATACATGTGTGTGTATATATAGCTTGATTATTTCGATTATCGCCTATGATTCTTATTACGGAGTTAATGCAGGTCGAGCGAATTATTATTCGTTCGCTTATTATTATTCGTCGGGTATAATTGCCCGCTGGTCACCTACGCGCGCGAAGAATCTTCATGTGTAAACATTTCGGTGCACCTTCGATACTATTGTTTTTCGAGATATGCATTAGATATATATAATGTATATATATACATAAGCATGCGTTTACATACATGTAAAATAAGCGCTGCATTAGCGGGAGTACCAATATCTGTAGAATGGTGACATAGTCCGTTAGGTGCGCGCCACCCTTTAATTCGCTCGCATCTTAATGCCATCCCGCGAAAATTGACGCGAATATTTTGTTCTGCTGCGCTGGCGTTTGACATTATCGCCTTTTAAGATTTAACTCTCTCGATCGGAACGTCGATTAATCCGTGAGAATATTTTATGAAATGAAACGCATCGCGTTTCTCGATCGGTCATCTCTGTTTTCGTTTTCGGATTTTAGAAGATTAACTCCGGCTATCGTTCAAATTGAAAAGTGCGTAAAATTCATTAAAGGCTCGCCAAACCATTGCTGAAGTATAATTACGTAATAGAGAAAAGTGCTTTCGATCAATAAAACATTAACACTTGATTTTCTTTTTTAATACAATGCCAATTCCCTGTCTTGCCTTGGGAAATGGCAAAAACGATATATTTAGGAAACTGTTGATAGACGAACAAAAAAAAATTTATCGTTCATACTCACATTGTCAATTCATCGTTATTAATTTATGATTTGTTTTTCTGCTCAAATACGAATGTAGATTAATGACAATATTTATACACTAAAACAATAACAGTATTTATATTAATTAAATAGAATATCGGCAAATTATTACGTCTTGTTTCCCCCCCCCCCATTCTGTGTTATATTTTATAGAATAATAAACGCGTTTATCGTTCTATAAAATATTGAGTCTCGCATAAATTCTTCATTTTAATCGTATCCCATATATTACAAAAGCAATTATAGATTTAAAATTTACACACAATCTACGGGAGGGGGGGGGATTATTCAATTTGCCAAAGCATTGGATCCTCGTTAATAGCAATCATTGCGAACATTTTGAAAAGGAAAATCGTATAATAATCAATATATAAGTTACTATTGTTTTTACCTCGTGCTCATTATTTCAATACTCTTCTTTAATTGCCTCGAAAGAATGCCACACGAGCAAAATCAAGTATTCTTTAATATTAATAGATCGAAACGTGGCTTGAGAGTTACGCCTCGTTAGTCGGTGCATTCATCGCCAGAGGGAATTTGTTGTTTCATTTTTCATCTAAGAAGTGAAATTATTAAAGGTTACGCGATCGCAAGTTCATTTGCGCCCTGAATAGTTGTAAAGGAACTACTAAACGCTTCTTAAAAACGCGTCTATGTCCTGTAACCATAGAGTGTCAATACAAGGTCTTCGGATTATTACAGCAATGAATAATTTCGTCGATGTTCCTTTCAGATTTGAACGATATAGCATCGAGGCATCAAATCTATTTAATAAACATTTTTATCGGTCTTACAGTCTTTATACTATTATATATTACACTAAAATAATGACAATCGGACTGTCCTTGTTTATATTCATCCCTGAAGAATTTGAAATAGTAATTAATAATAAATATTAAATGAAATTAGAATAAAGATAAAAATAATAAATATAACAAAAATAATAAAAATACACTATATTCTACGTTAGTAAAGGACAACCTGACTGCCCCAACACCTTAAATTTCAAGTTACCTTTGATGCCCGACGTTTCGAACCGAACTACTGTTCATCTACAAGGACTAAACTGACTTTATTTTATTAGTTTGAATTCTCAATCTAATTTAATATTATTTTTAGTAGTAACTTCTATTTCAGACTCTTCGCGTGTGATCATAAACAAGGAGAGACCGACTCATTATTTTAATATAACATTATATATTATAAAGACTGTAAGCCCGACAAAAGAATTTATTAATTTAATTCAGAAGTCGACATAAGTACAATTTTTAATTTTTAATCAAATTTATTTTATTTGTGTGCGTGTGTGTATGAGAGAGAAGAGAGAGAGAGAGAGAGAGAGAGAGAGATAGATAGAGAGAGATATGTGTATATACATGTAAAGATTTGATAATTAAATTTATATAAATCATTAAATATGAATAAATATTATCATTTATTTGTAAGAGATGCAGTATAATGATATGTTTTCTTCGCACCTGTCAGTAATGAAACGACCGTTCTTTTTTTTAAATGATAATACCTGCAGTAACTCAATTTTCTATTGTTTTTTTAATCGAACGCAATGAGCCTATGAAAAGATTATAAAAGTCTCGGTACTACGTGTGTGTATTTGAAATAAATTCGAAAATCGGCCAAAATTTTCATCTAATACGCCCGACATCATCGACGGAAATGAATTCCATTCTGCGGGACGTTCGCGATCAGTCGAAAATCGTACGCATTAGATTACGTAAGGGCGAAGGCCCGTAACCATTTCGACCTTTACTCCGCCGAGTGCGAATGGCCTCACACCAGCGCATAACCGCGTTGAAATTTAAACGCCGCGTAAAGGGAAATCCATCGGTCTCCACCCTTCGCATATATATATGTATATATATATATATATATATATATATATATATATATATATATATATACACATATTACGAAACACTTCGAGTTTCCTGTCGGACGCCTTACTCGCATTCGTCGTCCCCTTCGCCCCCCTTGTCCTTCCTCGATACGGACGCGATAAAATGCCGAATAGCCCGGTGGCGCGTCCGTTCGCCTGCCTTCCTCTCGAATTTAAGAGCTCTCTCTCTCTCTCTCTCTCTCTCTCTCTCCACGTCCACCGCTCGGCCCTTCCGTTGTTATATAACCGACGGACACGCGCGCGCACACACCAACGTGCGTATTAGAGGTGAAACATCCGAGCCCCAGCCCCTGGCGGTGGTGACGATAACGTTCGGCGAATTATCGCTACCCCGCTCCCGCGGCACAAGGTCGATCCGTCACAGGCCGAGCTCATAATAAGACTCGCGCGTCGCGACCCTTCTCGCGAGCGACCATCCCCGTATTGCTCGCCCCCCTCCGCCGCTCCGTCGCCGCGCCCACCGCCCTACGCTTTTTCGCGTGGAATTTCATTTTGAAGCGACCGGTACGACATCCCCGTCCTCCCCCGCCCCCCCCCTTTCGAGTACGGGCCGCTCGATTTTCCAGGATCATTGCGAAAACTCGAGTCGTCCGTCTGTAGAAACGCGCGAGAGCAGGACAATATGAAAGACAATCCTTCCTGTATGTAAACACGTGCGCGTGATGCACGTGAGCGAGGTGCGTTCTTCGATATGCTACTCGTATACATACATATATATATATATATATATATATATATATATATATATATATATATATATAATATATTCATATGCTATCGAATAAGCGAATATCTACTTATTTAAAGTTCATATTCGCCTATGTTAAAAGTTCTATTCTTCTATATATAAAGAGAATAATAATAAATAAATCAACGAAGCAAACTTTACTTATTCAATAAGTGTATTATATTAAAAAAAAAGTCAATAGAACGTTTAAAAAAGGGGAACACCTTAGGCGCTAGATATAATGGCGGTATCACCTGTAGAAGATGTCCATAGATCAAAAGCACATTTTCAAGGCTATTGACCGGTAGCTCGGGTTCGAATAGCCATCTAGTATTAATAGCCGATCGCGGTTACGGTTTTGGGGATGACACTCGAAAAGTGCAGACGACCTCGTCCAGTGACCGATGATAGAACCGGGCGAGAACGTTTGAAGTAATTAGCGACGACTTAAAAAAAAAAAAAGACGTAACGTTCGACGGCAGGCCCTAGAAAAAACAGCCAATAGATAATGAAATTTTTTGACAGCGATACTACGTGTTCGTTAATTATTTTTCTCTGGATAATTCAAATTTTTACAGATCTCCGACGTACCGATATAGAGAGCAATGTTTCTGAAAGTTCGAAGCCTTTACCATACTATTTGGATGATACAATATAGTAATTCAATAAGCATTAATGTAGACGGGGAAAATTGAACGTGCACGGCGGCATGAAACAGTTAATCAAGCGATAGATAAGTAAACTGCGCGATCTGTAGAAATTGTTCGTCGATCTACCTATCTATCTATCTATCTATCAATCTATCTATCAATCTATCTATCTACCAATCTATCATAACTAATAATGATTTGACCATTACCAAAATAAGACTTTTAATGCAAACGGGCACGAAGAGGCAGTTATAGAAAATATAAATTTTATTTTAAATTGAAATACCGCATGTCTTCGCCTTAATCTATGTGTATAAATAGCAGAATTATTCGAGCCGCCGCTTTGTGCGACAGTCAGTACAGCGGCCTCATTAAAGAAAATTATAGACCTTAAAAAATTTCTCACCAACGATTCTATTTTCTTCTTTATTATTTTTTTTTTTTTACTTATTAATAAGTTAAATCGAGCGAATCAAATCGATACGTTGAAATATGAATTATTCGATTTTAGAGCGTATACGTTTCATAGTAAGCGGTGTGTACGCGTGCCCGCAGGTGCGCGCGTGTATATGAAAGGCAGCTGTCGATGTCCAGAGAAAGTCAGAGAGAGAGAGAGAGAGAGAGAGAGAGAGAGAGAGAGAGAGAGAGAGAGAGCACGGCGGCATTTTCATCTCCCTGCCTCTCGCCCTCGTTTTCCCGTTGCGTCGCCACCTCTCTCTCTCAGCCTCTTTTTTTCCTCCTCCGCATACACTGTAGCTCGCGATCTCATTGTTTGGCCACGTCGCCGTCGCGCGTCTCCGGTACTACGCGCCTGGACGCGACAATGTCCTCCCATCTTTTCCCGCTATATATATATATATATATATATATATATATATATATATATATATATATACAGCGTAACTCTGGACGGCACTGACCTCGTTCGGCCAGATATTACCAATGAGCAATGGACAAAGAGGAGAGCGGGCGGCAAATGATAAGAAGCACTACGCGGCCCTTCTCCAGCTCCCTCGTGCCGATCCGCGCGGTCTTTGTGGCGTATAATATTTCGGAACTCATTGGATTTACATCGTGTGTTAGATTCTAAATGTGTATAGATAAATATATATATATATATATATATATATATATATATATATATATATATATAGATATTTCGTGCGCGGGAAGACGAAAGAAACACTTTGTACGTGTGTTTGTATTATGTATATATATATATATATATATATATATATATATATATATATTAGACGGTCGGTCGTCGAGGCAGGAGTAAATTTTCAGGTGCATTGTTCTTGTGAGAATTGCGCTTTTAGACGCTTTTTGGGAGGAATTTAACTTGACACGCAGAAGAGCCTGTATGTGTGTGTAGTATATATATAGGCATACAGAAATACAGAGAGGGAGAGAGAGGGGGAGAAAGAGAGAAGGAGAGAGAGAGAGAGAGTGGTAAAATTACGGAAGCGACGTCTCGATGTATTACGGGAAGTCAAAGCAATTTGCGTAAGTGCGAAATAGAAATGTTCTTTAAACTGTCGGTATTTCAATTACTTAATATATATATAGAGCTTCCACATATAGCGCGGTAGTAATAACTTTCGATTTGATAATTTATGTAAAGATATACTGCGCGTATATTAATTTTAAGTTTGTCGCAGAAATTGAAGAAACGAAACAATTATTAAGATTCTTTAAATTCGTAAAGTTGATTGAATACTCTTTGTAAAAAAAAAAATTATGATTCAAAGAAAAACGAATCTTGAATTCAATAATTTCATAAAAACAAATAAAACTAAAAAATTGAAAATATTCGGTTAATAATTTTTAAAACGTAATGAAAGCAATTAATATTAGTTCCTTTCAAAATAAGAAATACTCGAAAATAACTATATTGATATTATATCATATTAACAATGATAATAATAATAAAACGTTCTTAAACATAAAATAAATAGAGAAAAAGATGGTTGGTAAATTATGAAAAAATACCTGCGGTAAATATTTAAATACTGAAACAAGTATTTGCAGGAGTTGTTTATAAAACGTTATTTATCACTTCGCCCTGAATTTTCCAATCGCTTAAAATCAAAGTGATCGGTAACACAAACCCAATACACATACGCACACACACGCACGCGCGCGCACGCACGCATACATCTCAAATTTTTAATTCTAATATTCGCAGTTTTATCAAATCTCCGTCATTCTCGACCAAACATTTTGCAATTGTTTTGCGTAAAAAAAATAATAATATTTATACGAAATCATTCGGCATATTTCACTATAAATATACTACGCAATCTTATATGCATAATAAAAATGGGTGTCCCCCTCCCCTCGTGCAACTATTATGTGTATATTATGCACATTTCGTTTTGCCATACATGGTAAAACGCAACGAACAAAAGCACCTAAAAACGGGGCCATTATTTTTTCCCCTCGTCACCCTCGCATTTCCGGTTCCTTTTCCCTCTCGCAAAACTCCGCGATCAACCGCCAAGAAGTTATTGTGCGACTTATCGACCCAATTACGAACGAGGCTTATCCTCGCAATATTGAGACTTTAACGAAGTTGTGTATGTATATATATATATATATATATATATATATATATATATATATATATAGCTTTTCCACGGGCTCGCGGGCAATTGACTTCCTCTCCCGATGCTTAATAAACAGCTAGTTTCGGCTCTTTGTTGAATTACCGACACTTGAAGAAGTTCCACGCTCATACAGGGTGTCCTAAATATGTTTGCCCGCACCAGTGCATCCATAATACGCGGTAGAGGTCTTTTGCGCTACTACGTGCCGAATCGTCGGTCAATGAGCAAATTCATTCGCATTCGGCCCTCCTCATTTTGCCCTTCGGAGTGCGACAAAAATCTCCCCCTCCCCCCGTCTTCGCATTGGCGCGCGGCGCGCAAGCTATATTTACAACAATTCAAAACCCACCCAATCTATGTATATATAGCATCCTCTGCTGATTACCGGTCTCGGCGTGTTAACAATCATATTTTAGACATTCTGTATATATATATATATATATATATATATATATATATATATATATATACATAATTTACATAACAGCGCGTCCAATGTGAATAATTAGCTCGACAAAATTCTCGGTTGTCGCACATTTATGTATATATATATATATGTTTTATATAAATAAAACGCGAACGAGCAAACGTTTCGTCTCCCAGCCAATTATCGCTCACTTACGTACAGTACGTACACACGTTCGTATATAACCTAATGAGGAGAAGAGGATGGGACGAGGGTTGGGGGCGCGAAAATCGAATTAATCACTCCTCCACTCCGCCCCCCTCCCCTTGCGAACCCCGCACCGCGTGGAGTGGAAAATTTACTCCTAACGAGCAGAAGAGTTATTATGAAATTATATTTGCTTGACTTTCTTCGCGTTTTGTCGCTGCGCTTCTCTCGATTGACGGTTATACAACGGCTTGTTTTGTATATATATATATATATATATATATATATATATATATATATATATACTTATAATAAGATAAGGCGAATCGTGGCGAAAAGCACATCGGAGGAGAACGGAGGCGTTCGCCCACCCGCCAAGCGAATTATTACCGAATGCACACTGCATTATGTTAAGGAGCGTCGGTAGGAGTGGGAAGGGAAGCTTAGCGTCTTCGGAAATATTGCAGATAGCGAGTGAAATTTGAGGCGTGACTGACGGTTTTAACCCGTGAATTCTCTCTCTCTCTCTCTCTCTCTCTCTCTCTATATATATATATATATATATATATATATATATATATATATATACATATATAACCGATAAATTCCGCGTTGTCGCTCCCACGCCTTTTTAAGCTCGACTTTTTCGCGCGCGGAGATCTGGGTAGAGGGGGAGAGGTAGCGAGAGTCGAGGGTGGGGCCAGGGCAGCACATTTCCAATGCATCGCGCTCGCATCCCTTTTAGACACGCGCGCCTGGACAAGTAGGCCGTCGGGGGCTCGCGCGCTATGCACACCATGTATATACATATACATATATATATATATATATATATATATATATATATATATATATCAAATCCAAGTTTTATCCGTAATCGCGTTAGCGCGAACACCCGTTCCCCCTTCCTGCGATCCTCCAGCTCTATATCTATCAAATATACGTATATCTATATCGGGCCTTCGTATTGCTTGAATTTGTCATACATTTTTGGATATTGTTTATATACATGTATACACACACATACATATGTATATGTATATTTATATACAGAAGATATGGAAATGTGAAGTAGTGCGCGGAATGGAGATTTGCCTCGCCTCGACGCGTGCACGAGGAAGGCTGCACGCGCGAAAAGTTCGCATATAATACGTTGAGAAGTGTCCCAGCAAAAACTAGCATTGTACCTATATCGTTTCCAGCACGGAATCTAAAAAAAAACATTGCCACATCGATAAAATTTTTAAATGTTCGCTTATTAAAATTTCCTACGAATATGGTAGATTTTTTTTTAGATTTTTTTCACAGCCCGTCGTCAATTTACTGCGGGCGTTATTGTAAATTTTTAACGGAAAATCTTTCTCTATGACTATATATAAATGCTGATCGGCCAATCGTTCATACCACGTATAGGATGCAGTCACGGCCGGACGATTCATCAGAACATTCGACAGATTTTTAGACACTTCTGGTAAACAACGGGAAGTTGTATGCACGGGGGGGGGGGTCATTGCGAAAACACGGCGTGTTACCGCGATAAAAGCAAATCCGAATGCGGATCGCGCGCCCCAATCGTGATAATTACGCGGTCGGGAGGCGACGATGATCGCGGAAAATTCAGCGAGCGTGCGTGAGATAAAATTTTTCTCCGCTCTACCTTCCGCCCCCCCCCCTCAGTGCCGCCTGCTTTATTTTCTTTCTACCGCTTTTCACGGGGGCCGGGGGACGGGGGCACGTCGATCTGAATTTAAATTTTACAAACTTTACATTCAATTTCGTGTAGAAAAGCGGGAGAGACTAATGCGGTCATTATCATATATACACACGTGCCTACATAAACGCATAATGCCTACATATGTTGCACTGACATCTGTATTACAGCCTTATTGAAAATTGTTGTAATGTATAACTTGTTTGTGAACTAGTCATACAATTGTGTTATCGTAATAGAAATGGCACGATGGAGCCAGATACACTACAACAGGTGCTTCGATTAACATCGTTCGTAAAATAAATTTGCTTGTTTACTTAATTACTCTAATATTGTAACAACATGAACATAATAAGATTTTTAATTTGTCATTAGTTCCATTGTATTTATTTTTTTTTCGAACCTTATTACTATTATTTGGATTTTCCATAAATGTTACATTTAACCGCAAATGATGAAAATATCGCCTTTCTTAATAGGGATGTTTAATTATCTTCTTGAACTGTATGAAATTATGATCTGTCAAAATGGTATATTAGCATTTATAAAAGTCCAAAAATATTTTTAAAAAATTACTATTTAACAAAGTTTTCACTCAAAAATTCAACCGATAATGTAGGCTGATTTCTGTTCCTTCGCAGCGTAGAGTTTCGTTGTACAAAAGCTCTTAGGCGATTGATTCATGAAATCGTCCAGAAATTTTAAGCGGCGCTTAAAAGCGCGCCTTAAAATGACAAAAGAACAACGACGTTTTACATTAATAAATTAAAGAATGCATTCTTGGCAAAAATTGTAAGAATTAAAAAATTTCCGCAATTTAAGAACGTCTCTACTCTATGTGCCAAGATAATCACGAATATAAATACCATCAAACGCTAAGCCGCGAATCGCTTAAATAGTTCAAGTTCTACCATTCCTTCGGAATAGTTCAACAGGCGAGTGTCTCTCCTTATCCATATACAGCGACGTCATATCGTAGAAAGCCTCCCAAATATTTAAAGTCATATTGAAATTCAGCAATTCTCTTCTCGTTATTTTTATAACGCTCATGTAAAAACGATCGAATAAAGGACTTTTGTTTATCGGCCTATGCTATTATTTATATTAATGCATATCGTTGCAACTCCTTCAATAAATTATAGTTCAGATTGCATTGAGGACGAATAGTAACGTCGACTATTCGCATTAAATTTTTCATTCATTTTAACGAGATCTCAAAGTCAATTTTTAATAATCGAGCGAACAATTTGCTTGTTATTGTCAGTGATTTATATATGAACGTGCAAAATTATTCAAATGATTTGTAAATGGGAATGCTTTTGACATTTTATTTATAATTTTTGGTGATGAAATTTTCGCAACGTCATCAATCCCCAGACCGTTTGACAAATCTCCATGAAACTTTGGGAGTAAAATAAACGTAAATATATGTGACCTGATGAACATAAAAATTACAATATTATCAAGTTTCTAATTAATATTTGATTTCTTTTTCTATTTGATTTCTATAGTCTTTTAAGAAATTCTTGAAAGAAATTAAATACTTAATTTGGTTTCATACTTTTGCTTTATCAGAATGTTTTCTGAAGAACAGCAACATTTAATGTTTTTTTTTTAAATTAAATTTATTGATATTCTATTGTATCAGGCAAAAAAGCTTTTTAATAACGAATTTTACAATATTCCGTATCGCTACCATTAATATCTCGGCTTATTGATATCGAATTGTGCCCGATATCACTGGATTAGATTCAGTTAGGCTTGCGAGTCTTTTTGTTAAACACGGTGTAATGCAATATTTAATAGTATCTGCTGTGCTAATTTTGTCATTTGCAATTTTACGTATTAAATGTATATGGAATATATTTTTGTTTTGGTCGCAATGATAATTCATTAGTTAATATTTAGTTTTGAGATCTTTCAAATATTTTCGAAAATCAATCGATCAGACTCGCAAGCCTAACTGAATCGAATCGAGTGATATCGAGCACAATTCGATGTCAATAAGCCGAGATATTAATAGACAAAGATTTATTTGAATTATACTCGAAAATTTCGATAATTAGAGATTAATGCATAATACAGTTTAAAAGTTCGATTTAAAAGAGCATCGCTTAGATTTGCCGGTTTTTTGGATTTTAAAAAAATTATATTTTATAACAGGATTTTAGAAATAAATATAAAAAAGAAAACGGATATTTAATGTTTAAAATAAATTAAATAACACTCATATTTCATTATTCGGGTGGGGGTGATGCATATAGTATATAGATATTATAGTAGGAGTTGGGTATATATATATATATATATATATATATATATATATATATATATATATATATATATAATGGTTAGTTTTTACTTTAGTTTAATTCCTAAAATTGCACCGAAACGATTCGGTGGAATGTCTGACGAAGCATGAAGATCATAAAATAAATTTAGGTGGCAGGGACAGTTAGGTTGTTTTTTGCTAACTTAGTATATTAGTTATTTTTATTTTTATTATAATTTTTTTAATTTATGTTTATTATTATTATTTTTATTTTATTTTCCTTGCAGTTTTATTACAGATTTTACGTAAATGAATATATGAACAAGAATAGTCATACTGTTCTTATTATAATTACGTTAATTTATCGAGACTATAAGAACGACAGAAATATTTGTTAAATTAATTTATAGTAATCGACATAAATATATCTATTAATGATTGAGTATCAATCGTTGAAAATCCGGCTGAAATATTGTAAATTTTTAGATATCCGCGTGTACAGGTCGAAAGGAAGAAAACGAAGAAGGAGAAGAAGCGAGCAAAAAAAAAAGGCCGTGGCCTCGGTCGCGGAGAGTTATATGCCGAGAAATCGGGGCGCAAAGCTCCGAGCGGAAGCTCGCGCAGGCAAAGCACTCGGTACTCTTGAGAACGATGGCGGTATAAAAGATCATCGATTCCCGCGTTTCGTTTGTGTGTGCGTGAATGTGTATGCAGACCCAGCAGCGCTGGTTTTTCTCCTAAAGAGCCGCACGTTCTTGATCAATATGCGAGCCCATGTATATATATATATATATATATATATATATATATATATATATATATATATATATATATTGGTGGATTTTTTCTCATATACATAATATAATAATAGTAATAATATTAATCACGTAAATCTTATCAAAATTTTTATCATAATTCGATTCATTCACTTCTGTTAACTAAAAGATTATAATTATATGCACTCGTGTTTCAATTTTATAGTCGACTTGTAATGATTTTATAATGCAATTCTGAATAAATTAAACGATTTAAGTTACTTGTACTGTTTTATGTACAGGTTGTATTGTGATTAAAAAATGAATAATATTTCCTGATCGCATTATACAAGATAAAGATTCGTTCAAAAGTGGCAGGGTTTAATCTATGAAATCTGGAGTGTTAATCTTGACAAATTTACCATTGCTCCAAAGATTATCTTATTTTTTTATACCATAAATGTAAAAATTTTACATCCTAATACTAACTTAATCTTAGATGAAACTAAACGTCCAAGCGGATCCAAGACAATCATTAGTAGCCAATAGTATTTCTACAGCAGTTTTGACTGATCGGTATGTTTCACAGATTAGGCCATTTTAATGTTCACTTCAAGAGACTATTTTGATCCAAAATTAACTGTTAATCACCAAAATTTACGATAATAAATTTTTTCCGTTTATTCGCTTATTTTAATGATCCGAAAATGATGAAAAGAGATCGACAGATTTCCAGATCGGATACACCACATCTGTACGATTCATTTTCACGCGCAATGCAATGACCCTGTAAAGTTAATCGGGATTTTCCTTTTATATAAAAAATATTTTTCAAACATCTCGTTGGTAAACTCGAGGCGTGGCTTTTAAATACCGATTCGCGTAATTCCACTCAGCGACGATTAATTTAAAACGCTTCCACGCGCCCCTCAACGTTCAAGTAATGCCGCTATACAATAACGATATGGGACATGCGTGAAATTTTAATAATCCGGCAAACGAGAACAGTCATTAATCGACCTTAAGTTCAAAACGTTGAAAGCCGAGTTAATGGTAAAAACGCGAAGATCCGTAATATAATCCGCGTTTCGACGAGGCCGGATCCGACGGCAGTCGAGCACGCTCAAGCACAGGTATAGAAGCCAGCTCTTGTGCGTAAAATCCGAGTGGGGCGTATCCGTCCCCCGCCGCCTCAACCTCCTCCGCCCGTGTTCCGATGCGAGGGCGACTGGATCGAGCGGCCCGCTCCGAATCGCGATAAGATTACGCACTGTGAGCGCGACGAGATTCCGCGTGGGTTCCGCGAAATTTCGTGACGTCGGCGCGGATTAATCTGTAACGCGTTCGTCAGCGCGTTTTGCGCAGAGATCGGGGCGGGGGGAGGGGGGCTGGATGCTTGCGATGCCTCGATCTGAGAACGGGCGTAAAACTCGAGCGGTTGTCGCGAGCGGATTTTTTGGCGATTCCATGTGAGGCGGGTTTAAAATGAGAATGTCAGTGCGAGCCGGTGGGTTGTGAATGATTCGCGATCGTAGTATTACGTATATCTACATTTTGATTATTTAAATTGCAAAATTTCATTGGTAAATATTCTACATAAATTTATTGTATGAGCTATAATAATTATACGATTCGAACGTTACTGTCATTCAACGAAATTTCATCCAAATTCCTAACTTCCAAGGGAAAAGCTATTATATAAAAAAAAATTTATTATCTACTAGGCATCCTATTGTTAGTTACTGGTGACCAAATTGTGGATACACTGGTATTAGATCGCCGTCACTCTTTTACTTGTAAAACACGAGCTTGGATAAATTTTATCCACGAGAAAAAGAAAATAATTTCAAAATCGAGATTTTTTAAGTAGTATAAGTCAATCTTTATTTTGCCTTTTCTTACGGCTTGCACAGCACAGATTACAATAAACCAATCGCATTATCGATTGCATTGGCAATAAACAAACATTTTTTTTGTTTGTTTCTTGATATAACTGTTCATTGGAAAATGATTTAAACAAAACATCAACAATAACAATAAAGCAAAACCTTAAAATCCTTAAAAAACTTTGCCAATTGATTCTAATCAAAACATTATTAAAAAGTCTCTAGTACCGTTTCCTCTCTGGAATTTAATTATTTATGGGAATTGAATTTATTTTATAACAAAACGTTAGAAACGATAGTAGAGTGATCTATTTCCTGAATACACTATTGCGAAAAGATCAAGCTCACTGCGGGATCGAAAGTACCCATGTTTTTTTTTTTTTAATTGTTCATTTGATTGACAAAGTTAGTTTTATAGAATTTTCAGTTTTTTGGTCGGTGCGGTATATTTGATACAAATGAACAGATTTACGCTTAAATTAATAGGACAATAAAAGAATAAAACTATAAATGACACAATTTTATGTTTCATGAATGGAACGATGTAATTTTATTAAAGATCGCGAGTTCCGGCGAAATCGACATAGTTTAGAAAATCTCATGCCGTTCGCACGGGTTTCCGATATAATTTGAAACAGCTGGAGTTGGGTATTGAAAGCAAATCCAAGAAATGAGGCGAATGAACCTCATTAGCTCTATAGTAATTTGAATTAAAACGGATACTATTGATCGTTAAAATCGCCAATTTCACGTGAAAATGAATTAATCGGTACCATCATGATTTTCTGATCGCCGATAATTTTTTTTTTTTTTTTTTTTTTAATTGAGCTATGAAAACCTCTTAGCGAGATTTATCAGCTTTACTTTATTAGATAAATTGAATACAATGCAGTCGTAAATTAAGATAATATTTACAAAGAGCAATTACAAAAAAAATTATATTATATTGATAAAAAGTAGTTTTAGATTCGCAATTGACATTGGTCCAGAAAGTTCAAAACATGTTTACAGGTAGTAATATTTGGTTTCAAAACAAGGATTTCCATACTTACGTAACGGCAATTGCAACTTCAGATTGTGCAAATTAGTGATCATAGTTGAACTTTCGCTACCATACAGACTGCCTTCCCACATAATATCGTTAATTTGTAAGTTACTGTTAAGTTCAGAAGTGGATAGTTTTAATTTCGAATTATAATAAACTGACAATGACAGATTGTCTCTTAAAAATTTCACCGACTAAATGGGTATAAATGGATGTGCATAGACAATCATAAAATTCAAATGATGTTTATGTAAATTGCGCTTTAAGTCAATCAAATATATCAATTCATGATCATAATTAAACTACTTATAATGTTTGGGTCGTTTTTCACTTCATTTTATATATCAATTATATAACTGACAAATTAAACGAACTTCACTTACAGGGCTATAAATGATTAAATGCGAGTTCAATAAAACAACAGTTAATATCCCCCCCTCTCTCTCTCCTCTCTCTCCTCTCTCTCTCTGTGCGTGCGCGCGCGCCAGTGTGTATGTGTCTAAGCGAGAATCCGATCGCGTTTTCTAATAGAAACATTTTCAAAGAATTCAATTTGGCATTGAATTGCCCTTTATTATCGAAAAATTTCCACTAGAATACTCCAGAAATTATATCTATAGAATAACACGTATGAATCTCTCATAATTATAACCGCTCTCGATTACTCGCACTACTAATATCTCAGAGCGCGATCGGAAATGAAAAAGGAAGGACGACTGGGGGGGGGGGTGTAAAGAAAATCCATTCGCCGAATTCTTACTGTACAATCGATTGAAGAACGGACATATGCCATCCCTTTCCGAAGCCGCACGATCATGCGATTAACACAGTACGTGCCGGTCAGCCGTGCTGAAATTAATTTTTATGACTTATGCTTTGTAGCATTCGATATATATATATATATATATATATATATATATATATATATATATATATATTTAATCATTACTGATGGTTGTACTACTGCATAGTATATACGCGCGCACCGTATATATACTAGCTGCATGATTTAAATATCTCATTTTTTATAGTGTTTTTTAGAGTTTATATTCATGGCTAATTAATTATTGATCGGAAAATCTTTATATTTTTCCATCATATTCTATAAAAAAATTATATCTACATTTCAGTTGAATAGAATCAGCAGTTTTTCATTACTTCATTATTCACATGAATACCAGGATGAGTTGTATCTTATTTAAGATGTTTTTTGTTTCTCAAGATAATTCATTAAAGTAATCATCGAAATATTTAGTACACTAAATGTTTTTCCCCGTTTTTATGTACATTAAGTTATATAGGCATTTATGTTATATAAACTGAATATATTAAAAAAAAACATTTCTTCATTGTTAATTATTAACTGTGAAGCAAATTTTTTAATTCTTAAACTACAGAATTTGCTCGGCCACACCCGAAAGTGCTCGGAAACAGTATTATTCAAAAGTTTTTTTTCATTTTTTAAGCACGAAGGTGTAAAATAAAATTTTAACGTATTAAGATAAAACGTGTTGAAATAATTTTAACCGTATTCATGGAAAAATAATAAATTCCGGAAATCGTTCTCGGAAACACAGCTTGCGCGCGCGTCGCCCTATGGAAATAGGTTAAAACGAGCCGCCCGGAAAATTTGCAAATCGAGAATGCGAGCGAGAACGAGGTGAGGGGGGGGGGAGAACGCAGATGGATAGCGCGTGTACAATATAAATATAATCGCGTTGGAAACTATACGCCAACTCACTCCGCGAGATCGATCTAATGAGTACCTACTCCCTTCCTCTCCCACTCCGGAGCGAGATTTCAATTAAATCCTTCTTTTTTTTTCTTTTTTTGTTTTTTATCCGCGACGTCTGACGCCGGCTTCGAAAACTTCCGGCGCGCGCGTCGGTTTCCGGTATTAACTTTGCGCGCTCCTACCGGAGGTCGGCCCGCAGCGAGAGGAGCGGGGGGATGAAAAGCGACCCGACGAGCCCGATGCCTTCTCTCTCTCTCTCTCTCTCTCTCTCTCTCTCCCTTTGTAACGCAGCACGTCGATTTCAAATGTGATTGTTCCTTTGTTCTTTTTTTTTGTTCATTCTTCATTTAGTTTTATTTCGTATAAACGAGAGAATCGAGGATTTTTCTCTACTTTAGACGTGAACGAAAAAAAGGCTCCTCTGGGAGACTAATGTCCGAGAGAGAAAGCGCCTCCTGGCTTAAAATATTCAATCCGTAGAGATTCTATGGTACAAGGGATGGATGCTCGCTTCTTTTGGGATTTCGAGCGAATTTGATTATTATGCAAGTTCGTTTAATTTTATCAGATTTTTTTTTGAAACTTTCGTTTAATTAATGGGTAATATTTCCTTTTAGTGCCATGATTCATTTAAACAGGAAAACATTGATGAAGAAATGGGCAAAATCTATTTGGTAAGACACGAAAACGCGATCCGTTCCAAATACCAAGGATATACAAATTTATTATTTGATGGCTTTGGGCCGAAATTCCAAATCGTAACAATAATTTTACTTTCATCAATTCATAGTTTTATACGATTTACAAAATAATCCTTAAGTAGAGAACGCTTTCATTCAAAGGTCAAAAGAAGACGCTGATACCCGAAAAAATTATAATAAGAGAAGATGTTTGGTTTTCCTTTTCTGATTTTTTTGAACAAACTAAAGCCGTTTATCTACGCGGCATAGAATTTGTCATTTCGCAAGCGAAATAAAATTTGTAAAATAATCATTCCTTAACATTTGGATGAAATCTGTCAACCATATATATGTTCTATGCTGAAATTTGAATTTTTTTATGTTGTTTTTTTTTGTTAGTAATTTTGTACTTTAAACAATCTTGTCTATATAACGAAATGCTTATCCTATTCTCGTCTAAGTTAAAAATTTTGTTACGGTCAAGATTGGTGTGTTGCGCGTTCCCGACGAAAAGCAAGAAGGGAAATTTTCGCATTCGAACGCCCTCTACATTTACCTTCGACGTCTCTTTAACGCGCCTCGCCTCCTGATCCTGGGAGTAACCAGCGTGAATGAGCGCAAACTCCCGGGTAAAATGTGTTTACTTATCAACTTTTTAATAGCAATCCGTACACTTCGTTTTATTGCTCTCTCTCTCTCTCTTTTTTTAATGCCTCGAGGCGATACTATATATACGATATATAAAGCTAAGCCGTTGTGCATTAAAAATTTTATATCTGTAACCGTTAAAGATGAATGTGACGTTGTAAATCGTGAAAAAGATTATTTATATAGTGTATTATGCGTAAATAAGAGCGAGTTTCCCAATGAAAGTGGAAAATCTTTTAATTTTATGTGGGTAATATTTCAGCATTTCATAAGGTTACAATTATACTCGATGCCATAAATTTGCGTTACGATCTCAGGTTTTATTTTTGTACAATTGTAAATATTCTTTTTAATTCATTTCCTTACGACCAGTGTAACAAATGAATTATCCGAACAATCGTAAACGGCGAAAGGGATCTCCTCGATTAATTAACTTTATGAAATACAAGCTATTAAATCCTATACCTTTGCAGCGGCTGACCAAATATCGTGTGTTTCCACTTGTTTGAATTTTTATGCCTCTCACTGTCATAACGAGTGCAAGCTAGCAGTAAACATTCCGAGGTTGCAAATGCTTATTCACTCCTCTTAATTGTATAAAAGTACCTGTGAGATACTCCTTATATCCAGAATAAGAGTTCTAGAGATGCGCTGATGTTTTTGATTGCATTTCACGATGCCATTCTTGTTGTAATTCGTTCTTAGGTACGAGCACGTTTTCTTCTTTCATAAGCATTCAAATATTTTTATGAGAATCCGAGATACCGTCAATTTAATAGCTTCGTCTTGCATAATTACGTGACAGACTGAGGAAAATTGTTTATCTATTATGCAGTGTTTGTATAGTTAGGAATGTATAGAATCACAATATTATAGCGAATCAGTTTTAGATGAAATTGTTCGAACTGGCGTATCGCACCGCTAGGCCTCTATTTTAATTTGTATCCACTTGAACAAACAAACGTATTAATACGATCGCGCAACGAATCGATTGTCAACTGCAGCATGTAAAAAGTCCTGCCGCTGCGTTCTGAATGAGATTATTCGACGATTTCTGTGTATTCTCATTGCGAACCCGAGTAATCGGATTCAAATAAATATTATTAAAAAAATAAGCAATACAAACGAAATTCGGGTACACGTTATAAAGTAATGAACTTTAGCTTTAAATAAATATAACAACTGTCCTTCCTCATTTTAAAAATTACAAGAGTCAAAACTTACTATTTGCACAATTTCATTGAAAAAAAAATGCTTCTTATGAAAAAATGCAACAAACCTCTGAACTCCGTGATATCTTCGTAACGAGACCTCTTGGCCACGGCGTTGTCAACGATTATAATTGCTCGTTCACTCAGGGCTCGGAATCACGACTTTAATTTGAAATTTTTCGTTAATTCTCGTGGTAAATAATACAGTCAAGCGCTATAATTTTAAAATTCAAAACATCCGGCTTCGGTACAAATGTCTCGGCAGGTATAGCTGTATTGGCGAAAAGAAAGACCTTAGACGTTCCTGTTCAGCGCCATCAATGTGTGCCCCTGTAAAACTTGAATGACTGACCAGATCTCTCGTATACCCTGCGATCTCTTTACTCGCAATAGAAGCTCCTCCTGTCCCAGGAGAATTTCTCGAAACTAATCCGCGACTCGGCTACCGCTGACCAAGAAAATGAGCAACTTCTTCGAAATTTCTTTTTCAAGCGTCAACCTTCCATTAATGTAGCCACACAGACACGCGCACACTCGCAAAAACATAACCGTAGGTAGACCCCGCGCTGGAAAATAGAGAACCCGGGGCTTGCGCGCGCTCGCGGACGGCGCACGTAACAGAACGGCCGTTTTGCCGTCCACTCTTTCTCCGTACTTCCGCGGACTCGTCGTACGGCTAGCCCGTTAAAAGTATATCACCTGTCAGAGCAGCGCACCCTGTCAACGATATATATATATATATATATATATATATATATATATGTATGTATATATATATATATATATATATATATATATGTATATATACATATATGTATATATATATGTCATTCGAGTGGGCGAGCCGCGCGTTTCGACCTTTATTTACGGCGGCCCGGTCTCTCTTTATATAAAGCGAGAAACCGTGTTTTCGCACTTGCCTTTCCCCTTTCGTGCACGTGCGCGCTCGCGTCGTACGTACCCCCGATGCGGGACACGCGCGTAAACCGGATGGGGGAGCTTTTCTTTTTACCCGAGCGAGGCGATCGGTTCGATCGTCGTTTATCCTTCTCCTCTATCCTTATTTTTTTGTTATATTTTAGTTTTTAGATTTTTTTTTCCTTTTCTTCTTTTGTTTTTTACTTATTTCGGTGCTGCGACTCGGCGCGTGTCAGCACCTCGATTAGATATCGGGCTAATGGTCAGGACTTGGACTCGGCCGGTTTCCGCAGATTTCTGGGTGTCAAAGATTCGATTTAGCCTGAGTCGTTGCCGATGAGAGCGGAAATTTATGAATATAAATATATAGTCAGCTGTCCGAAACAGAACAGATTTTCACACGTGGACTGTAACGTCACCAGTGAAATATACATTCTAATGTTTCCTGATATTTCTGAGTTAAATGATTAATAATTACGCAAATAATTTATTAAAAGTTACACTAAAATGTGTACATAGTTAATATTTTGATGAAAATTGTCGGAAAACAGTTTCAAATCAATTCTAGCAAACAGAAATTTGCATATGAAAGTAGCCGAGTAGTGTTTCTGCGTTTTATTTTTTCCGCGTAAAAAAATATCCAAACATACTCATACTAAGTGGATAATATTCGTGGTTGACATACAAGTTTAAATTGAAAAAAAAAACTGAAATGGAGTACATTGCATCAGTAATGAATGGACAAAGGATATTAATGTTATAAAAGAAATATTTTGACTGAAAAACCTAACAAAAGAAGAATATATAAATCGATTGCAAGAGTCTTTATCGGAATTTGACCAAATAACTGGAGGAATTGACACGAGGGCTAAATTTTATTGGAATTAGCAGATCACACGCTGGATATTTCGTTAATCCGAACCAACGCATGCGGCATAAAGCGATTTCGATCGAATCAATAAATAATCAGTTCTAAACTTTCGCACGGCCGTCAGGTTAAAAAAAAAAAGAAAACTTAATTTAGATTCAATTCACTCGCGGGAAAGAAAAATGAACTTTCCAGCCATAAACCCCCCCCCCCCCAAAGACATAAAGTATATAGACTGTAAAAGCTGTACGGAGCCGCTACCATCCCCCACTCTTTAAATTTCGGCGGATGGCACAATATAAAAGGAACGTCTCGCGCAGCTGGCCGTGCGGTACTCATTACGCTTGATATATATATATATATATATATATATATATATATATATATATATATATATACAAACACGTCGGTGACATTTAACTCGCGTAAATATCGATTTGCCCCGACGCGGACTCGTATCCTCTACCATCGCTCACGCGCCTAGACGTCACGCGGACGGGAATGAATTTTTCTCCAGGAGTAAGTACCCGCCGGCGAGGAGTAATGCCCGTATACCCGATAAAGATTATGCGTCTCGCATACTCGAGATTGCGAACTGTATTGCGGGTTGTAGTCGAGAGCCTCCTCCTCCCCCCCCCCCATCATCCTCTTTTACACGGACAGGAAAAGGGGACGCGATGCGCACTTAAGATTACCAAGCGAGCACAGTAACAAAATGCTAGACGATGTAACGGATTAATGGGGAAGCGGAATATTTTTTAATTTTTATTTTATAACGCCGGTTTACGATGGGGAAAAGAAGGCTTACTTGACGGTTTTCCTTTTCTTGCGCGCATTTACGTTGTAATAAATTGTTTTCCGAGAAGCGTAAAATGTAATTCTAAATTTTTAATCTCTGCTTGGCGCCCGGACGAAGTCAGTGCGTCAGTAGAGGCAAGCTTATGCATTTCATTAGACGTATCATGACCATCATTACAGTGATCGAGTTCGAAAATACGAAAATATTCGTTTAAATATAATTATAATGAATATAATATATAATAATAGTTCAACTTCAGTGCACGGAAGTCATCATAGAGGGATAACCGAGATTCGAATTGAGGGTTCGATTTTCATGCGGGTTCAATATTTAAGAATTTTTTGGGCAAAAACTATTGGAAAATAATATGAAATCATTTTTACCTGATCAAGTTCAGTTCCCATGGAAGATTCGCTATATATATATATATATATATATATATATATATATATAGTATAGTATGTATGTATGTATGTATGTATGTATATATACACTTAATAAACATATTAAATGATGATGCTTGGACGCTTTAAACGTAATAAATTAAAGTAACAATCGCGTATAAATTCGAACAACAATTATTTGATCATGAATACACAGTAAAGATTAATGAGGATTCCCTCCAAATAATTCAAACTCTGATACTGGCTCGAATAAAGCAGAAATATCGTACATTGTAACGATTCTTAAAACAGCGATCATTATCTTCATTATGCGATTAATTGATTTCTCGTGCTCGTTCATTCTTGTTTTCAACGAGCCAGAATTTCAGCCGACAATATGTGGCATGATTATAAATATTTAATAATACGCGATAGTTTGAGCATGGGATTTATCTCACGCTGGGCTGCTTTGTAAAACGTCGTCTCCACAGCCTTTTTACCATGCTCTTTTTCATTCATTTATACTGTTCGAGCATATAATTAGTTTATTTTAGAACAGAAAGAGATGCAGGAGTAAAATCCGATCGCCGACGATTCACTATGTGATTTTAGAAAAGAGTCGACGCCGATTTGTCAGAATATAATAATTTCTATACTTTAATTGTAGAGAACTGTTCTTGATCCAGCTTCCTGTCATGAATAATAGGCGTCATTTACCTGGTATTGTCGGACATCGTAAAAGGTGCGAGTGGAATTTCTGAAATTTGTTGGTCAGTGTGCACCGAGAGAACGCGCGCACTCGTATACAGAACATCTCGTACATTTTTGCGTACAGCACGTATGTCGCGACTTACATACGATACCTGAAACTTTCTGCGAATGTGTGCAGGAATTCACTGCTAGTGAATTCACTGCTTTATCTAACCTAGAATGACAAAGAAATATGTTATAGATTAAATGATTAATAAGCAATCAGACTAGCCGTTAGAGACGGTCAGCGTTTTCAAAAAATGGCATTCATAATTATATTGATTACCACTGATTCAAGGCCATGGCACTAATTTATGAGTACACGGAAAATAGCCCAACCGTCAAAACATTTCAGAAATATTTGTAAAGTTAATGAATTTAGTGGCAATCCTGGAATATACAATAAGATAAAAATAATTTATGTTAAATGTAAAAGGATGATATATGGGAACAATATACATAGCTATTATGTATAGATTTACCCTAGAACGACTATAGTCCGTTTTATTTGCAATGCATATTACAATGCGAAGCCATTAATTTTCATTGTAAAAAACCCCAAGCATTGAAGAATTCATGGAATGCATAACATTTTTTTAACCACTTCACGTCTAAGAATTATTTAATGCCTAAAAATTTGTTTAATCTACTGCTAAAAAAAATCTCCCGTCTTAATCATTGATTCTAGCAATCCGATTCTAAAAACAAGAACAATGTTTTGATCAATGCACAGTAAATGTTTAAATCCATACACGATAATCATATTGCGAAAACTGCGACTTTATATTTATTATTATATGATTTGTTATTATATATTACGCTCGAGCTATCCGACTAGCTCTTTTTAATTTGATTTTCATTCCGATCCTACCCTCGACCGAAGGTCAATTCTATTACCACACCGAGCCTGTATTGCTTTAAGTAAAATGAATTAAATCGTTCGACGATAAAAATTAAGAATTGCACTGGTAAAGCAAAAGCCAGCTCTCGTCCCTTTCATTTTTACCCGTCCGTTTAATCCGATAAAATACAATCATAATTCTCCGCCTTATCCCGCGCTGGCTGGAATTAAAACGGAAAAGAAAAAAAAAAGAAGAAAAAAAAAAGGAACTGCCCCTCACTCGTGTATTAACTCGAGATTCGGCACACGCTCGCCGCTTTCACCTCTCGCCGGATTTACGACGGATCGAATTGGTGCCGCACGTATATACACGCGCGCACATACGCTCATACCCCGTCGAAGATCGGAATCCAATTCTGCTTACTGGCCGGCTTGCGTCGAAAATTTCCGGCGTGGAATCGCCGCCCCATGCCATTGCGGGCGGTGACCGATAATTATCTCACGGGGAACAGGACTCTTAATTGGCCCTCTAGGGGATTAACCATGTTGCCCAGAAAGAGAGATAGAGAGAGGGGAGAGAGAGAGAGAGAGACCAAAAGGGCGACGTACGTGTACACGAAGAAAATTCGTGACTGACCTCGTGGATGAGTGGTGGCTAGGGCGGGGGGGGGGGCTAAAAAGAGCGATACCGTGAACGGCGTAGAGGGGAGCGACGTTGTACACAGTACGATCGAGCTGAAAGTGTGACAGGAGCGACAACGACCTAACGAGAGACGTGTAGAAAGAGAGACAGATGCATCAGTATATCGTAGCTCTATTCAAAAGACCTGATGGGCCGGCAGAGCAGCGACGGCGGCGGCTCTTTTTTCAGCGTCGTCAGCCAGAAGTTCAATGAGTTAGAGCGGGAGAGAGTGATAGAGAGAGGTAGAGAGGCAGATAGAGAGAAAGGAAGAGCGAGAGAGAGGGGGGGAGAGAGCTCTCGAGCCTCTGTCATATGTATAACCTACGATCTACCGAGCCCCCTTCCCACCGCCCTCTCTCATTCTCTACCTCGCTCTGTCTCTCCGCGGCTCCATTACGGGATCATTCCCATTTGCATTATCGCCGGGCGATGCAAGTCCAAAAGCTGCCGCGCGGTATTAGGAAGAGGGGCTCGGTATACAGCGGAGGGCGAAAGTAGGGGTAAGGACCGCTCGCGCCGAAGTGCGCGCCTCCGAGAGTTCCTCCGGCGATTTTCCGCATAGCTTGCGTAACTCCCTTCCGTTCCTCTACCTCTTCCGCTCTCTCTCTCTCTCTCTCTCTCTCTCTCTCTCTCTCTCTCTCTTTCGCCTCTGTAAGCTCCCTTGTCCCCTTCGGAACTTCTACGTCGCGGGGGAGGGGGTGGCAGAGGAGCAAGAGATGGAGGCAGAAGATCGATTTTTGGCATTCCTCGGGCGCTTCAAGCGAGAGAAAGAGAGAGAGAGAGAGAGAGAGAGACAGAGAGCGACAGCTGCGTGGCAACCAGGTATATATACACGTGCATGACGACGACGTCGACAACGCGACAGTGGAGTTCGGTATTGGTGGAGGGGGAGGGGGGAGGGGAGACGAGGTTGTCCCGTCGCAGCGAATCGCTCGGATAATCGCGTTCGATCGCTTCGAAACGCGGCCTGACTTCCCCTTGCCCAGAGATTTCTCCGCGACCGAACTTTCGATGCGGAAGCGAACTCGACGACTATTTCCGCGTGTTTATATACATATATATATATATATATATATATATATATATATATATATATAAAGAGTTTCGCGGGATTTGGGGCGATCGGCGTGTCGGAAGGCCCTTGCTCGTCCTTGCGATGGCATTCTACCGACGCTCCCAATTTACCGATCCGCGTATGTGTATATATATATATATATATATATATATATATATATATATACACACACACACGCGCGCGCGAGCAACTCTACGCCCTGACAGAGAGAGGGAGGAGATGAGCTTGTTTCGATTTCGGGATCGGGTATATACGAGTGCGGGCGTGGACGCGGCGCATCGGGCCGCGTTCGCTCACCGATCGAATTCGCGATAAATAAATCAGAAAGTACGGGGAACGGGGAGGGGGAGGCGACGCGAGCGCGCACTCGCTCGCTCGCTCTTATCAGAAGCGCTTTCAAGCGCCGCGAAACGATGGATGGCAATTCGATTGTTTGTCATCGGCGTCTGCGCTGTAGCTTTTTTTACTTGTTGCGCTTGGTGAACGACCGGCTATTATTATTATTATCCTTATCATCATCACCATAATCATTCTTAGAATGATCATTATGAGCATCATCGTCATTATAGTTGTTGTCGTTGTCGTTGACATCGTTGTTGTTGTTGATGTATTTATTGTTTTTATATACCCTAATTGACCTCTGAGGTGGTGAAAAAAAATCAATGCATATTTTTTGAATTTTTGAGGCTATATTGATACTTAAAAATTTTTTAAGCGAATCATTTGATTTTTATTGAGCAAATTTTCCAAAACCAATTTCTTCATTTCTCTCTAAAGCATCTGCAAGAAGGTAAAAAGGAGTAACATATGTGAGTAACATAAAAATATAGACATTTTTAAATAAACTAAAAATGATTAACAAACAAAGTATTGTCTTTTACAAGAACTATTTTAATGAAATATGAAAAATTAATTTAAATATTATTTATAACTTGATGCGCGTAGTTCATATATGAATTTCTACTCAATAATTCTGATCAATACGAACATCTAATAAATCGAAATCTATAAAAATTTTTTAGAACTTTATCAAATACATCTATAAATGACAGAGTATAATTTGCTATGATGAAACTATGAATTCATTTTTAATAAAAAAATTTGTCATATTTCTAACATGATTACAAATAATTTTTCTCCAATGTTTTTTTAATTGGTCTTAGAGTCTGCTTTGATTTATTCCATACAAAATCTATGACTTTTTATATTTAAATAATCATTCTTATGAAATTTTTAAGAATATTTATTTTATCCTATCGGGTCGAAAAACTAATCTATATAACGTTAAATTTTTTGAGCTCCGATATCGAATTTGAGCTAACAAAAGAGGCTTTGAATATTAAAATAATAATCCTTTCAGTTCGATGATGTAAGCAAAAGCCGATAATCCAGGATTTTCCTTGTTCTTTGTCGTATGGATTTCGAAAAGTTTGTACGAAGAAACTTAAGCTCATATGTATTCATTGGAAATTGATTATTTTTACTATTCTTTGATAATAATCATCATAAGATAATAAATAAAATAATCATAAGATTTGTTATCGAAACTAATTCCCAGCACGTATAAAGAGAAGCGTAAAATTATCAGCGCAAGTTATTCTGCGCATTTCAGC
The DNA here is from genome assembly GCA_018907035.1 of Sycobia sp. Sy_11. Taxonomy (NCBI): domain Eukaryota; kingdom Metazoa; phylum Arthropoda; class Insecta; order Hymenoptera; family Epichrysomallidae; genus Sycobia; species Sycobia sp. Sy_11. Next base: position 467,342 of record JACCIC010000058.1, on the reverse strand, counting down.
CGGCTTTTTGAGTAATTCGGCTGTTCGAAAATTGAGTAAAATGTCCTTCTAGTCGAAATTTTATGGCCAACTTTACATGCACTTACGTGCTTTTATCGACTTTTATCGGAAAATTCGGGACTACTATCCTGAATCGTTCTTATGCGCGTGCAATTTTCATGCGTCGCCTTCCACTTTTCGCTCTGATAAATGAATTCTGTTCATTCTTTTAAAATTTATTATTCTACATATATATAGTGAAATACCTATCAGATTACGGCGTAGCCTAATAAGAAATTTTAAATCTTGAAGCGCGTCATTCGAAAAAAATTCGTTAGTAAGTTTTGACGAATTCTTGAGGCCATTGCCAATACCTCGTGTCTAGATCATACAAAAATAACTCGTAATTTACAAGGGATAATCTTGCGATAAATGTCGACCTCGATTTTTGCTAAAAAAATTTGTAAACTTTTGTTCCTTGGGACATTGGTAACGAATTTCACGTGAGTTTTCGTGTATATTGAATTGTCATGGCGAGATTCATAGAACAATCCATAAAAATGCATGCTTTTTGAACTTATCTCAGAAAATAAGAAACGTTGAAAAAAATATTTCAGACAAAACGTTGTGAATATCGCTAAAATATTTTTTTTTATGATTTAGACATTTTTTCTTTAGAACTAATAGTTTTCTAGAAAAATTATACACAATAAAGACAATTAAGGAAAGTTTGCGTAATAACATTCGATAATGTTCATACTTCATTCTATTTTATTCAATTGGTAGTTTCGATTTTTATTTAAATTTATATTTGGATAAATTTTATAACGTTTGTTTAACATATTTATTCATGTTTTTCTGGAATAACTTTGAATATCCATGATTTTTATTGGCTCTTATGGATGTTTCCATTCAAAGTCCAATTCCCTCCCAAAACCCGCTACAATTTTCGTAATTAGCATCCGGAAAAGCTTAAGTGTACACATTTTCAGCAAAGTCGGGTGTGCATACTTTTCTCTTTAAATTTCTTTATATATTTTTGAATATCACTAACTATGACTTTTCGATTAATGCTTTATTTTCAAAAAAAAAAAAAAAAAAAAAACTATTATGGCGCACCTTTCTACAATAAACATAATTTTTTATTTTGTGACACAAACTATATTTCATTATTTAAAATTTCGGCAAGAACTACGTTGGCAAAATTATGAGGACAAAATTGACCAATTGGTTAATTAATAAAAATGAAAGTGCACTACTTGATTGATCGTGTTATAACTGTTTTGCCTAAAATGTAGACTTTATCATTTCAAATATTAAAATTGTTTCTTTAAAAACTAAATCTAGTTCGATCTTTAAAACGATCCATTGAATGCTGGAAAAGTGATGTATTAGTTTGATATTTATGTTCCATTTAGCATACAAAAATTCATGCTATTGTCATTCAATTAAAAAATTTATTGTTAAATAATTTAAGAAATAACTCATAAATTCCACTAAATGCATTCAGATATATTGGAAAGTACCTCGATAAATACTAAAAAATTTATAAATTTTTATACTAAGTAATCTCTCTAAACCAAAATAAACTCATGCCATGGAAAATCTTAATCTTATTGGGATTCGCAATATATAATTCAGACAAATTGTCGTTTACGAGCGTGTACGATTTAAAAAATTTTTTTTCTTAGAATATATACACATATATACATGAACGAAGTTTCTAGTGCGAAGTCGACAGGCGTACGCATTATTTTTATTTCGAATAATACTTTCCGCGCCCGCTGAGTTCTCGCGTACAGCACGCGCATTTATCGAGCAACTATTCTGCCAATTTGATAGAAATTTTACATATCGATCTACGACTTCGCGCTAAAAACCTCGTTGATCTATATATGTGTACATATTAAGAGAGGAAAAAAGGGAATTTTAAACGACAATTTATCTCAATTATTTGCGCATTTAAAAGGCAGTACTTACGACGATGTGCAATATAGCGACTTGGTCACATACTGGAACAGAAATCTCTAACTATCGATGTGGCTACCTACGCTGGCACATATGAAACATTTGATATTTTATTTAATTATTCCTGTTATTGATAAAAGTATGATGTTTTTCTTGAATTTTTACGTTGGTGATATAATTTAATAAATACTGACTTTATACACAAATTTCTATTTAAAGATTTAAACTGTTTAAAACTTTCATAATATGGCCAATATAGGTTTATTATATTTATCGTATATCTATACTTCCGTTTGTACCGAAATGTAAAATTGCTCATATATAGTATCTAGCTTCCATCGAAAATACTTTTTCTCTTTCTTATTTCAATTATCTAATGGATCATATTTAATTCGATTATAAATAAATCGAATTAATCTGGTTCTACATTTATAGTAAATATATATATATATATATATATATATATATATATATATATATATCATTGGTTTAAGAATCTTTTTGTCTTTTGCTGCATATTTTATTGCCATATGATTTATATTAAATTTTAATAATGATCTATTTTTAAATAATGAGAGCTTTTTGAAACGACATTTAACTAATAATAATTAGTTTTGAGCCATTTATATCGACAGCTTTATTCCGTTATCATGCTTGAAATGAGCGATAATTTCCATTTTTGAAATAGCCAAGAAATTTCTTTTTTATTGATAAACTTTTGTAACCATGCTTTAATATACAATATAGTACCTATGTATTTTTAAATTCTGCTAATAGTTCATATCACGAGCGTGTAAGTTATATTTTAATATTATGTTATTTATTCGTGAATTTATTTTCATTAAATTCACGCAAATTAATATCCCCATGCATCCACGTCCAGATATATATATATATATATATATATATATATATATATATATATATATATATATATAATCTTATCTCTCTCTGTCTCTGCAAATCTCCAGGCTCGCGGCGATGCTGGCGCTTCCGCTGGGCGGTGCGCCGGGCAGTTCAGCCCTTAATCTGACGGGGGACACGACGGCGACGGCGGGCGGCCTCAGGAGCGCCCGCGGCACGGTCAACGACATCGTCTCGCGCAACATCACGATGGTCCTGGAGAATCTGCTGATGAACTACGAGAACAGCCAGCTGCCCACCCACGGCAAGGGTAGGTCCAGATGTGTGTGTGTGTGTGTGTGTGTGTGTGTGTGTGTGTGTGTGTGTGTGTGTGTGTGTGTGTGTGTGTGTGTGTGTGTGTGGTGTGTGTGTGTGTGTGTGTGTGTGTGGGTGTGTGTGTGCGTGTGTTTATATATACAAAGGTGTCTATACTAGTCTTTGTATGGGTGGTTGTGCGGTCGGCTCATGAGTTCGCATGCGTGGAGGATTTCCTCGGTAGCGAAACAACTGTCTGCGTAGGAAACGGATTAGTCATTTCAGGGGAGGAATGCCAATGAACCTTTTACAAGCATCGCGACAGTAATCTCGAAGGTCGCAATTCTATCCGTACATCGCGAGATGTAACGGAGAGATGATTTAAATGAATGAATTCCGAATTTTCTATTAAATTTTATACAAACTGTCATATATATATATATATATATATATATATATATATATATATAAATTATATTTAATAAAGGCATTGATTATTTATTTTTTGATTATTAATAATTAATTATTAATCATTATGATTAGCATTGACGTTGTCGTCATCATCGTCTTCGTCGTTGTGGAAAGTCAAATCGATTTTTCGAAAACGTCCGTGTAACTGATTGAAAATTTTCCAAATTCCCAAATAATAATTAAAAGCGGTGCTATCGTAATTTTGATTAAATTATTTCTTTTAGATAAAATATTATTATCATTGTATTAATTAATTTATTTTTACTGAAAAATAGAAATTCAAATTAATTTACTGTCAATATTGAAAAGCCATTGCAAAATACAATGCCATATGGTTTTCGTATGTAGCAATAAAATGCAAAGCAAAGCTGTAAAGATTAAAAAACATAAATGATTAATAATAATTAATTATACTTTACTGTATACCCACTTCTATTGATTTACATAAAAATTATACAATATTAATTCAAATTCATATTACTATTCGTTCGTTATATTTACATTTGATCAAGTAATTAATGTTAAATGTGAAATTTAATTATTTTTCGTACCTATGCACGGAATGTTGAAAAGAAAAATTTTTAATAAAAAGCAGTGCATATAGAATTTTCGTCAAACAACGGTAGGTGCATGATTACTTTTTCCCGAAGGTGAACTTAAAAAATATGATTATTATAGAATAAATTAAAAAATATGCATTCATTTGGATGTTAATTGAATCTTCGTGTATGTGAGCATGTAATGAACGCACAATGATGTGTTTTTTTTACTAAACGGAGCACAGTTCGCGCGATATTAATGGGCAACAATCATTTTTATCATATCAATATTTCTAATATTAAATCTTACCGCATTAAAGTCCCTTTTACTCGGATGGGCTCGCCACTTTTTATTTTATCGAAAAACGATTAATTCGGCCAGATTCGAGCGATCCCTTTAAATGCGGCCTTTATTAGTTTTCCGGAAGAACGAAAGGTTCCAATGATTTCGATTATAATTGCTCGGCCGCCGCGCGCAACCTCAATTTCTTCGGCTCAGCTCGTTCGGAATTTCATTTCGGGACTTGGCGATAAAGCCCTCCCACCCACCCCAGCCCCACCCCGCAGCACCGTGCGAATTGTCCCTCCTACTGTAATTCGTTTGCTAAATTGAAGGTTTTACACGAAAATCGGAATATCCTATAGGGCAATGCCAGTGGATCAGAAGAGATCGATATATACGTCTCAAATCTTCTGTATATCTGAAATCTTTTACAAATCTTTGATTCTCTTATGGGTGTAAAATAATGCAATTGTTTTTCTTGACTCAGTAAAGCCCACCATTAATCATCTTCAAATTAAATTCTAAATTATAATCAATTTAAAAGCACAATTTGTAAACATCTATAATAATCCAGAACGATATTTCTGAAATTATAGGGTGTTCTTAAATTTTGATGGTTCTGTATTTATATACGTAGATACATATCGTTTCTGTTAACATTCATAAGATTGGAATTTACTATCCGTAATAATCTAGGCACCAGTTTTTGAAAACATCAAAAAATTGATGGAAATGTATCTTTTATTTATTATAATACGTCTTCTGAATCAATAATCTTCGGAAATCATCATTCAAGAAATTCGGTATTTCGTACTTATGAAATGCGTTATTTCTTTCCTGGCTAATTATTCTTAAGTGTGCATTAGAGGAAATGAATGGGTTAAAGTATAATAAGCGTGCGCTTCGATACGTCAAATCCTTTAGTCTTTAGAAGCATTATTTCATTTATCAGTCAATATATCGAAAGCATCATTCCCACTACAAAGAGAATAATTGAAATCGATCCACGAGCGAATTATATCCCTCTTGCAATTGATCGCCACCCCCCCCCCATCCCAAGCTCTTCCCGTAACTGTACAGAGTGGTTCAATAATAATTCAGTTCTTTTTAATTAAGCTTAATGACGCTCTCTGTATTATTAATTATATAATTTCATCAGCTCCAGGGCCGGAGCTAACGAAGTAATTAAAATTAGCATTTGGTTCGGCTTTACGCCTATTGATGACGAAAAATCGTTTGGCTTACTCCCGTAAATCTTACAATGAAATTCATACATCGGCGAATAAACTTTGGAAAATTGTTCGATTGTAAAAACTTATTGTACAGCAGAATGTAGCGATGACTCTGTTCGTAATTTTTTCTTAAGGATAGCATAGGCCTTTAGTTGTTGATTCTATCATTAGAGTTTTTATGAATCGTAATCACAAATGAAATGAACTTGAAATATAATTTTAAAAATTAATGCTTACAACACTTTACCTTGGTTGTAAGGTGAAAAAAAGGCCATGCCACTATTTTTTTCGCATTTACAGCCTTTCTCGATTTGTATCTCTCAACCATTTTCAAGCACCCAATTGCCCTCCAATTATGACACCCTTGTAGTCGCAATAGCTGTTTATATTTTTGCACCAGCTTTATTCTTATTTCCCATTCCATTCGTGAGATAGTAGTTTCTGTTGCAGATTCTATATCTAAATTAGCCTTACCAAGAATCCAGATATTGTATTTTTGAGTCAAAGAGACGACGAGCGTTATATGATATCAATTGACTGTAAAAGTAACTTCTTTTTACTTTTTCTGGAATTTTGAGTCATCATCAATTCATCAATTCATCCTTTTCTCTCTCTCTCTCCCTCTCTCTTTAGGTATATTATGAACCTTTCAAAAGCGATCACAACTTCAAATACTATATAAGGGTGTTTAATATGGTATTACTCTCCGACATGGTACATTTAAAGTTTTGCATAGTTTGGCTTTAGGTGGTTTTACTAATACCTTCTTATCCGACCGGTTTTCCGGGCTACTCGTTAATTTTTCAAATGTTCTGCTTATTTATTTCGTAGTAGATTACTATTTTAAAACCTTACAAATTCCCTATACATCTATGTCGAACTTCTAAATTTATCTTTATTTCTAATTCCTTGTGAAATCAATGGTTTCAGTTTTGGTAGGGTTGGTAAAGTCCCACAATAGTTCAAGAAAAATTCATCTGTATATCAGATAGCTAGGACTTCGTTTGCAATCAATCCTTCAAAAAATTGATCCATCACCATACATCAATTCACAATTAAACATAATCAAGTCCCAGTGTGGCTTTTCTTCGACAACATGCGTTGCCCTTCACTGGTAAGATAGATTGACAATTGGTGTTTATGATTTGCCTATTTTGGAAGTCTAAGGCTCACAAAAAAAAACATAATTGAATAATGTACCGTAGTCACATACGATTCTTTCGGAATTTCCGCGCTTAGTGTGTTATTGGAAGATGGCCCAATCTTTAATCTGTCTTTTCACGGTATAGTCTTTTGAAAGGGTCTGCTACTAAATACATAAGATAGATCTATGCACATAGAGTTATTTATGTATATCTACCCATTCATTCTATATGTGTACGATACTCAGAATAGACGTGTTAGCCCATTTGGGCTCAAAAAGGCACTCTACATATATCACTCTTTAGGTTCTAAAACTCATGTTATTTGCGTTAAAAAGACATTGTATTCAGAAGAACATATTTTTCTAGTTTCAGATGAGTCCTTTCCAATGGTAATTTTAACATTGCACTATAATATTATGAACGATACGGGTTCGCAATATTCAAAAGCAACATGGATTTTTTATACTAATTTTTTTATCAATCGACTATTAAAAGTGTTTTCGTTCTGGAATGGACATAAAACGTTAATAATACGTAGCATAAATATTTAAACTTTACGAAAATATATCTTTGAAAGAATTTTGTTGCCACAATGTCTAAGATGACGTCCAGAGCATTAAATTTGGTTGCATAAATTCATGAATTTGTTCATCGTTCAAAATATGACAAAAAATTATCAATAATAAAAAGTTTTTAAAATTACTCACAGAATTTATTTGAATTTTTGTAATGTGTTTTGAACAGTTTAAGAAATTCTTATAGTTACTTGAAGAATACGCTCGAATTCGTTCGAATTATTTTGTTAATTGTTTTTAATGTGGGAAAAATTTACCATTACAAAACTAATAAAATTCAGAAAAATTTATAATTACACTCTCTCGCTTTATATTTTTCTTATCTTCTTTGTTCGAAAACGCTTCCAAAAATCTTCGCAAACACAGATAACTAACCATACAGGCAAAAGAGGAAAGGTATGTGCGTGCTTATTGGCCGACCAAATGAAAACATACAAATAGATCCACTAATATATATATATATATATATATATATAACTGTAACTAACTGTATATCTATATAACTGTGCCTTTTGACTCCAAATGAGAAAGCTTGTGTATGCGCGCACGTTCATAGCGCAGCTACCGGAATCGAAAGAGAGAGGTAGGGAGAGACAGAAAGAGAGACAGAGAGAAGGGAAGAAAGAGAGAGGGAGATACAGGGGAAGACAGAGAGAGAGAGAGAGAGAGGGCAAAGATAGCAAATCCGTCCTTGCATCGCACAACGTTTCCATTATTACTTATGAGAAGAAAAATATGCATAGGTACTACTCGAGGCTAGTCCTTATACAAAAAGGGAGGCTACAAAAAAAAATTCGACCGTATGTCTTACAAAATGGGAATACCATATTTCGGCCATTTTTCTTCAATATATCGCTTTTTCCACTTTGCCGATCCATTTTCCTCTGTATCTCAATCTCTCTTTCTCTCTTTCCGTTTTTATGTCCACTGTTCGCTCAGCCATCTTCGCACGCATATACGCATTTTGGCGTTCTGCGTATCCCTTATTATATTCTGATTTTATGTGCTCAATACTTGCATATAATACTGCTAAAACTGGAAGAATCAATCGATAGAAGATGCTACAATTATAGTGTTATGACAGAACTAGAATGCTTTTATTTTTCGTGGGGACATTATCATTCTTAAAAAAATGTAAAGGATTTTGTCATAATGATTTATCCTGTGCTTGTTTACTCATGGTGATTACCAAGTAACACTTTGAGAAAAAGAATCATTTCGTCGGATCCGACAATATAAAATGAATCGGTCGGTAATGATTATTTTTGTTTGGTGTATCTTTAAGAGAAGCTTAGTTTACTCTGAAACATAATAATAACACAACAATATAGACTTATTTTAATAGCATTATATTTCAGAATAAGCTAAGATTTTCTTATACAAATGGAACTCTTTTGCTTCAGAATTTAATTATAAACCAAATTAAATTTTTTAGGAAAAATACAAGATTAAATGCTCTTCTATATTTAAACAAGTCGGTATTGCTATAGTTCTAAAAACATAATTATTATAAACTAAACAAATTACTTATACGTTAATAAATATTTTACAATGATTAATAAATTACATATTAACAGACCATATATAAATAAAACACGTGTCTATAAACCAATATAACAAGAAGTTAAAAGACATAAGATGGACATAGGATGATTTTGTTCCAGGTCTTCTAAGGTTAAGTGATCTCGTACTTAAGTCTGTCCCTCTTTTAAAAAGTGCAGGATCTTGCAGCCAGGAACAGGAACTTGGACAATCAGTTAAATGTTTATCTTTTAAGGATCACCTCGTAATCGACATCAAGCTATATACCCGTGATTGCCGAGAGACGGACAACATTAAGTAGAGAGGCCGCGACTTTCTTTTCTCGTTAGGGATCCTTCTATAGATTGGCTTTATATATAGTGTGTGTGTGTGTGTGTGTGTGTGTGTGTGTCTTTATATCCTTTTCACTATTGCCAATATCGGCATCGATAATGGAACTAATTTCAAAATCCTCTTCTTATATCCATACAACATCTATGCCCCCGGTGCTGCAAGCCAAAATCCCTCCAAAGAATACATACCATCGAATAATACAGTATCCTATATATATATTCTATAATACTGGCCATAATACAATCAAGGCCCGATCTAGAAAAGAAGGGATGAATTCTCTCTCCGTCCAATATACCTGTATGGCTTTGTATGTATAAAGCACGCTATCCAATCCTTCGGAGAACCTCCCTTTCATTCCACCCGCATCATTTGCGTATATGTATATCTATACGCGTCTCTGCCTTTTGTCTCGTTCTCCAGCTCTCTTTCCTCCCGTTCTGGATTTTAGCGCGATGGAGTACGACGCTCACCTACTCCCTTATACCAAATTGGAAGTCGGCCAGAGACGCCAGAAATCCCATTTATGATCAGTTCTCGGCGCGCTCTGTATGTCGCATCAATAGAACTGCGCGTAATATATATATATATATATATATATATATATATATACACATATGGCTTAGAGTAAAAATCGAGGAAATACGGCTAGGACGGGACGCATTTTTTCGACCGCGATCCGGGCTATCGGGCGTGCGCGCGCCAATTTAATCGGGAATCTCTCGGGCGCGCTTTCGACGTACGTTGTATATGTGCGAGCGCCGGCAAAACAAAGGGGAATTATATACGAACGATTGGCGAATGAACGGCTCGGGGATGTTCCTCGGTTTTATTGTTCATCGCCTCGACGCCCGTTGGATACGGTTTTTTTTTTTATCTTGTTTCTTTCGGTCTCGTCACGAAATTGGCGTATGCATAACGATTTTGCCAGTCCGGTGAATCAATCGACGTTGATAAATAGATGGATCGTCGCGTATTAATTATCATATAGTGTAACGTATACTTACGATTCATTATGAATTTACCGTTGGATACGTAGTTACAAATTTGTCATGAATTTTGATTTCTTCAATAAAAAGAAATAGGCTAGAGTTTTACAATGTTACATACAGTTTCTATGTCAATCATCGATCGGAAAGCTTTGTATTTAATTAAAAAACAGAAATTTCATATTTTTTGAACCAGCTACTATAGTTAATATATAATATTATGGAAAATAATATACGTTCTGTTATGATAATTTGCTATATTGCTATCTTTGTTATATCCGATTATTCGACATATATGCTATAGAGAAAGTGGAAAAGTTGATAGCTGCTAGCATCGGACGTTGAGATATGATGCTTTAAATAAAAATTTTGCTTAACTCAATTATCATATAGTGTGAGAAAAAAACACTTTTGATTTATGTTGCAGGAATACCAACGATAGTGAAAACAAACATTTACATACGCAGCATGGGTCCCATTTCGGAACTGGACATGGTTAGTATATAGAGATATTCATACTCAATATACAGTATCGCATTAAATAATCTTATATCAGTATTAATACAAACAGTAGAAAAGGTAAAACTCTAAAACAATAAGTTATAAGAAAATAAATTAAAAATATAAAAATGGGTTTATATATATATATATATATATATATATATATATATATATACGTGATATTATATGTACATAATGTTTATACTGAAGAGAAATGTTGTAATAAAAAGTGCATGTCCTATTGTGCCAGCTTTTATTCCTTCTCTTTACGAGTCCGATGCGTCTAGATCTTTGGGGCCATCCTCAGCACTCATCAGTGCCTCGCGATTCCTTGGGACAAAAAATACGCACAGCACGGCGAAACCGAAGTAGCCCTCGTTTCGTTTGATTCCAGCCCGCGACATTAGCATACAACGACCCTAGTATAGCGGGGGAGAACATTACAAGTACATACGGAGCCAGCCGAATCGGTGTCTGCCGAACCCTATTATCCGTGTGGTTTATATATATATATATATATATATATATATATATATATATATATCTTGGACATGGTGATTCTCACGGGAGAGTCAAGGTCCGAGCCACGTCAGGATGGAAGGGGGACTTTCTATCGCGGTCTATATTAGTGAGCCTCTGGGGAGTGATGGGAAACCGCGTCCAAAATGTTCTCGATAGATCACAAAAATCTTGGCGCGTTCAAAAAGTCACGAATAAAGAACGTGACATTGTGCTGAAATAAGATAAAAAAATGCAACGCGGCTATTCAATTACGTAGCGTGCTTAAAAAGAGGGGAGGGGGGATTAACGAATAATACTCCACGATGAGTTACGTTCGGGAGGTGTATCTAAAAATAATAAACACGTTGTCTTTATATAATTATTCTCTTATTCTTTCGAAATGATTCAAACAATAAGACTATGTACAAGTTTTATTGCCATTGAGAGATATTACAGATCCTAGTGTTTATGGGTGTTCAAAATGACAATTCATAAAGTCATGTAAAATTGTTTGATTATTAACAATGAAAAGATGAATTATATACTATATTTCCAAGAAGAGGCGAAACATTTTTCCGTTTTTGTTGGGTTTTCTACGAGCGATCCATAAAATGCAGAGCAGAAAAGTACGCATATAATTAATTCATCTTGATAAAATTAGTTATGCAGACATTTAGATATAAAATTTAACTTTTAACCTTGTGGGGTCGATTCTTTCGAAAGGTACATTTGCCGAATCGAATTTTGCTCTGAAGAAAAATTTTTTTTATTTCACTTTTATTCGGATAAATAGATATCTTTTTAAAATATCGATGATGAAGGAAAGTGTGCAGAGGCGGTCTTGCCGACTTCACGCCTCGATTATTTCTAGGACCTCTCGTTTTACACCGTTACGCATGCTATTCTCAGGATAAAAAATAAGCCCAGCATTGCCGTCTCATTTCGCTGGAATTTTTTCTTGTTACAATTGTTAAATTTGTTTTGTACATCAGATTGAATAAGTGCATTCAGCAACAATGCCCCCTTGGAATAAAATTAACCAGCCCACGACGGCGGGATTGTTAATTTCATCTTTGTATCAATTTTGCATGTTTTCACAATTTTTAATCGTCCGATATACGATCAAAAAATAATTCACTTAAAAAATATTATTATTTAAAACAATCGATAATTAAAGAAAATAATGAATTCTCTATAGATGCAAATACGTGATTGTGATGAAAAATAAATATTTTTCATCTAAACGTTAAATACCGATAGCCAAAAAACACGTGTCCCAATTCATGACCACAAAACTTTTTCAGTAACTTAAATAATACCGGAGATTATGTAACTCATTACTTTCACGAATTCTGATAAACAATACCTTAAATATTGAGTCGCTTAAAAAATAATTTGCATTTAAATCAAAGTTTCACTGAATGAGAGATACGATTGTTATAGGGCGTATAGAGCATGTGCAAAGTTTAACAGTCTCAAAAACGAACAAACACAATAAAATTTGAAGATCTGATAATAATATACTATGTCATATCCGCTTTGTTTAAAGAAATACGGCAATACAACAGTTTTTCGCATTACTCTTTATATAAAAGATAGCTGATCAATATTGCGTGCATATATATATATATATGTAAAAGTCGAGAGTGGCCCTGCGGTCGTCGAGGAGCAGGAGTGTCAAGGGTGGGGTCAGGGGAGGCAACGATCTTATAGTGCGGTAATGCAGGACCTCTCGATTATAGTTCAGTCCTCATCGCCACTTCAATATATCCAAATCTAATGAAATATTTTAATTAAAGGCAAAAGTGATGAACCAAAATAATTATTCTTTTTTAACGATAAAAATACGTTAAAGTCGCTATTTTTGCAGATAAATAAATTATTTATTAATTTCTTTGTTTTTTATGTGTACATAATACTCCATATTCTTCCAACGAGATGAATCCTTCCAGCGTTTTCCATAGCCATATATACTGCTAGCCTCCGCGGAAAACGGAAAAACTGCCTGCACATTGACTCCGATCCTCTTTCAACGTAAGCACTTTTGAACCCAGTTTACCACCGGACTAGAGAAGGACACTAAATCCCTCGTTTTTCGTTTGCTTACGTGTCAAAATGCTCTGTGCCGGTCTGCATACGAGATACACCTACTTCCACCCACAAAATCTTCATTTAGAATGTGCACATCGTGATCTTTAAGGACGATCTCAGTCATTTCCGGAAGTCAATGACCATAATTATTTCGAACAATTTCACAAATTTTTTAGAAGTGTAAATATATTTACAAACTGCCGGTTATTTACTAACCTCGATACAGAATCTCGCTAGTTATTATTTCTATTTTAGTTTCTAAATCCGTTCAATTTTATACGTAGCCAATTTCGTCCGTATTCTAAAATACATATATGTACATTGTATATATACATATACATATATGTTATATGTACATTTAACTATTATTCTAAATCATTCCCAAAAATGTGTTCCCATGTACTTTAGTTATTATTCACAATAAGAGTATGAAATATTATCAAATTATAATGCTGAATAATAACGATTAATTATAACGATCAATTGAAGTATGAGCTTAGAGAAACATTTTACTTCAATTTTATGAAACTTAATAATTTAAACATACCATATAATTTTAGGGTCGATTGTCTTCGAAAAAATAATTGATTCCTTATGAACATTCATGCAACATATATAAGCTTGAAATGTCAATTCAAGTCTATTGGAATAAGTGAATAAGAAACGTTTTGAGAGAAGAAAGAAAAAAATTGCCATTTAACACTTATGCTGCAAATGTTGCTAATTGAAAATTGTATTGAAATAGACGCGATTACAAAATTGAATTTAAAATTTAATAATTGTAAATTGATTTGAAAGACGCCAATGAATATAAGAATACATTTCAATTATTACTATTTGAAATAATATTCTTTCTCAACGCTGTACGAATTTTTCAACAAACTATTGAAAGAAATTGTTACAATTTGTCAAAATAGCTCAATCGGTGAACACTTGTTTCAATAAATATATGAAAAAAATTATTTTGAAAAGATAGACTGTAGACTCAAAAACGCCACACGATTAAAAGACTTAAACGATGACGGCTACATCGTCGTTATTGTATTTTTTTCTAGTAGTAAAAAATTTTAATGAAATGATTTAGTTATTTAATTGTTTATTCACAAAAAAATGAAGTACGTAAAATCCAAGCATTATTTTCCAATGAACTTTATTCATTAGAGTCAATTATTATAAAAATCTTCATATATAAACATTTCATTTTGTATAAATTTATTTCATCAAAGTACGAATCTTTTCTTCAGATATAATATATTAAATAAAAAAAATCAAGTTCAAAATACTGCGTGCCTGAAAATCCTTTAAATTTACTTTATACGTCATTTACCCAAAAAATTTCTGAAAATTGTTGTATATAAACAGTCACTATTGATTATTATCAAGGAACAAAACCTTTTAGAGGAGTTATTTTAAAGAAACAGTTTTTGTACCTCTAAACTGATTTTCAAATACTTTGATTTATTTGACTTCATCAAAAACATGATTTGACAACCTTTAGTTTGGCCTTAGAAATAATTTTACAAGCTATTTAATAAATTTAAAAAAAAACCAATGTAAGATATAATTATGTTAGAAGTTAAACAAAATCTCACATATGATACACCCCCTATACCCAAGCTTGAAATTCGCCGCTCTCACCGAATCCAAAATAAAAAACGACGATTACCATTTAAAAAACGAGGGTTAAATTTTCAAACATCCTGGAAGAATCAATTTCTTGGATAAAATTTATATGATGCTCGAAATTTATTCAGTGGTATCGTTACTTTGGTTACACTCTTTATACGCAGTGCAGCAATAACAAGTTAAAGAAATTTATCCCGGATGGTTAATATTCAATACAGACCATATATCTGATTATATATAGAAACAAGCAGTTATTATTCGGTATGAAAAATACAAGAGAAAGCGCGAGTTTAAGATCATATTGTTCTATCTCTACAGGGGGCCATAATAGGAAGGGGAAAATGAGGAAAATCTCTCCCTTTGTATATATATGTAGATAGATGTGTGCGTATGATTTCTAGGTATGATTTCTACGTATGTATATATATATTATGTAGATATATGTGTGCGTATGCTTACAGGACTATTCGATGGACTGCTATTTCCGCCAGTACTGGCGCGACACGCGCCTCAGCTTCCTCGGCCCAATAAAGTCGCTGAGCCTGAGCATCAAAATGCTGGAGAGGATCTGGCGGCCCGACACCTACTTTTACAACGGGAAGAACAGCTACGTGCACACCATTACCGTGCCGAACAAATTGCTGAGGATAACTCAAGAGGGCGACATCCTCTACTCAATGAGGTTTGTCTCTTCCTTCGCTTTTTGCATTCTCATATACGCGCGACCCACCGTCCTTCCACCCATTCGCCCCCACCGCCCCCCTTCAACCAACACACTCAACCACCACTTCACCACACCCAGCCTGCGTCTTTCTTGGCGTTTCGTGCCTCCCCGGCCCCAATTACTCTTTCTTTGACTTCTGCGTCGATCGTAAATAAGGCGTAAATACGGAAAACTAGTGTGTTAGACGAGCTCAGCTTTGTATAATTTTTTGGTAATTAATTTTTTTGTACAGTTTGTTTGTAAAAAAAATTAGTCGATTGTTGGGTGCACTTGGTATCTCTCAAATACGCTTATAGTCGATTGACGAAAGTTCGTTTTAAAATTAATCGATATATATATAATAGATAGTATAATAATTCGGGTTTTTTTTTTTTAAATCGCTATATATGATGCATTTTAGAAAGAATTGCTTGGCAAAATATAATATATATATATATATATATATATATATATATATATATATATAATTGTTTTGTTCATAAAAGCAAAATCGAAAGAAATCGTTTCATACCTTGATGTTTTTAGCGGATTCCGTATAAAAGTGTCCATAAGTTAGCACTTCATAAATTTCATATTTAATTACGAGCATCGTCGGAAATAAGGAAAATAGAAGGAAAATTTTTAAATTCTACGATAATAAATTTTTTTTCAGAAACACAGCGCAAAACCACGATGAAAATGCTCGCAACAATGACATCATCCCCGTGCAATTTCGCTGCTCGAATTGCGCGCGCGCAATAAATACAACTGCTTTGTTCGGCGATTTAATTATACGGAAAAAAAATAGAATAAGAAGCCAGAGAGAGAGAGAAAGAGAGAGAAAAGTGCACTCGTTCTATTAGCTCCTAATTAAACTGAACTTGCCGGTACATGAGCGCGAAGGCAGAGAAAGCTAATCGCCCTCCGATGTCTTCCGCCGCCCCGCCCACGACCCTCTTTATAATTCAAAGCTCGCTTTTACTGTTATTGTCGTTATAATTATTATTTGGCTCCCCTCAACCCCCTCACCCACCCCACGCCTTCCCCGTGCCTCCGCCCTGCCACGCTCACTGCCTGCTCTCCCACCCTCACGACCGTGTGTCGCGCGGCAATAAACTCGTGCCTGGCAATGCTTGAGTCGATTTTTCAAGAGGAACGTCTCGATGACACGCAGACTGACCATCAAGGCGAAGTGCACGATGGACCTGAGGAATTTCCCGATGGACCGGCAATCCTGCCCCCTGATTCTCGGAAGCTGTGAGTTTACTCTGTGAAATTGTTTTTACTTTTAATGATAAAAAAAAGGGAAGACAGAGAGAGTGAGAGAGAGAGAGAGAGGGAGAGAGAGAGAAAGAGAGAGAGGTGGATAGGGAGAAACAGAGCTCGACGAACAAAAAAAAGACCAAAGGGAAGAAAAGAGGGCGCGCAATGATACGTGCTTGGAAAAATTAAGTGTTCTCCGTTGCGGGATCGTGGCTGCCGAGGGGACGAGAGGGTCTCCTCAGTCGCGTTACGCGATCGTTGGTTTTTTTGGCTTTTGTACTCCTATTTTTATCCCTCGCGCGGAATTGACAAAAATTCGATTGAGTCGCGGTGTAACGAGAAATTTCAATGAACTTATATGCGTTGTTGACATTTTTTGGCAATTATTGAACCCCTCCTCCCATAATCATTTCTGAGCACTACACCAAGCTATTAGTAACGTAGACAGCTCTTGAAAATTTATAAAACTGTGTAAAAATTTTGTACAAAAAAAAATGCCTAATAATCCACATATATTGTTTTCGTTTCTTTCATTTTTTATAGACGTTTATGAGACATTTTTTTGTAGAAAATAAAGATTTTCTACAAACTGTGTAAAGATACAGTTTTATAAATTTTTAAGTTCTATCTACGCTACTATTACGTTACTATTAATACCGCTGATGTAACAATAACTTACATTTACAGTACATTGTATTGTTGTATTATTAATTCATTGTATTAGAATATATGAACTATTATTTTGTATTTTTAAAATAACACGTTAAAGAATTAATGGAAATACAGGCAAAATGCGATTGCTTCTCTCAAAATTAAACAGAGAGTGAAAATTTCACCCCTCGAAAGAGCAATTATGGCACATTTATCCCTAGGGATTCATTTTGCGCTAACGTCAGTCATTGGCAAAATAAAAAAATTAGTTAATGGGTAAAGAAAGCAAAGTAATATAAACAATTACTTAATTTTTGTGATAAACTTCTTTGTATTTGATTAGAAGCTGAAATAAATGTGAAAAAATTATTATAGTTTATTGTTACCCAATGAAAGGCGCTCTTTCTAATTAGTAATAAGTATTAAACTACTTGTATAAGTACAGTATTTAATTTATCTATTATTTTCATTCGCTATTCAATACATACCTTTCTTGTATTATAAATTTTTATTGACTTTTTGATTTAAAAAATTTAAAAATAATGTCATGCAATTAAACGAATATTATGTTTCTACTTTGTTTTTATATGCTATAATTATGAAACATAACAGTTTTTATAATTAATTGAAGTTTTTTCTGAACAATTGGTGAAACATAATGAAATAAATATTTACGACGTTAATATGAATAAAACACACTTGGATAGTTTCACACAATTTTGAAACTATCCAAGTGTGTTTTTTAATTTTAACATCTTAAATATTTATAATTGTTTTAATGACACAGCGTTCTGTATTAGGTAATATTTGCATTGAATAAAATTTCAATTATTCATTGGAGATCCTATTTATTCAAAATCTTAAATGCCAATAATTTTCTTCAAACAAGGTATTGAAAAGAATGGCTGCACAGATGTTCAATTTAGGTATATTAGGAAACATTCTATAATTAACACAACCAAGTCCAGGACCCAATCATATTGCTCTCTCCTTGTAAGATGCATATAAATAATTCATGTCTTAATTCTTCAATTACTTAACGTTAGCAAAGTCAAAATAGCGGTGATATTTTTACTTATTTTTTATATATTATTTAATTCATCTCCGATATACTTTTGGGAGTCATTTATTCACTTTCACGAAAGAGCCATTCGTTAAAAAATGGCCCAATTAGGACATTAAGAAAGTTCAGAACTGCTGAATAGTGACTTTTCACTCTCATTTGAGAGAATACTTACATATCTTTATTTTTTTTAGATTAAAAATTGCATTAAATCTTGCACACAATACAATTTTTAAAGTCACTGTTTAGGGAGTTCTTGATTAGACTCTTTGAGAAGATGTGAAGAATACAGATATAAAATTAGACTGATTCCTCTCAATTTTCTTACCCATCCCAATATTTTCTTCAGACCATTTCAGACTCCCTTGACTTAATAACCTGTTTTAGGAACTCTCTCTAGGAATGCTGGTCAAATTAAATTTTGTAATTTACATACATACATATATATATATATATATATATATATATATATATATATATATATATATATATTATCTCCATAACAGGAATCTCCGAACGAAGCGGGTAATCAAATCTTCCGTGATTTATACGTGGATAATGGCTAATTTCTTGTTTTCTTCACGGCTTCTCCATCTTTCTACCACCGCCGGCCCTTTGCCCCCCCCCCCGTAATTACAAGCGACAAGGACGGCCGTGTGCTTTATGCAAGACTATATTAAACGATTCGGTGAACGCGGGACGCGCTGAAGTTTCGCGGCGAAAGTCGGCAAAGGAGGGCGCCACTAATTAAAAGTTGTCGCCCCCGATACCTCGGACTTTTGCCCTCCACTCGACCCCACGTCCCCCCTCCCCTCCCAACGCCGGTCACCCTGCTTGCCCGTAAATCCGGTCGGAGCTGCACACACTGCCTCGCAGCCGTCCCGACCCTTGTTCGGATCCTTTGATATTTCGCGGACTTAAAACGAGCTCTCCTCTCTCTTCTTTAGCCGCACTTACTTCAGCCACTCCCCCCCCTCTATATATATATATATATATACGTCCCGTGACTTATCAGCAGGCCCTGTCTCTGATGTTCCACGGCCGTCCTCTGCTCCTCCCCCCTCCCACTCGTAATTAAGAAAGTTGGGGAAATCCGAGCCATGCGCCTCGTGTCCTGTGTGCATCCCGCGCCGTTGACGCGATCGATTGTGTTTTCCGCGGCGCGCTCGCTGCCCCCTCATTGTTGGGGCGCCGGTATATAGGGGGGAGGGGAGGGGGGAGAGGAGACTTTTAGTTGCGAGTTATACGGCAAGCAGAACTTTGGCTTTTGTACTTTATACCGCGGAGGGATGATCATTTGTTTGGTGGATGTGTGTGTGTGGGAGGTGGGGGGGAGTGTCTGTGTTATATATATTCTTGTTGCTCGATTTGTTGGTATATATAATAGTGGTAGAACGAGTGGAAGGATCAGGCGAAGTATAGAATAGTTATATTTTAGTTTTAGTACGTATACTAAAAAACTTTTTAACGTTTTCTATATATATACATCTATATATTCATCAAATACCTATACTTTGTTGTTTAACGGCTGTTTAATTTATTATTGAAAACAGCACGAAATATCTAAGGATAGAAGTTTATATATGATGACATGTGATATAAACTATGATTACAATTTATTCAAAAAACAATTTTACTTTAATAATATTTTGATAATTAAAAAAAGGAATACGTAGAAGGCAGAAATCAATTATTTGTCAACTACTGATTTCACTCTGGACTGTCGCACGTTAATATATTATTCACCTTACTACACAAACATAAACCGGACGTGTGCTTTTAGATAGTGTAATATATAGAAACGTGTATGCGCAGAAATATAAAATAAACGCGTTAGGCGCGTATATTACGCATGCGAAACTGGGAAAGTTTCAGATTGAATACGTATTATTTTTCTTCGGTGACTAACGTACATGTCCATACTCTCTTTCTCTCTCTCTCTCTCTCTCTCTCTCTATTTGCAACTTCTTCCTTTTTCTTATATATATATATATATATATATATATATATATATATATATATATATATATATATATGTACACAAACAGAACGTACAGATATAGAAACACACACTTCTGCGCGAAAACTTCCATTTCCCGTAAGTTATCTGTAATGCATTTTCTCCCCACTCCCCATCATCGGTTTTCAAGTTTCCGCACGCACGGGGTGACAAAATCCGCGTCGTTTTCCTGGACGATATTAACTTTATGACTATATACAGGCTGTATATAATGCATTATTCAGGCGAAAGAATTGCAAATGCGTAACGAGTTGGACTTTTGAAATTATGCCGAATGGGAAAAACTCACGGGGGTTGGTTGAGCAATAAGCTCGTTCTAGACAAACGTGTTCTAGATTCTTTTGTTTTGGAAAACTATAATACGAACTTTCGCCGTGAGAGATTATGCAAATTATTTACGAAAGACATTTATTGGTTTTTGGAAATATATATATATATATATATATATATATATATATATATATATATATATATAAGGCGCTTGCATTGCACATTCTTTATGTGTGTGCGTGGGTATATGTGCGCGCGTATTCTGCAAATATTTTAAATACTATAACGCGACTTATTCGAGAAAACTACAAAACCAAAAATTCCTTAAAAAATAGTTGTTGCTTCTTGTATATAATTATAAGTTTAATGCTAAAATATTTCTACAATCTAGAGTCACGAATTTAGCTAAAATAAAGCAATAACATTTAATGCAGCAGTTTATTTTAACGATTTAATTTTATTTATCGAGCTCGTATTTCAGTTCTTTGAGCCAATTTTAATGACACAATTATAATAATAGAATAATACATTCATAATATTTTAAATCGTTAGTGATGTAATAGAATTTTTATAATTTCCTTTTCGACGCACAGAGACAACAAACCTAAAGATTTTATAATTCATATTTTATTAAAAAACTACTTAACATGTCAGTTAACAATAACACAATAAATTAACTATAATAATAATTTAATTAAGTAATTATAATCTATGATAATAATTCTAGAATATTACGTAGTTTGTCATATTAACTGATTTAACTAATTTTTGTTTCTTTCAGAAGCTAAATTATTAATTATTTGGCAGTAATAAGCATTGCCATTATAAAAAATATAATTTATATTTTAATTTATAAAGTATCATTATATTAAAAGTAAAAGTAAGAAAAAATTGGATTTAGTTCTTTTAATCTTGGAATCATTCGTATATTACATTTAAACAATAACCATGATATATAAATTAATTTATCTTAAAAATAGATTAATGAAAGTGATGTTTTTCTATAATTAACTTTAAACCACCTAACTCGGTTTTACAAAGTTAATAAGCCAAAAACTTTTTCAAATTTTCGTATATTTCTACCTGTACCATCGAATATTCTAAAAGACAGTAAGCCTTGTAAAAATATTGGATACAAATCTCGATATTACCTTCCTTCCTACATTGACCAAGTATAAAACTGAAAAGTATAACTTGCTCAATATCGTAAACTTCTTTTCGGACAAATGAGATGCAGTCAGAATTTAGCGACGCAATTTGTTATTGAGAAGATTTGAGAATAAAAAGTTTTAAAGAAATCTTTGTTTTTCAGAAAATTTAAGAATCGTAAAAGAAGAAGATTTATATGTACTTGAGTCTTAAAAATTAGAATAATGAGTTTTTCTATAATGCAACATTATTGTCAAAAATACGCATAGCTAATCAGCGGAAAAATCATACTTTTTAAATACACGCATCGAATTGTGAAAAAGCCATGGGACCATAAAACATCTATGATTTTTGGTGATAAGTCGTGGAAAAAGAATTTAATTGTTGAATCATCATAATATTGAAGACCTGTATCAACATACATAACAATATAAAATAAGTAAGCAATAAATTCATTTTAAATAAGTACATACAGTTTTTTCTCAAATCGAAATAATAAATCTATAAAAACAATCATATCGAATCAGATTCTGTCATCAAAAATTCAAAAATATCCTCTAGATTATAAAGTCTTAATTGATCTGATATTATAATACTAGCCTAGATAGCTTCTACGTCAGTACACATTCAGTATAGCTATCGATGCGATTTTAAGTTAAAATTTCTGAACACATTCATAACTTAAATCACATACGAATTTCTAATTTTATGACACGTTTAACAAACAATTAGTGAATTCATTCGGAGCACTATTTTAGCATATTTTTATTTTCGTTTTGAATTCGCGATTTGTTCCTTGTTCATTTCTATCACAATAGATTTGTAATTCTATGCGAATTCCATAATATGACCTAAAAAATAATATGCGACCTGAGTTCTTGTTGAATTATTTTTGCCTGATTTTTTTCTGTTTGCATACGATTTCAAAAATAACTGCCAAAAGCTAAATTTTTACGCGCGCTAAGATCAAACAAAATTTCATATGTAAGAGTATACGAAACCTGAGGCACAAAGGAAAAAATTCGCAAAGTTATTTGAAAAATCAATAAGTGAATTCACCACAGTGCGATACGAATCTAAGAAGGAAAAGGTCGATCTTATATACACTCTTACGTCTCAGCATAGCGAAATTGATTTTTTTCGAATCACGTGCTCTCTCTCTCTCTCTCTCTCTCTCTCTCTCTCTCTCTCTCTCTCTTACTCTTACTGCACGGTAGTAGCGAAATAACGCGAGCTCCGATGCGAAAATGGCATGTGTGTGTCCGTGTGTATGTGTCAATCCTGTTTTTTTCAGACGCCTACACGTCCGGTGAGCTCGTCTACGAATGGAAGGACAACTCCAGCGTGAGCTTCGTCCCGGGCATGGCCCTGTCCCAATTCGATCTGATGGGATATCCTTATCGAAATCTCACCTTTGTGAGGCGAGAGGGCGAATTCTCGGTCCTCCAGGTATCCTTCAATATGCAGCGGCATACGGGATACTTTCTCATACAGGTGAGTGGCTCGCTTACGATGTCGAAATGACAATGAGTTATTTTTATTCATTAAGTATTTAAATTTCTGGGTAGAGGACTCTATTTCTGCTGAAATAAAGTTGAAAGTGAGAATAGACATTCTACTTATTAAATTATTAACTTTTGGATGATTTTTTAACCGAACGGAGGTTTAATGTTTCAAATACCATCTCACAAGAAGAGGTTCTTAGATTTATGGATGGTAGGTTTGCTCCAAATAGAGCGATGTAACTCTGATCACCTCCAGGATGAGCTTTATGAGTTTAGTCTTTAACTATTATCAATAATTGAAATCTGGCTAATTTAGCTCGCGTTACCATTTAATTATCTAGCATATATACCAATTTACTTCAATTATCAATCATTTAAGAAACTAATCATTTATAGAAATTATTTATTAGTTTTTTTAGAATTTTTTCCTGTTGATCTTACTCTCTTTTATTATTAAAGTATTCTTCCAAGTATGCAATAAATCAATTTAAACTAAAGTAAATACCATGTTTTAAAAATTGAAAAGCGTTTGTTTTTGAAACTTTACAAAATTGATTTTAAAGGTAATAAGACTTGCCTCATTCAATGTGGAGATAATCCGTTACCCATATAGAAAATTCTCTTCTCGTAATGTTCGTAATTTATCATAAATAGTTGTTGACATCTATCGTCTTCTTTGTGTGGACTGATTTTCTTTTTACATTTCCTGCAGTCAAAAATATAATTCCATTCATCATTTCCACGATATTGAAAATTCATAAGACCTAGTATATTTTATATCCAAATTAAAAGTACTTTGAACGAAATCAGTAGTAAGGCGTGCATAACATAACACGCCTACCTTTATATCTCTAAACTTAGATAGTTAAATAGTCGACTCTGTTTTTTCTACACCTCTATAGGTCTACGTCCCCTGCATCCTGATAGTCGTCCTGAGCTGGGTATCCTTCTGGATTCACCGCGAAGCCACGAGCGATCGAGTCGGTCTGGGTAAGGCTCGTATCTATACGAAAAGACTTTAATGAAAGCTTTTGAATTTCCAAGACGCTGTTTTCTTTTCTTTTGACCAGGAATCACAACGGTGCTGACCCTTTCGACGATCAGTCTCGATTCACGAAAAGATCTGCCGAAGGTGAAGTACGCAACGGCTTTGGACTGGTTTCTCCTGATGAGCTTCGGCTACTGCATTGCCACCCTCCTCGAATTCGCCGGAGTTCATTATTTCACGAAGGTATGCTAAGTATGCCATAACTGGTAATATAAAATGAAATTAATGATGTTTTTCTACGGTTAAGGTTTCATAAGAATATAATATTATTAGACTAGAACTCCACAATTTATGTTGGATTGTTGTATTATATAAAAATTATTTTAAAGAGATTTTCCATATCGATTAAATAGTGTTTTTTGTATAAATTTATGATAAACATGGAAATTTTCTTCAGCTATACGATATCCGTCTATGGAAAAGAATTCTGATAGACTTCGAAGCTTTCTAATTTCCAAATAATTATAATCTATTTTCTCGCAGAAAATTGGGGAGCTTCAAATATACTGTAATTGCAAGAAAAATATGTCGGCGAAATCAGAAATCGCGGTTTAACATGACCTGAAATTTATTATTTATCCGCATATACCAATGACGAATCGTTGACATATATACACGTACAGACGAGCCATTAACCCATCTTCGCTCACTTAAACTGGATCGACGATTTTCCGCAAATTTACGATGCATGCAGTTCGCGCAGCGCTTAATGTCAATTTTAAATCGAATGAAACATCGATCGGTGGTTCTGCCAGTAGCGGATGTTAAATTGGACTTAATTCGAGGACACAGGATTTTGACGAGGTTTGATGAGCGAGGTGCGAGTAGTTTCACCGCCCCGTGCTTTGTGGAGAGTGACGCGTCGCACAGGAGGTACATATATGGGCAATTTCGCCAGTCCCTTTGAGCTTAATCTGAATATTTGACCCCTCTGCATGTACGCTTTTACGAATATTGCAGTGGACGGTTAGCAATGTTGGAATTCGTACTTTACAAAGTACCCTTCTAATTATAGAGATTGTTTCGATCGATTTCATATAATTGAAATGCCCTACCATTTAAATAAAAGGAATAGATGCAAAAGACTTGCACGTACAAGAAAGAATAAGAATTCAGTCTCGTCAATATTATGAAATGTAATTGTATAGGATACATTTATTTTCAGGTGTTGGGCCACTGTAGCGATGGAAAAAATACATATGTTTTAGACATTTTTAGCATTATAAATTGATCAATCGGAATTCTTAAAAATGGAATGTTTTCGACTTGTGAAGATATGCAAAAGTAGTTTGTTTCAAACTCATTTATGAAAAAAACGAGAATGATAACGAACAGTCACTACGAATCTCTCTTATATAAATATGTACAGTAACGGGCATCCAGTTCTCCTCTCTTAACATTTAATCTATTGTAATAGGAAAGACAGAGGAGAATCACCTGTGTCAAATAGTAGGGTTAGTAGGCACTAGTACGCAGCCGGATAGATTAGTGTTGTTCCTTCCACACCGACTTACATCAGTTAGTCGTAAAGCATTTGAGTCATTACGACACCACTGAGAGGAACTACATACCTGTAGAATACTTTAGAATGACCTCAAAAGCTAAATATAAATGTAATACAAATAGCACTGAAAATTACTTATTTTATTCATCTAATTTTTGGAAAAGTGACGTAGAATAGGTCGATATAGATTATTGAAATTATTATGCTTATCATTTTATTTTAATAAATATTTTTATCCATCTTACAGGCTTTAGACTGTAATATATTATACTAACATAATGACAGCTAAACTGTCATTGTGTATAATCATCTCACAAGAATCTGAAATAGAAATTACTACTAAAAATAAAATAAAATAAAATTCAAATTCAAAATAATAAAAATAATAATAATAAACTATATTCGATGTTAGCAAATGACAACCTGACTGTCCCCCACGACCTTAAATTTAAATTTATTTTCGATTCCCAATGTTTCGAGTAGTAATTTCTATTTCAGATTCTTCGAGGGTGATTCTAAACAAGGACAGTCTGACTGTTATTATATTAGTATAATAGATTACAGTATTCAGCATTTTTTTCTTATTATTTTAATAAAATAAATAGAAACAAATAATTTATTATTAAACAACTACGTACAAACTAAAAAAAAGTCACTCAATGAATTAAAAATATTAATAAAGAACCTACATTCTGTTCGTGATTCGTGCAACCGAGTCATTAATAAATAGTTATAAATAATATTTATTAGTAATCAACTCACCTTTTAATAAAACCGTGAACGGCAAACACCATTAGGATGAGTAAGAGAGACATACTCCCATAGTGTACGAACTGAACTCTTAAAGAAGGAGAAAACCATATGCACTATCCTTTCTACCTTACAAAACACCCTTCTACCCAGCGTTGTCTTTTTCTCTAGTACTAGAACTCTCTCTCTCTCTCTCTCCTCTCTCTCTCTCTCTCTCTCTCTCTCTCTCTCTCTCTCTCTCTCTCTCTCTCTCTCTCTCTCTCTCTCTCTCTCTCTCTCTCTTTTAAATTCCCTTTTCGCCGCGTTAACGAAACGAAAAGACATCTTTGTTATAATACCTAAAACCAAAGACCAAAATTTGGTCAATTATATGGCTTGCTAGCAAGAAAAATACGTGGTATTTGTTTATATATACTGATCTTTTGCTATATAGTGCACTTGTGAAAAAGGAATTCGGGATGTCATTAAAAATATATTCACAATTTTATTTCTAACAAACAAATAGTGCGATAAAAAATCCGATATACTTTCATGAAGAAAACAATTCCGAGCATACTGTAAAAATTTCAGATTTATCCATTTGTATTTTTTCGAGTTATGTATTCGGCCAGATCTAGAAAAAAGGTTTCGCAAAAAAAACCGCGTTTCAACTTCCACGCTGAGTTACAGCTAAGTAAGAATGAAAAATTGCACTATTAAAAATGTGCTACCATTAGTCTGCTATATACCAGGACCATAAAGCACCCCCACCCCTTCTAAATTCAAATTTTCCACTTCAATTTATTTTCGCGGCGATTTGTTGCACTGGAGCTCATCCATTTCGTCACGTCTGCCAAAAAGTGTTCTACGAGTTCAACGCGCGCACGATGTCGTTTTCGGTATAAAAATCATAGGATCTAACTCCAATATCCTCGAAATATTGTTCTATTCCTTGTCAAAATTCCATATAACTATGTATATATATCGATATCGAGGACTTTATTACCCTATAGATAAGATTCAGACGTTCAATTGCACATGTTTGCATTGAAAATTTCATTGTTATTTTATACGTACTGTATCAAAATTCTCAGAACGTCTGTTAATTAATTAGGGATATTAACTAATTAGATGTCTGTTAACTAATTAGATCGGTATATACAAACATTGGATTGTTCCGTTAAATCAAAAGTATCTTACCGATACCGTCTCATAGTCTTCATCTTGAAAGACATTTTTTCACCAAAATTTTTTTTTTTGAAAATTCTCCAGACGTATCACCAAGGTACACATATATTGTTCAATGTCTTAGGCATTCTTAAAAATCGATTTACGGCATCTAAAAGGGTAAAAAGGTAAAGGGAACTAATTTTAAATTTACATGCAAATAAGCATCTGTCGATATTTTTTCTATAAAATCATAATCTTACTAAGTTATCCCAACTATATATACATATACACGTATATACTTTAATAAATTTCAAAGTTCCAATTTGAACAAGTTTAGATTTCAATCGAAACTTTAAATATCTTTCGCCGAAGTTCCATCTGCTAGTAAACGCTTTAATCATTCGGACGAGGAATTGTCGGCTATCTCGGAAATTAAAAAGTATACGTACTTATATATTTGCAGACATGAAGAGGATCGAAGAAGCTTTCACGAAAATAATTTACCGTATTATAATTTATAAAAGATTGAAAATTATCGTTGATATAAATTGAAACGGAATTTTCGATAGGGCGTTTCCAACTTATATAAAGTTATCCGTGAAAATCTTTCGGATTGCCCTGAAGCGCTGGAAACTTTTCACTCTCCAGGAAATGACGAGTTTCGAGAATTACCATATGAATAATGAAACGCCTCCCATTACAATAGTAAACTTTTTTTCGAGACGATTATTAACACTTTTTCTGTATTTAGTAAGTGAACTATTTTAATAAGTCTTTATTCTAAATATTGATTGAATTTACAGCTAAAAATTTCCAATTCGTTTTTTTCTATATTTTTTTAATTATTTAAAACAGCTTACACGACATCAATTAGCTTCAATAATAATAATATATAATAAAAATTTTATGTTATTATTATAATTATTTAATTTTTTTATTTCACATTTGTTCGAATGCCTGTGAATAAAACTTAAACAATGCCTGTGCCAGAAACCTACATAAACAACACATCACTGAAAATTGTTAATTTTCCCTGATTAAATTTCCAGTCATATTCGTAAATTTATAATTAATATATAGGAAAGTAATCAAATTTCTATATATATATTAAAAAACAAACTGGTATATTTATAAATTTTTAATAAAATCTCGATAATATGTATAAATAAGCTTCAAAAAGAATAAAAAGTATTTCATCGCAGCTATTAATCGATCCTACTATCTATAATGCAAAAATCAGCATACCCGACCGATGAATATATAACGCTTATAATTAATAGCGAAGCTCTCGATTAATAGAACCAAAGCTTGTAGACTAAATTTTTTTTTCATTAGTATTTTATTACTCATTGACCAAAGCTGTAAAAAATATATGAAATATTCATTTATTTTTAAAAGATCGTAAATTTTGTATTTTTTTCTGATATCTATTGTTTAATTGCTTTTAAAGAATGCATTTATCCATTTTTTCTGAAATTGTCTGTGTGTGTGTGTAAAATATGCGAAATTTTATCCATCCTTTAGCTTCCCTGAATTTAACATTACTCGGGAAACCGAGCTAGTTATTTTTCCCTCTCTAGATTTTATTGTATATACAATGAATGGACACCGAAACAAGAGAGATGGAGAGAGAGAGAGAGAGAGAGCGTGTGCTGCCTACGGTGAAAGCTCGAAAGGAAGAGCGCCCGTCTAACTTCGCAAATTAGTCCGTCGTTGGCGCGTGAAAAGAAAAAGAAAAAAAAGGAAAGCCATCCTCTTTTAACTAATCCTTCGCTCTATCTTTTTTACTCGCCGTCCTTTCGCCGGGGAGAGCCTCTCTTCCCGTCGCAGCTGCGACGCCGGCGAAATCGCGATATGAAAAGACGAGCTTTTCCTATATATATATATATATATATATATATATATATATATATATATATATATATATATATACAAGAATATTTAAGAAAACGTCGTCAGTGCGCTTACTTCGCAGGCCGTAGTGCATCCGAAAAGAAAAGCCTCGGTGCGTTTGTGCAGAGGAAATTTTGAATCTAATCTATATATATATACAAATTATCCAACCAAAAGCCAATGCATCCACGGCCCTTTGAAAATTCAGAATATTCTATATACCTATATAAGCGATACGGATAATTTGCACCACTGTAGAATAGCAAATGGAGCGCGCGCTTCGCTGACTGATGATGCGTTTTCAATATTCGCCCAATGTCGACAGAAAGTTTCCTTCTTTCGATCGAAAGTCCGTGTTTTCCTAAACGCGGCTATCCAATTTTGACCTTTGATTTGGAAAGAGGTGAACATTTCAAATGAAAAATTTCCCACACATCGATATACGAGGTGTGTTCGATAATTAAAGTCTCAAGATTGAAAAAAAAAATTCTCTAACAATATTAAGATTGTCCTCTACAAAGTAATCCCCATCAGATAAGTCCCTTGTACATGACAACATGTACATGTCAACTCAGAATTTGAACACCATTTTCATAAATTGGACATTTTTTACTTTGTAATAACCTTAACGATCCAAGTCGAGATCCGCAACACTCTTTTCAATAGTTACATGTGTACCAATATATTAAAAAAAATCAAATTTCTAATACATGCATCCAGCGTGATTTTAAAATTGATTTTATTCGATAAATATTTTCTCCTATGTTGGCAAAGGCATTGCTTTTGTTAGATATTGTGACTAAAAAATTGCACATGCTGAAGTACGAAAAACCAACGAAATTCCATTGATAATACTAAGTAATTACTAAAACACTTCCAATTTCTGGACATAATTATAATTATTTAGTTATTAAATAATTTATGAAAATTTATAAAAAAACTTTCTATATTTGATAGTAGTTTTCTATGCAGTACGGACAAATTACATTCACTTAAGTACACTACATAAAAAGTAACAAAAAATAAAATCCAAGATCAAATATAGAGGGCGTATAGTTAGTTTGTAATAAATTAGTTTATTTATATTATTTATATTATTTATTTATTATATTATATAAACGGTCTAACAGATATAAAATTTTAAATTCTTTGCTTAAAATATTTTCCCCTTTTTAAATTCAAGATTTCAATTAGCGTTTTCTATTTCAAAAAAGAATGGACTGACGTTCGTACAATCCAGCTTTCTTTCGGCACCGAATGTCGATCGAAAAGATCAACAGCGTTCGATCCATTTGCAATTACAGAATTTCAAATTTTGGATATCGCTCAGTACTTTCGATGTCTGATGTGTTTTTCAACACCCCGTAAATTAACTCGTACTCGCATATGCCCGAGTAGACACGTACGAACACGTGCGCAACAGTGCGCGCTCACACTATGAGTGCACGCAATATGAGTTCGCTCGGTGTTTGTTAAGACTTTCTTATGAACACTGGGAGAAACTGTCAACCTACCTCCGAGGGTGCACAGAGAGGGGCGATTACACTATCTCTATAAAATATAGAAAGTCTCTCCTTCTCTCTCTCTCTCTCTCTCTGTGTGTGTGTGTGTGTTTATGTATCGGTAAACACAAACAATTGCAAGAGCAGGTCGGCAGCGGCGAGTTCCCGCTCGAGGAGGACTTCCCGGAGGACGAGGGCATGACGACCGAGTCCGAGTGGGAGGACATCGGCAGGGAGAGCGCGACCCTCGCCGACGTCGACGAGGACTCGGACCGCGACGAGGGCGGCTTCTGTCGCGGCTACGAGCGGGCGACGGCTACGACCGCGGCGACGGCGGCGACGGCAACGGTGACCGCGACTACGGTCACAACGACGACAACGACGTCGGCGACCGCGACCGCGGCTACGGATACGTCGGCGGTGGTGCGCCGCTCGCTCAGACTCCAGCACGCGTGCAGCGAGGGCGCCGCCACAGCGGCAACGGCGGCGGCCGCGGCAGGGACAACGACGACCTCCAGGCGACGCAGCTCGTCCCTCTTCTGCGCCCTTTATAACGTATGTATACATATATAAACGTATAGGAGCCCTCTAAATCATTCATGCTCCCGCCACCCCACAGGCTTGGGCATATAATAAAGCTTTATATAGTCTCGTCGACGACTTTTGCCTCGTTTTGACGATGACGATCTTCTTAACGTTTTTCCTTTTTTTTCCGTTTTTTTTTTTTTTGTTGTTGCGCGCGTGTGTGTTTTTTCCGCTCTCGACAACTCGTCGCTTTGTCGGAGCTGAAATTCAGCTTAAAAATAGTCGAGATTCGGGGCATGTTTGACCTTTGGGTAGTTGTTATTATTATTATATAGCTGTGCTTTAGTTTGCATGCGATGTAAATATCCCCGCGGCAGAGTTGCAAAACTGGATAGTCTAGACGCTGCTCTGGTAGATTTTTTTTTGTACGAATGTAAATGTTACAATCTAGACTAAATTTGAATCCACGAAAATCAATGGTATAGGGCCTGAAAGAAACGACAAAAATAGCAATAAATTGAATTTATTATCACACAATATTTACAAATATCACTCGAGTGTCAATCGTCCGACCAAGGACATTAAGTTTTTTCCGTAAATCGCAATTTTTGACGAGTTAAACAATCTTATCATTATTTCCTGATCGTAATGTTATTTTCTTATCTGGTTACTTGAATTCTATAAATATGTTAAAATTACAATTAAAACTCGAGAATAGAATTGTAAGACTAAAAAAAATAAACGTAAATAAATCGGTAATCTAAATCATGTTAGATCATATCAAATAAAACAATATTGCTTTGTAGAGATTATGTTCGAGTGAAGAAATAAAAAAAAAGAGTTTAGAAGAAGTTATTAAACTTCATAATGTACAAACTTCAATCAACATTCTCAGCATCCAAAATGCAAGCTGATTCTTTCCATTATATCGAGAACTTGCGAAAGAAATGTCTGCGTACACACACACACACATATATATATATATATATATATATATATATATATATATATACCATTAGATAATTTATCTGGTATTATAAGTCATTCGCGAATATTCTTGATTGAACGATTTTGACTCCAGCGGATTTTTCTATAAATAAAAATAACGAAGGCAATCCCTCTGCCATATTTTTCTTCACCGTTCTTGTTAAACTTTTCGTGGATTCGAACTCTATACGTAGGAGAAATTCCGGGGAAAAACCATTCAAATCCAGTGAAAAGTCGTCTACCGAATTCGATCCAAGGCTGAATCTACCAATGGATTTTAATGGTTCTTCGCTGAATCCACCCGACGATTTGCATTAATTCAAATTTAAATATAGCGTCAAATTTAAGAATATATCGCAGAAAAACTCTATATTTGGATTAAGATAGGGCGATGCAACAAAAGTTTGGTGCGTATTAATAATAAACATAAATATTTACGTGTCCAAATATTGTATAGAAATATTTTTACCGTGTCCAACCTATATACTGGGTTGGGATATACCGTATCGTACAGCAAAACGATATATTTCATCCTTTTGTATTCGTAAAGGACCAAGAGTTATCGAATAATCCTGGGATGCGTTGCGACCTACTTTTGCGCCACTGACTAGCGTACGACGCGCGGAATAAAATGACACCAAAAACATATATTTATATATATATATATATATATATAAATATATGTATGTATGTATGTATGTACGTATGTATGCATCGAGCCTTTCTTTACGGTGGAAAAATGGCACAAATAATATTGATAAATAAGCCTTTAATTGTTACATATATTACCAGCATAATACGAGATCCTTTGATCGCCGGAATCAATTAAGCACGTAACAGATTATCCAGCACGTAATTACACATTGATATAAATTTCTGTGTTTCCGCGCGAGTACAACGCCGGGAGTCTATGGGGGGAAAATACGGGAAGCTGATGTAATTTCAGCGCTGACCGCGATAATTGGACGCGCGGTATGATGCAATCGCGTATGTATTCCTAATCGTGATCGCGGAAACGTCATTACACTTTAACGCGACGTACGCGTGTATACCGCGTTCAAGATAGCCGGTTGATAATGATGGTATATTGGTCGCGAGCAAGTACGAAACCCCAAGAAATGTCGCATGCTATAATTATAAAACCTCTTAGCTCACGGTATATCTCTACAAGATACGTTTCCGAGATTTATTTAGATGCCTTACGGGTCAACTACGAAATTTGTTCGGGTATTTGTACCCTTTCACCCCCTTATTAATACAGTTGTGCGCTTTGGAAATACGTTTTAGAAATTGATTTTAAAGGATATAAGCATTTGTCGATCAAAACTAAGCACAAACAATTCAACGGGATGTACTCCGCTTAGTAAAAAATCGTTTAAAATTTAACGATAAGTATTACGTGTCATGATTACCTATAACGTATGTGGGATCGTCTGCATAAATTACGTAACGCTCAAAGGCGAAGAGGGTTACATCTTTCGTAACTACTAAGCGTTCTAAGAGCGAAGACAGATTGTAGCTAAAGCCGCGTTATGGCGGAAATCTATGTAGTTCATAAAACTTCGGTATAAAAAAATGATATGAAAATTTGAAAAATTTCACGATAAATCTGAGACTTCTCCTCTTATATGCTATGATAACATCGATCTAATTTATACGAACAAGATCGATTTGATGACGTAGATACAGAGTGATTGGACCTATATATAGATGAAAAATTCAGTCTGTAGTTATCGAATCTGGTCCATTGTCAATCATCTCTGATTAGAAAATTTAAAATGAGACTGTTTGAAAGGATGATTAATTAACAATAAGAAATTGATCCGATAATTATGAGATTAAAGATTTGTTCATTTTTTTCAATCACTTTAGATGTAAAATATATTTATTTCAAAATTAAGGGTCGATAACGTCATCTTTACGTTCTTAATTCAAGATATCTATATGTTTATTATGTTTATTATTATTCCAATGTGCTCAAATGGAAACCCGTCTCTTCATGCCATAACGAATGTATTCATGACGAACATCTTCAAATTGGAGCTCAATTGGTTCATTACATACAGTGTTATTAAAATCCTATACACAGTATACGAATTCCAGTATTACACGTACTTCATTATATTTGTTATAATATTAATGCCTCTTGTTGTTTTACAATGTAAAAGTAGTGTGCCTTCTTAAAATAGAATTAGAATTCCAGCTATATTTTTTAATAACAATACTGCTAAAATTCATTTGCCAAACTTCTTGAATCGTAGTAGACTGAAGGGAAATGTTACATTCAAAAATCTTGGCACAGTCCGTCAATCAAATATACCATATATATATCCTCATGCATACGTCTCACTTACCAAACAGAACCTCAGCGATTTCTCGATCTCCCTGCATCAGCTTTTCTCCTGTTCATACAATGAGCAGATTATCAACCAACTAATTTGCGAGTCTCGTTTATCTTTGTGGCTGCTTTACCTCTTTCTCTTTTTCTCCCCTTCTCTCTCTCTCTCTCTCTCTCTCTCCCTCTCTGTTTCTCTCCCTCTCTCTGTTTCTCTCCCTCTCTCTTTCTCTGTTTCTCTATTCCTCCGCCTTTTGGTCGGCTCATCTCCCTCTCTGTACTATTTAGTCTCATCTGTTAAAAACAATTCACTGGATCTCGCGCCGTCCGTCTACAATATTTCATCCCAAATACGAACGAGTGTGGCGGTATTTTAATATACGAGAGCAGCAAAGTGTGATCGCGAGATAAACCCGTGTGTAATTAAGCCTTGAGGGCGGACCCATTCGTTTTTGAAGAGAGCATTGTAAACACGCGTCAGCCCAAGCACGTATCGTCCGTACAGCTGACAGAGTATGTTTTGTGCTGGTTTATCACGCACATTTATACAATTTTTTTGCTTATACTTATCCGCTTTGCGACGCGATCACCGCGGTAACATTTAACGAGAGCTCTATCAGAGTTAAATGAGACAATGCTCGCGTTCTCCTTTTTTGCACTACGAAGCTTGGTTTAATCTCCCTTTATGCCTCTCTCTCTCTCTCTCTCTCTCTCTCTCTCTCTCTCTCTCTTTATCGTGTGTATTCATTCTTCAGGACGGGCATGCCCCCGGGTATTATATTATTATATATATATGGAGCGACAGGGCTGAGCTTCCACGTAGTCTAACGCCGTACTTTTCTTCGAGAACCTCGTTGTCACTTTAATGCGTTCCATCCTGTTTTTCTTCGGCTTTTCAGTCTTTTTTTTTTTTGTTCTTTGAAAGGTTTTAGGGTCACAGTAACACAGTAATACATCGCGTGCGGAAGGACGCGAAAGCGTTTTCAAATATAATTATATGCAAAATTCGTGTATATAAAAAAAGGTAAACAAAGCCAATGCTTTTCCACGTTATTTCTATTTTTATTAATATTTATTTTTGTTTTTGTTACAGTGGATGTAGGTATTCTTTTTTATGAATTTCTACATCTTTAAAAAATTTAATTATTTTTAAAGATATTTAATTTTTTTGGAAATTTGTTTGATTTTATATTTTATTTTGGGTTAATTCTAATTTGCTTTTTTCGCAGTTTATAAAAGAATTGAGAACTTGAAAGAAAATATATCTTACGTTTTTCCGCGGAAAATCGATTAAACTCTTCATAATCTACAGGGTGACTCGTTTACACACTGGAATATCTCGAGGAATAAGCCGATACAGAAAGCCTTGAACGGTCAATCTTTCAGGAATTGAAAGAGTTTATGACAAACGAAATAAAGCTGTAATTTTCGAAAATACGAACTTTTTAAGTTACAGACTCAGTACTACAAGTCCTGATATTTTAATAAAGCTAAAAAAAATCTAGTATTTAATATGTAAATTAATATAAAATGAACCAAGTTATATGTGAATTATAACGGTTAAATTTCTAAATTAAATTAATTAATCAATAGAATAGAAATAGAGAGAAAAAAGAAACAGTGAATTTTTTTTATTTCTGGATAAGAGCGGAGAAGTAGGATAGTTTTGTTTACATTGCTGCGTATTTCAATGTAGATAGAAGTAGAAAAATTGACGTTAACTATATATATTGCACCATACGTCTAAACCATGATCCAAAATTGGCCCAATTATTCCGGATAACTTGTTCAATTGTCTGAATGATGATAGTTTCTTGTCTTTTTTGTGCAACACGATGCAATTTCGTAGAAAGCCTGCATATACGATAGATATACTTTTAACAATAGCGTATAGTATAATGTATAAGAGTATTTATTACCTAACCTGAAATAAAAAATGCCGTACATTAAACTTAAAATGAATTTTCAGAATAAACAGGTGATTAATCAGGTAATTAGTGAAAATAAAGAATATACAATAGATTTTTCGAAATATTTTTATTAAAACAACCTACTGCCTAACTCAAGGAAAGAGAAAAATCATATTTATAAACATTATGTCCGAGTAGGGAGCATACGTGCAAGTGAAAGTTATTTCAACTCAGACACAAATGGGTAAACTCGTCCGAGTATAAATGCAAAGCTAAAAAAGTATAACCCATAATCGTGCATCTAATTTTCGTCCATAAACGATGTGACTAAATTATGGTCATTGTTTAACTCACCTCCTTGCCCCCTCACGTAACCTATCGCATAATATTAATAGTTTCTTTTCATTGTAAATTTAATTCATATTATTTAATTGTAAACAAATGAAAATAAATTAGAATGTTTTTATTAATTTAAGTCAGGATTGAAATTCAGGATTGAACGTCTGGTAAAACAAGTCAGATACGTAAATCATTAATTACAGGTTCGTCTTCGTTTGCTATTTGACAATCGATTTGCTGACTGGTTACATCCACTTCGACCTCGTCTTACTCAAAGCCTTCCATTATTTAGTCGGGGCGCGCAGAAGCGCCGCCGTAGTAAAATCAAGGCTCACCGATGAAACTTAGTGTTGCCTTATGTTTTTCGGCGCGCCGAATCGATTTTTCGACGCCAGCAGGGCCAAAAATTGGTCGTTACCGAGATAAGCCCCATTTTTCATCCACCAAAATTGTTCGGTTTTTTTATTGGTTCATAACAACATTTGATCCTTTCCTATTACAATAAAAGACAAATAGTAAACAGATTGATTTTTTTTATTCGATAACGATGCGTCGTAAAGCTTTATTACGCGAGGTACCGACCGCATGAGGCGTCACCGTCATTTTTTCTCGAAATCAGGATGTTAGGGGAAAAAATGTAAATATAAATTATTTTCGAATGTAAATATAAATTAATGCGAACGTTAGAAGTCGCATGTCTGTCCGTCTGTTTACCCGAATGCTATTTCTCGTTCTCAGGAATAGATAGTCACATTATTTCATAGACGTTTTAAGAATATTAAGCTTTTTAAATCCTTTTAAAAAAATATAAAGTAAAAGTAAGTACGTGCGCGGACATAGCCACCCAGCCCCTACGTAGCTCTTCGTTGACTGCTAGTAACCCCCCCCCCCACCGTGAATCAGCCACGTAATTTATAAATAGCCCCTAATTAGCGACTGTAATTATGAAAAAAAAAATAATAACGAACCTTATTGATTATGACATTATTACTTAAAGAAAGTATTGCTTTCTGAAAACCATGTGTACACAAGTGATAATGTCATAATCAATAAAATCCATTATTATTTTTTAGTATTAATATTACACATTTCTTGTTATCTTCAAAGGTCGTGATAATTTGAACGAGAGTTCAAAACTTTATTTGTGGTTACTATATTATGTCAGCGATAATGATGGAATATTATGATAATTGAAGTAGCCTTTATATTATTAATGAAACGTAAATTTTTCAAATTTCGATCCATTAATGTAACTAATCGTCCATCTAGATAATATTTCTCATTATTAATTAATTGTTAAAAATTGTAATTTTTTACCACTGTTCAAGCGCTGAATCCACTTTTTGTTCTGCCCGTGGTATTGGATACTTTACCTCACTGCGGGTGCAATAGAAAATTTAAAAAAAGAACATTATATATTAATTCGATCGCACTGCGATCAATTACCAGGATTTTGATGCTTCCCGTGTAACGATTTAATATACCTTCATACGTTGCTCCTATATAGATACGTATATTTATCCATATACATATCGAAAGCGTGAATTCAACTCTGAATTTGCCCGAAATTTTGAATATTTAATAAAATTTCTCGTTTCTTACCCGATCCGCGCACGACCGGCCGTCACAGGACCAAGTGTACAGTTTGCCGGATCCACGGCGATCGATGACCATCACCGTGAGTAGCAAGCCCTCGACCATGGAGCGTCAAACCCAGACGGAGCTCTGGCTGCCGAAGTGGCGGCAGTTCATTTACTGTCTGATCGGCGACATGAAGTTCAGGTTTGTACGCGTATTAAGCGAGTGGCTCGTTCTTTCATTTTTTTTTTATAGAACAGTTTTACGATTGTAATATATATATATATATATATTATATATATATATATATATATATATATATATATATATATGTTGTATACCATTGCCGCCAAAGGCATTTCAGCGAATTTTCCGCATTTTTAATAGAATACTTCCAAATTGCAATTCTTCTGAAACTAATGAAATGCTACGTATTACCATAATTTATACGAGCTCCGCTCGAATTATGTGCGATCGCTGAATTTTTTAATAATATTAAAACTCCCGCTGCAACGATGCTTGGACAAATGGGAGAAGAACTGGAAAAGAAAAAAAAGCAAGTTCAAACTATTCGAGAGATGTCTCTTCTCTCGAACTTTTTGCGTCGCGCGCGCGTGCGCGCGCGTGTGTGTGTTAATCGGACGATAGAGCACATATATAACGAATGCCATGTCCGCTCACCGCGCTTGCCAAGAGCCGAAATAATTTCATAAATTTAAAGGCAAATCAAGAAATAATCGTATAAATTAAATTGCGATTATACAATGGTATATAATAGTCAACATTTTTTCCAACAAAACATACATACATACATACATACATACATACATACATACATACATACATACATACATACATACATACATACATACATACATACATACATACATACATACATACATACATGCATACATACATACATGCATACATACATACATGCATACATACATACATACATGCATACATACACATATATGCATACATACACATATATGCATACATACATACACATATATGCATACATACATACACATATATGCATACATACATGCATACATACATACATGCATATATATATATTTATTTATTTATTGTTTTGATTGGTTTTGTTCATGATGACAAAAAAAATGAAATCCTTATACAAACTGTACACAAGTAATACACAAATATATCAATTTGGAAGCAAAGGAAATCGATTTAGACTCAATTAATCGATCTATTACGTAATTAAATTTTCGAAACAAAGTAAAAACAAAATTAAAGTAAAAACAAAATTAACAAACAATACAATTCAAGGCAATATCATTTCAGATATTTGAAATTTGTTTCGGACAATTTTGATCTACTAATACGACTGTGGTTATTTACTGTGATAATAATTTGCTCCCCTAGCGAAACCGGGTGAATAATTCGAAAGCGTTAAAAACAAACCAGAAGATCATGTTAAACTTATGATTTTCAGGTTATGTTGATGAAAAGACTATTATTATAGCGTAAGAATTATATCAAGAATAGACCCTTCTCATAATTCTCGTAAAATTTAAAAACATCCCTATGATTTACGATGTTTTTCATGATCGGTATAGTTAAACGAATAAATATATTTCGATTTGAACGATATCCCTAAAATGTTAAATTTTTTTAACGTTATACCTGGTTATACCTTTCACAGTGTTTTCCCCTCGACACCAATAAGGAAAATCCATGTGTATAAGAATCGCAAACCATGTCAATAATTACTCCTCACTAGATATTTCAATTATGTAGCTAGATATTAAACAATGAATATTAGTCACGAATTCCCCTTGCTTCTTTTATTTATTTTTATTTTACTTTTTTTTTCCATTTCGTTCCTGTCCGCAATAACGGCCCGCCGTCGCCGCCGCCGTCGCACATCTCGATTAGGAAGCGCCGGCAGCGCGAGGCCGCCGACGGCTGTCGCAAGCACGGCGAGCGCATCGAGAGGTACATAAACAGCGTCTCGCACATCGACAGGGCGGCGAGGATCGTCTTCCCGGCCTCGTTCACCCTGCTGATCGTCTGCTACTGGATGGTCTACGTCACCTACCAGGAGGAGTTCAAGTGGCAGGACCCGCCTATGGGCTCGGCGTCCCATCGATAGTATAATACACACACACACACACACACACATATACATACACGCATATATATATATATATATATATATATATATATATATATATATATATTATTAAGAAACTATATACCTCGCGGGCGAGTGGGATGTGTGCTTGAAAAGGAACGATACTGAGATTGTTAATTATATATATACATATATACAATGTTAGTGATCGTCGCTTCTTCCTGTAACAACCAGTCCGATAATTTTGCATCGCCGGAACACAAAATAAAATAAAATTGCTGCACTTAAATATATATAAAAGCTGACAAAATCGGTAAATTATTATATATAAATAAATGTTTCGTTTGATGTCATTTAGAATAACAAAAAATATTTTTTTAATAAGTTTCTTACATGTTAGTAAGGAATGTAAGCTTAGCATATAAATTTCTGACTCTTAGTTTTTTTCTGTAAAATAAGCTACACTATCGTTCTTATTATTGAAATTTATCCAATTCTGTAATTAAATAAACTTATCGCGATATATATATATATATATATATATATATATATATATATATATATATATATGTATATATTGATTCGTGCAATGGAAAAAGCTATATGGAATGCATCCCGACTGTATGTATATATACAGAACTGATTTAAAATAGTATGGAAATATACGCCAATAATCAATACCATAATACTTGAAAAAGAGTTTCGCCGTATGCATTTTTAAATTTATTTTCAAACCCTCCACCCGGGGAAATAAAGTGCGGGCCTTTGTTCGTCCATTAAAGTACTTGACTTAAGCGAGAAATCGAATTCGACGTTATTTCTCCTGTAAATAAAATGCGTGCACGTCGAATCTGTGGCACTTTTTTTTTCAACGCTAAAAACTTTTTATCTTATATTACTTAACATTATTACGCGATCAAAAGTGTCAGTGATCCGTTGAAGTATTTTTTTGTAGTTTGAATTAGTTTTTTACGGTAATAATGTTTATTACTGGTTTTAAGAATTTATCCAGGGTTTAAGTGAAAATACACAGTTCAAACATTTGATTTGAAGTAATTTCTAATTCAAAAAATTTAAAGTAATTGTAAATCATACAAAAATTTAAAAAACAGTTCGAGTACGAATTTGGCAAACAAATTAATTTCAAGAATGAGATTTTTTAATCGATTCTCCAGCTTGTACGAGATAATTTGAACTTTTAATTTTTAAGAATTTTTCCTTAACATTATTTGACGTAATTGTTGTACAATTCATTCCAATAATTCAGTGGAATGCTCCACTGAGAGTTATACATGTTCTATGTAATAAAAGAATACATTGGAGAAACATTAATAAAAAAAATTCTTCCGCATTGCTTGTAATCTATGTATTATATGTAATATTTTATACGCAACACAAAACAATAACTAAAATTATTAATAAAATGAAAAATTAAAATAGTACAGGAATCAATTAAATCACACCAAAGATTGAAAAAATAAATTGGATATGCTACTGAAATACGAACAAAGTATCACTTGTAACCTTCCTACACGTGGAAAATCATATATTTGGAGGAAGCATTGTATTAAAAAAAAATTCCTTTAATTAACCCATGTATGACCACTGGATTAAACCGTGACTATAAACATATGGTAATTACTTAATGTACATTACTGAAATAAGAATAATTATACATATATAGAGACTGTAAATTTCTTTAATTATACTATATATATATATATATATATATATATATATATATATATATATATATATATATATATAATATTAATTTTCAAAAGTTTTATGAACTTATTATTAAAGCGAATTTGTAAAGTAATAAATATTATACATGCGTATTCTAAAATAATGCTATATCAGTTGTAGATAAAATTATAATTTCATTTTTATACACCCAGCGATTAGCGATGTAAATATGTTATCAGTAAAGTATAAATCTATTTAATAACTGATAATCAGTTGAGGAGCGAATGAAAAACTGCGGTTAATTTTAATTTATATATATGCTATAATCAAATGTATGAGATCAGGAAGACATAAGGTTTATGT
The DNA here is from genome assembly GCA_018907035.1 of Sycobia sp. Sy_11. NCBI lineage: Eukaryota > Metazoa > Arthropoda > Insecta > Hymenoptera > Epichrysomallidae > Sycobia > Sycobia sp. Sy_11. The sequence goes on along the minus strand of JACCIC010000058.1, from coordinate 424,112 downwards.
ATCGAAACACATCTTCCCACGAAATTTCTAAGGCAGCATTAACTTAACGACTTTTTATATTTCGTTAAAAATATGAGTTTCTTTTTGAAAATAAACTTTCCCACTTTATTATATTTATAAATATCATTATAATTATTCGTATACTTCTTTTTTAAAATTAGTAACTTTAGGTTTTGAAAAAATTAGAATGTTTTTTTGTTGCAAAGTCATAATAATAATATATCTAATAATGAATATACAATAGCAAAATATTAAATAGTATTCACGTGAATGTTTTGAGAAAGAGTCAAGTAACTTTTCATCATATAATATATATATATATATATATATATATATATATATATATATATATATACAAATTTATGAATTGTAAATATTTTGATTAAAAATGTAAAATACTATTATCATTTTTAAAATATGCAAGCTTAAGGCCGATAAACAAGTATTAGACCAAGATAATATATATTAATTAGTATACTATTAATATTATTGCTTGTTTTCAGAGAACAAGAGAAAATGAAATCTTTTTTGTGCTGATCATATGAAGTTTACACTGAATAGAAAGTCTAGAATGTTATAAGCCTGTAAAAGAATGATTAATCAGAATACGATATTTTCTACTAGACAAATATACGAAACTGTTAAAAAACATAATGTAATCCACATACATGTACTAAATATACTTTTACCATTGGCGCACTGCTGTACCTCCTCCTAATGCAAAATTAATTGATCTCGAAAAATTCATATCCCGATGATAGACTGACATTCATAAAAATTGTAATGTTAAAATGACCCTTCTAATATATATAATCACTGTCTTATGATATCTTTTAAGCTAAATAAGAATTGTTTCTATAAAGTTTTTTAAGCAATTATTATAATATTAGCTTAAAATTGATTTACACAAAATTTTTGTAGTATTTAAAAATTAATTTCATATTTAACTTGATTTCATTGAATCATGCGAGATCGTTAGTTATTAAAAATGCCATTTTTGTCGAAAATATCACTCCCATAAGCTTTATATATAAATATACAAATCACAAGCAATTCAAGCTGTACACCAAGCCTTCTTTGGATAGATTAGAACATTGTTATTCGCATTTCTATTTTGTATAAATAATTGTAAGAAAAACTTAATATTTTATATTGGACACATTTTTTGTCTGAAAATATAAAGTATTGATCTTCCAGAATCCAGAATGCATATCTTTAAAATGTCATCGCATATATAGCCATTTTCAGTAATAAAACATACAGTAAATTTTACTGTACTCGTATAAAATTGCAATTAATTCAGTTTTAAAAAATTAAGAATCGCGCTTCCTGTCGAAACCAACCTTTTCGAATAATCATTGTTTTTTAAGAATTTCGACCGAAGGTTTGTTAAATCAATAATGGTTTAATCAGGATCGTTTAACCCTTTTTTGACGCGACAGTTGATATAATATAATGGCGTAAATATACACAACAATGCTTTATTAAAATGTTATGTAAGTACAAATTTACAAACAGTCAGGGTATTGCTCAAAACTAACAAAATCTTAAGTATTTAAATATGCATTTACCTTAAAATTTAAATATGCATTTTTGGTAAATGAACCTTTTTACACTTAAACTGATATAATATATTTTCAAAAAAAAATTTGCTGGATATAAAATACTCACGGTTGCTGAATTATTTAATCAATTGAAATTTACACACTTGTTTTATTACAAACGAAAAATGGCACACCCGTGACAATTAGTAACTATAGTTATAATTTGTATATATATATATATATATATATATATATATATATATATATAATTTGTTAGTAACTATATCCATAGCATTTTCGTTGGATTTCTGGCACTTTAAATGATTCATTTTTTGTTTTAAATTTTTTTATCTAATTTTCTTTCTATTGGAGGAAGTACAAAAGTATATGCTGAATAAGATAATGGATAAAAATGTGTGCTTTTACGTATGTTAACGAAAATAACAAATGTGTACACAGTGTGCGTATAATATAGCGGTTATAATTATAGCCTATGCTGCATCGAAATGTGTTAAAATATACCCTGTTATTATCTGTATCATAAATTAAAGTAAATCGTTTAGAAGATGTTGTGAATGTTTCAAATAAAATCATTAGAAAAATTTACTAATTGGCAACGGTCGCATATGTGCACCCTCCATCATCTTCCCTTTTCCTAAACTCGAATGCGTTGGGATTTTTTCCGGTATCCCTCGCCCACGCCTGAATAAATCTAACTATAGTTCTTAATAATATATTGTATCAGGTTATAAGCTACTCAGATAAGTCTCAAAATATTATTCAGTATACGATTCAATTTTACGTTATTCCTCTTAATATTAAAATCTCATTCAAATCTCATAATTATAAGATGTATGTAAAGTTGCCACATGTTCATAGTGACAAAAGTGAATCACGCGAAATCTTGTCTCTTGTCTCAAAGGTGACAAGAGCTCGGCCACCGAACTCCTTTTTTCAATTATATCATAAAACACACATTAATTCATTAATAAAATACAAGACCGTTTATATGTAACGCCGTATAAAAAGTGGTGGAAAATAATATTTGTAAATCAGTATCGAAAAAATTTTAACATCCGATTTCCCGCATGCATCACCGAGCGTCTGCAAAATTGTAACAGAAAAAAAAAATTTACAACAGAATGAACAATCAAACGTTTGCCGAGCTATCACCGAGCTCCAGTGTAGAATCGTAAGAAAGTATTTATTACTTATTAAATTATATTTTCATTACAGTACGGGAGGATTTGGTTGAAAACATTGTCTGTTTCTCACGGAATTTTTAGGTTTATCTAAATTTTCGAGGTTAAGTCGCGTGTAAACTGCTGTTTCTTTTTTTTCTAAATTAAATTCAAATATTAAAATCATTATTTATAATGAATTTTATAGAGAACATAGTAAATGTAAACGGTATAAGCATAAACGTCATTGGAAATATGGATTAGAAAATTTATTTTTCAGTTTATTTATCAAGCATGAAAAAAATTATTTGATTTAAACTAAATTACTGATGGTTAGACACAGCATAATATAAAGTACATACGTAAGACTTATATATATTCGCTTTGCCTTCAACTATTAATTATAAACTTTCAATATTCGTTGCTATTATATACTTTATATACCACTGACTAAAAATATTCAACGGTCAACCGCAAAAGCTAAGCGAAACCTCTACATTCGATCGCATTAAGTAAAATCACGCGCGCATCTGGAAAAAATGCTACTATAATCGAAATGCAACACAAAAATACAAATAGCGTGAACGAGGAGAACAAGCAACAGACGTGCAGTAAGACACCACCCCGGCAGCAGCAGCTGGTCTCGACGACGAGCGAAGACGAGATCGAGCTCTGCAGCTCGAAGCCCCTCGACGTCGAGGTGGTCGGCGTGAATAACAAGGAGCCCGACGAGGACGGTGGCTGCGGCCACTCCGGGGTGGCCGCTGGCGGCCCCGTAGATCCCGCCAAGGACAAGGAGGCCAGCCAGGACACCGTCGCTGCCGTCGCAGCCGTCGCAGCCGCGGGTGCGACAGGTGCCGCGGCAACCGCCTCGGCTGCCTCGGTGGGCGGGCTGTCGAGGTCCGAATCCGTCGCGCGAAACGTGCGCCAGCTCAAGAGCGCCACCCTCGATCGCATGGGGAAAATGCTCAAAATACACTCGAAATCCAATATCGAGAAGGTGTTTATTATTATTATTATACTTATGTTTATTTTTTGCCTTTTTCACTGAAATAACTATTACAAAAAAATAATTATTTATAATTTGTCGTTTTGTTATAGCAATCTGTACTGTCTGTTTACAAAAATTACTTTTATTATCATATGATATATCGCTCATTGATTCGGCAGTGTACTATATGCTATAATAACACCCAAACATAATATCTTGTGCAGAAACCACAGAATTATATAAAAATATTTTATTTGGTTTTTATGGGTTCTGGTTCAATTAGACTTAATATATGTCTTATTACATATTAATGAGCGATTTGATCTGCAATTGATTTCAGTCATTTTTACTAACAAAAACTTACAGAGACTTGAATAACATTTAACATTTTGATATATATACATACATACATATGTTGTGTACCTTTTTTTGTATTATAAATTACAACGTTTGAAATGACTCCATATATATAATATAGCCTGAAACTCCACAACCCGTACCGATAAGCAACGAAGAATCGACGAGAAAGCAAAAATTCAATTCGTTAACGAGAATGTTAAAGTTTCCCGAGAAGGAGGAGAAATCAAAATCTATTCAGTATCGAGGCCGCTCCCTTACTCGGATCTTGCGACGAAAAGCGCCCGCGGACGGGGACAATCATACCGAAAAGCCAAACGAGCACATACGCGGAATTTTCTCCAGGATACTCAGTCAAATTAGAGGAAAGTATACTTCTCTATGATGCACACGCATACATACTTGCGCGCATACGCGCATATATATATGAATTACAAAACAAAACTATGAAACAATTTCTCAATTATACAACGAATTTACTCAACTATACAAACGATCGATCAAAAAATATAAATTATTTATTTAAAAATAATTTATTTTATGTATTGTCCATTATCCGACCATCAAAAACAGATTTTCAATTTTATTTTTTAATTTTCACAATTGCTCGGCAGTTTTTAGTTGTTTTTTTTTCATAAGAAGAAAATCTTATTTTTCTTATCTTTCTCTTTTTTTCAGAGAAAAAAATCTTCGTTAATTAAATTAGAATATATTATTAGTAGAACTATAATAATAGAGAACTTTTAAAGATAATCTTTTGTTCGATCTTTATGACAAATTTTGTTTTATAATTTATATATATGAGGGTTCACACCGTCTCGATATTTATATAAGTTACTATATACAGTCAGTCAAGTAAGAGCGTGATCGACTTTACTGACAGGTAATAAAAGATTTCGCTCTATTTCCTTCGCGAGCCGTCGCGAGTTGATAGAGGGTAGCTTTGTCTTTATTACTCTTTATTCATATGTGTGTGTGTGTGTGTGTGTGTGTGTGTGTGTGTGTGTGTGTGTGTGTGTGTGTGTGTGTGTGTGTGTGTGTGCATATATTGATAACATTGATTTATCAGCAGTTTTTACTTGAAAACTTATTTCATAGACTTATATATTAGACCGAGCGCTCTGAGAACAGAGTTGAAGCCTAACCCAGAGTGAGAGAGCATAGGAGTCGTGTTGTCTCTTTCTTACAAGCGAGGAAGTAGGGGAACAGTAGCAGTAGAAATAAACAGCAGCAGGAGTATCCGTTTCTCCTATACTCTCTACCAATGTTATTATTGGGCTGCGCCCCTACTCTTTTCCTGGAGCAAAAGAGAAAGCACGACTTTAGGTCTATCTCTGTCCTTCAATATGGATTTCAAACAGGTTTCGAGCGTCCGTTTAAGCGCGCGGTCTAATATAAGTCTATGACTTCTTTTCATTAAAAAAAAACTCTTGAATACATAGTCAATCCAATTTAATTGAGAATGGAAGTTCGAATTTGTAAGTAAGAAAGTAGAATATCTTTAAAATGGAAACGTATTCTTAAAGCGCTACATGACACTTACTTTGAATGTAATCAAAGTTATCTTATTCAATTTACATCAACGACATTCAAGGTCCTCTTATTGTTTGAATACGAATCTCGCATGGAAAACAAAATGTTCAATACTTGATTTGTTAATATTCAATGTCATTATAAACTAATTTAAATTTAAAAACGATCTTGAAAATTAAAAACAATTCCAGAATTTACAATTCCCTTTACTGAATTACTATTTTAAAAAAGAGACAACTTAATTTAATAGTCTAGTATTCTATTTTCAGGAAACAAAATAAATTGATAAAATAATTTCTTTACAGGTCGAGGTTCAAAAGCTAATTCGGCTAATGAAAAATCTTCACAAAAGACTAAAGATAAAAAATTAGCTCATAAGTCGCCATCTAATTCTGCTTTAACGGATTTAAATCTTGAAAGTTCGTGTCCAATGATGAATCGTCGACAGATTTAAATTATCTAATTTTTGCTAAGAAGAACATTATTTTTATATAATAATTAATAAATATAATTGAGTAATAATTTGATCTATTTATTATTCATAATTTATCTCCTAATGATGATGAAAAAGGTAAATAATAAAATTAAGAACAAACAAAATTCCTTAAGAACACGATGTTTATTATAGGCGTTAATATTTCAACGCCCGAATTTAAAAAAAATTTATACAATGTCAGTTTTCTTTTCATACAATATTTATGAATAAAGTTATAAAAAATGTCAAAAAAGTTTAAAAATGACATACTTCTTTTTATAAAAAGGAAGTTCCTTTTAAACATCAACTGTTTACAACGATCTCTAAGTAAAAATTGTAATATCGGTTTAAGATATATTCGATGACATAAAAAAGGTCGACATACAATGTTAGTTTTCAGTAAGTTACAACTTTAAGCTGTCCGTTATTTTTCAATGTCTACAATAAAGAATAAGAAAATGAAAATCGTTGGTGGCTGTTGCTCATCTGTGATGGAACATCCATATGGACAACTGTAATTTATCAATTATCACAGAATAAATTAAAAGAGAAATAGCTTATCTCTTTACATAGGGAATATTCCTAACATTTAATGTTAAATCGTGATGGATGATCATTTCATCGAAATTTATTAATAATACCGTAATACGTGTGACTTTTTTTACTTTTTGTTCGATTCTACAAACTATATAGCTTTACATACTGAAAATTGGAATATTTTGTCGACCCTCGGACGATGATTTGTCGATTATCTGCGCTTTGCATTTAACATATACTTTGTTCTTACATAAACATTCGCCAAGAAATTGAATGTCTTAGGCCTACAGCACGGTAGTACATTATTTGATTTTCAAAATTGAAAACTTATATTAATATTTTATACAAAATTAAATACATTTTCTAACATTTAATAACTTTTCGTTTATTTAAGTACAAATGAAAATTTGTCTAAAACGTGTCATGATTTTTTCCCCTTAATTTATTTATGCTTGACTGACTGTTAAAATCACAATTGCAAGCGTAATAAACGGTAGACCTGTTAAAAATGTACGCGTTAAGAAAAAGAAATTATAATAACATCAATTATAATTTTATACCGACTTCTCCGTTTCTGTGCCACTAAAATATATATCGCAATTGTGAAAAAATAGAATTTTAAATAGATAAAAACAGTTTTATTATCCAGGAATTGACGAATTCCGCAAAGCTATCCAAGTTTCTTGCTCGATAAAATTCATCGCTCTTTCTCGTTTTCATCAATTGAAACATGAATAATTGACAGGCGCGAATGCAAGAAAAGAAGTAGCTAAATAATATACTGATGTCAATGACGATACTTCATTTAATAATACTAATCGATGTTATTATTAATTAATAGTAATAAAATGCTGAAAAAACAATAACAATCGTAATAATATTAATAATATAATTCTTGATATAATGTTTGACCATTGCAACTTAGTTTTTTTCTCTTGTGTAAAAATGATAGTAACGTCTCATAAACGAATTTCCAGTTCATTATTATTGATATCTTATTATTATATTATGTTCTAGGAAGACTGATTTACCGACAAACTTACGATTTTTAAACATAAAAGAAAAATATTGCCTAAAAACATTTATATTGTACATTTATACAATTGGTTAGTCTCGGAGTAAAATAATAATAATAATAATAATAATAATAATAATAATAATGATAATATTAATAATAATAGAATTATAATGATAAAATTATAATAATAAAGTATACTTCTAATGAAACGAATGCAATGCTTTTTCCTTCATTTTGTCGGTAACTCAGAATTGTATATTTAAAGCCCAACGAGGACCGTGGCACCTTTAGCAAACAGCGATTCAGCGATATGTGTTCCTAACGCGCTTTAAAGCGTTCAATTAAAATTTTTACTATCGACTTCTCCTTCGCTGCCATTATAAGTTATTCTATTTCAGAAAGAATAAACCTAAAGAAGATTACAATTATTTTTGCTCTATGTATGAGTAATATTACTCAATTTTGTGTTAAGAAATAGGTATTTTTAACATTCGTACACGATTAACGAAGTAGAAATTTAAATAGGTATCTAACACGCTTTAAAGCATTCAATTAAAATTTTTACAATTCACTTCTCTTTTGCTGCCTTTATAAATTCTTCTTTTTCAAAATGAATACACCTAAATAATATTACAATGATTTTTCTTCTACATGAGTAATATTACTCGATTTTAGGTTAAGAAATAGGCATTGTTAACATTCGTACACAATTAACGCAGTAGAAATATTCAATACACTATCTTCATAAAACATACTGGTTGGCTAAACTAGCGCTCTTCATATTTAATTACAATCGCTTTAAAAAGGCGCAATTAATTCATGAGCTCCACTCTCCCTTACCAATCCAAGAAAAAGTGAGGAAAAAAAATCCGAGACTGGCAACTTCTTTTGTGTAATTACACGTTTTAAATTTATTTATACGACTCTCGCGTTAATAGAAGACAGAAGTACTTCCGCAAGAGAATATGGCTTTTCTACGAAGATGCGAGTTTCTTGTTCCCACAGATTTTCGCCTGTTTATTTAAATTTTATTTTTTTTATTCATAAAAAGGGTAAGCGTTAAATGTCAAAATAATATTCGTGTCCAAATAGATTGATTCCACAATTTTTTACGAGGACACTCAAGAGGTCCTTAACAATTATTGGCTGCTGTGTGAAAAGTAGGGCATCCTTCCATACTTCTTTTATTATATAAACAGAAAAACGATTTCTGCACTTTTGATCAATCAACTTGATTAGATTTTTGACAGATCTGAGTGACATATTCGTAAATATATAAATTATAACAACTTGAGCAATTTACGAACTAATTGAATAGCTTAATTAATTATTCTAACGAAATAACTAATTGCTTAAGTTTTACAAAATTAGCAATTACTATCTTAGTTTATCTTATTAACGAATATACTTAATTAATTAAGAATATTAGCCCGATTATAGAGCTACAATAATAGAATTCATAATTGCATTTTATATCACAAAACTAACTAACGAATGTTCGTGAATCAACTAATCAATCTTCGATATAACGTAACTAATTATTTACAAAAAAACAAACGTATTCGTCGAGGTAGTCGAGGTTCTGAGAACCAAATTAAATACAACTTTCTTAGCTAAGGGCAACTTATACAAAAGTTTGATTGATTCAAACAGTACATTTAAAATTGTTTTTCTACAAACAAGCTTCAACTTTTTACAACTTATATATTAAATCAATCAAAAATTAAAAAAATAATATCTAAGTCATTCATTACAAAATTCTTAGAACATTGTCCAAACAAATATTAACTTAATTTGTACGAAAAGAAGTATTAATTCTCATTTACATCCCTACCAATAGAAAAATTTTTATATTTACCAGCACAAAATTAAAGAAGTATTCTTACTTTTCTAAATTATGTTTATGAACGATTCTTAAATAATTTTTCGATATAAAGAATCAGGGTTACAAATAATAAAAACAAATGTTAAATTTAAAAATAATTGTTAAATTTGAAATATTATTTTCTACAATTGAAAAATAAAATAAATTTAATTCTTAATTAAACTTCTTCCAAATCAAAAATAAATAATAATTCCAAATGTTTTACGTTCTACTATAAAGTATTAAAAATTTTGTTTTAAATTAAATTTTTTCAGTAAGACAATTTTCATATCGTTTTAATGTACAAAGTTATATATGTATGTATGTATGTATGTATGTATATGATTATGTATGTATGTATGTATGTATGTATATGATTTATAGATCAAATATGTATAAGTACTTCAACATCATTTAATATAAAGCGTTAATAATTTTGTTCATATAATCATAAAAGTTATTTTCAGTTTTTGAAACTGATATATTAAAAATGAAGATTTAATAGATATCAAAATTTAGAAAATGTATCTTCTATTGACAACATAATATTTTAATTCAAATTTCAATTAAATACCAATACACAAATCATATAATATCATATTATTTTATTATATAGAATTCTCACATAATTGTATCAACTATATTTTCCAAGAAGGAGAAATATATTTTTTTATAAATTAATAATTTCGAAGTCATTGTATTTGAAAAGTAACAACCTCGTTCCATATACAAAAACATAAAAATAAGAAATATATTTAATAACGTCGAAATAATGGAAAATAACTTGCAAATTACATAATCAAAACTTCTATCTATAAGAATTTGTATATGAGTACATTCGTACTATTTTCCAAGCTAATATATACGCCATTGTTTAAATCAATATTAAATTAAAATTTGATTTCTACTTTGCAAGAACTACAGTTCAAAATTAAATTTTAGTCCCTTTTCTCAGAGTAGTTTTGTATTTTTATTTTAAAGTTTAATTTTTAACAAAGTAAGTTCAATTAAGAATTAAGTTTTAGTTTTCCTGTTTTTTTTTTGTTGTATTTTTGGCGAGCCGATTTAGCTCGGCATGATTAAAACAACAGTCGTTGAGAGTTTTTTTCTACATCGTTTTTGCTCAAAAAAGCTGCCCTCCCGACATCTCAAGCATCTCTATCATTTCTAGGTCTCCTCGACTACCTTCGAACGCTCGCTCAGAACGTTCCCTTGAACGTCCGATAATGGACGGAGACTGCTGCTTCCCAGTGTTTATACGCAATGCGCCTTTATCGATTCTCTGGCGAAAAAGAATCCTGTCGTCGGGCTCATCTTGTCACCTACTCGGTCGTCGCTGGTCGTTCAGAGGCGACGAATCCATCGGAATGTCTTGGGAGCTCTCGGACCTCCTCGACAGCTCGGCACTCGACGCCGATTTGAGATTCTCGTTCTCCTCCTCGTCGTCTTTCACGTCGTCGTCGTCCTCGTCGTCCTCCTCCTCCTCCTCCTCCTCGTCCTCATCCTCATCCTCCGCCTCCTCGTCGTCGTCTAATTCGTTCTCGACCTCCGTCGAGCTGCACGGTATCAGTCTTTCGCGCTCATCACATTCCCGACTCAGCGATACCTTCGTCATCTGTAATGATAATTGGAGCAAGGTTACACGAGTTATTCGTAAGGAGCCCTTTTTTTTTGTAAAAAAACACGAGCAATGCCATAACTTTTTACTTTTAATTTCATGCCAAAAGTTGACCTATTATCTTTTTTTCAGCAGCCAAATGAAAATTATTTGCACGTATATAGCGAATATTTATAGATGGTGATAATGTAAGTGTTTTTAATTAATTATTAAATTATTAAAATAAAAGAACTGAACTTTAATTATAGAAATTGTTTATGGTTTTAATGAAAACGTGATTATATACATTTAATGAAATATAATTCATAATTAATATTGGAAGATTGATTAAGTAATGAACAACACTTAGGCAGTTTCACAAAAACTGTTTTACATTTATTTTTATGTTAAACGTGGCCATACCTCTAACATTGATGTCAGTAAATAATAAAGAATTGATAAAATAATCCAAGTTTCGAATATACTTTAAAATTCAATTAATCGTTATTTATAATGAAAATACAAACAGTCTTTGAGTATGTTTGAAAGTATATAAAAGATTTGATTTTGATGTGCGTGATATATTATAAAAATTAAATAACACAAAGTAATTAACGTACCAAAAAGAAAGATTTAATTTAATTGAATACAGAACATGCAAATGTCAAACTACTATTCTATATTTAAAATAGGATCAGAATTACAATTTGTATTCTGACTTAAACAACTTTTCCCCTACACATTGATTGATGTATATCTTCTGTTTAGTTTACATTTATAAAAATTCAATGAAACTTTTAGAAGATAATGAAGATAATTAAATAACAGTAACAAACTACACACACGTACACTCTAATAGCCAAATAACAATACAGACCCTCAACTCTTTTTCGTTTTTTTTTACATTAAAATATTTGTATTAAAAGATTTTTTTGTTTAATCGAATTTCAGAATTAAATACATATTATAATTTTAAGTTGTAAGTGATAAAAATGATTAAATTTATAAATTTAAATGCTGAAATTGACAAAAAAGCAGACAGAAACATATATGTATGAACTGCATGCAGTTCATATGATGAACAATACATTGCATGCTTCATTCCGAGATAATACAGTGCACTTGCAAGTGTCATACTAATTATCGAGACAGCACAAAAAAACGATTAGCGTGCAAATAGTCAAAATAGTATATAATATAAAATTTCAAGCAACGGGTGATATTCCTTTATTTTTGACTTTTCATCAAAAATTTACCATCGGAGTAGTACTCGCTGCTCGAATGTCACCTTTCCTTTTCATTTTCATTCTCATTTTCAGTCTCGACCGGGCTCTTTGCGCTCTCAACCGAGCTTCGATTCTTTCCTAAATTCAAAGAGCGGATTGATTGGAAAAACATTTTGAAAAGTAAGCAAAGGCAAATTTAAATACATATGATTATCTATTGAATGCCGGATTAAATAAATGCTCGAAAAGCTCCGATAGAAATCTAGTTTAAAATCAATTTAATACGTGAACTTCTTTACTTCCCATTAAACATGCTAAGCGTTTAAGTTATCATGTTTTACGCCATTGAATATAGTTAATTAACAGGAAAATCAGCAGTAATGGTTTTAATCACAAGTTAAGAATAATTAGACTGCTACAGGGAATTGGAATAGGTCCATTTAATTAAAAACAAACCATTCCTTGTATCATTCAGAAAAGGAATCAAAAGGACTCGCACACAATGATAATATTAGAAGAAGAAAAAAGCTTTGTCCAGCAAATTCAAAGCAATTTCTTTATTAAAATTGTTTTTGTTTATGATTAAAATTCTTTCGTAAGTACTGGCCAATATTAAACTGAAGCCGCAAGAAATAGTAATGTTCTAAAATTTTAATTGCGTACCAGCCTAATTATATTAGATTTGCTCAATTATGTATGAAATAATCTTAACGATTTCAGCGTTATAGGCTAGCGTTATTATCCTATTTTGTTCGTTTAAAAGATAAAGCTAATTCGCCCGTCAGTAGTACGTTTCGGTGAAAAAAAAAAAAAAAAAAAGCACAAGACATAAGAAAAGGTACCGGAATCAGCGCTAGATCCCCGTAAAAAACTATGACTACCTTCAAATCCCTGGTTGTCGTGTATCTCCCGGGGCGGTCCCGTCGTGTCCTGTCCCTCGAGGACCGCCAGGAGACACTGGTGTATGCAGATGTACTGCTGCTCGGTCTGCACCATCCAGACGCGCTCCTTCCTCATCGCCCAGACGATCCCGAATATGTCGACGTAGTCGCTGACCAGTATCTGCTGGAGTATCCGGTCGAGGGTGATGAAGGTGCCGCTGCGCCCGACGCCGGCGCTACAGTGGACGACTATCGGCCGCTGATCCGGCTGCACCCGCTCGCGGAACGCGCGCACGAAGCGGGCGAGCGTCTGGGGCGGCGAGGGCACCCCGAAGTCCGGCCAGGTAGTGAAGTGGAAGTGCTGGATTACCCGCTTGGTTTCGCCCTAAGATGGGGGAAGGGGGATTAACGATAAGTGTATAGAAAAATCGTCGTGCAGCCGTGACGTTCAATATAATATTGTTCGGGAACTAATCACCGTTCACACGTTGATTATCTATGTCATAAAACTTTCGACTCTCTGTCTTATAGCCATGTTTTTTTTTCAGTCTTAAAAATCGACTTACTTACAATAAATATGGGTTTTGTTTTTTTGTTTTTTTGTTTTTTTTTTTAAGAAAATCAAACGAAACTCACTCTACGAAGCATTAATTCGGTAATACTCCAATCCGAATAATGCGCCTCATTTAAAATTGTAACAGATATATCGCCGTAGTAAGCCGGAAGAGTGTCCGCGGGCCAGTAACGATCGCACTTTTCTCTTCCCTTTTCAATACACCGCGTAAGCATAACAATTGCTCTACTATTGCTCTCCCACACCATTCGCCAAAAGTCGTCCCTCGTCGAGTGCAGCGGGCCTTGTGTGACGATAAATTCTCTCGGCGAATTGTAACCCTGAAAAAACGACGATATTATTATTATTTGATATGATATTTTTTTTGCACAATAATAACAGTAGCTAACTTAAATCCTCGTAGGCTCTACATTAAAGTTGAAACAGAAGATAGTTAGGAAAAAATTAAATTAATAGAAAACTCTATTAAATATTGGTTCATCATAGACACAAGGGAATGGTTTCAAAAAAAATTTCTCGTCAATTTAAATCTATCTACCTCTTCAAATTCAAAATTATTCAGAAATAACTAAAAGTTACATATCAAGATTGAAATCATAATGAGATATTTCTTATTTTTGTCGAGACAAATAGATTGCGACGAAAAGTGATGTCTCTTTATAACTATGAGATCTTACTTTAGCCAGTTCTGAATAACTGTACACCTACAAACTTCAACAATTGAAGTCAATGAAGTTTCTTTTAAGCAAACCCTTTTTCATCTAGTCAAATAATCTCTATCGATTTTTTAATAATGACAAACGACAGAAAAGAGATCCTATGGCATAATACTTCATAAAAAAGTTTTGAAAGAGATCTATGATGTGCGAGGCGGCTATTCGAAAATAAAAAATAAAAGATAAAAATTTTCTGATCGATATTTCGCTAAAAATCACGATTGTAAAGAAAACCTTGATAAAATAAAATGTTTCCAAAGCTTCTGTACACAAAATAAAAATAAAATTATAAATTGCAAAAAATTTATCGTGTACTTTTCGTCCTTGCAGTCTAGCTTATGAATTCACATTAAACGTCAATCCATTTAAATTCGAATTAATTTTTCTATAAGTATAAGATTCTGCTGTCCATATTATTAGTCAATTAAATAAATCTATGATCAATGTCTGTCTCAGAATAGGTTTTACTGACGAATCCAGCGGATGGGCTAGGCCGAAACGCATGCAATATATTTTTCCCAGTTCTATATTATAAACGACAGAGGTTTGGATAAAATTTCATTTATTTTATTAAGGTATTCATGACCTTTCGCATTTTCTTTTGCAAAATTTTGGCCGAAGAACTTTTATATTTTATTTGTTTATATTTAAATAAGCAAGAATAATTAGTATAGTACAGAAAGTACTTACTAAAAACATTTTTATATTTTCACAAATATTTATTTATATTATCATATTGCTTCAACTTTTACTTTATTTTAAAAAAAAAAGTTAAAAAATAAATAAGAGTCGTTTTAATTCTGCATTTACTTTCATTTACTTTGTAACTGTTTTTGAAAATAAAATTAACGTTGAAATAGCTGTTAGAAAACTCATAAATATTTTTTGAAACTGTTGAATTATTTTCAATACCTACTCGTTGTACTACATTAATTATTACAAATATATATTTACTTCGAAACTTTTATATTTTGTATTTAAAATTTATATAAATAATAAAAAATAACGTAAGATGTAAAAAACCTATTAATTTCATTTAAATAAAATTTTGTTAAATTTAAAAGTAGTAACAAAAAAAGCAATAATAAAAAAGAATAAAAGATGTTAAAAAAAGGAGTAAAAAAGATTTGTCAGACAACTTTAGTATTCGATAGATGCTCTTTTAAATGGCAAATCCGAAATGGAGCAGTTGTTTCTTTGTTCTTCCTCATCAATAAATATTCCTTGATATTAAAACATCAGAGACATATTTTTATCAACGAGGAACGAGAAAGCAGAAATGAAAGAAAATCACAGAAATTACTACCGAAGAAGAAGAAACTGATTTGTAAAAATCCTTCTCTCTTTTTTGTCAGGCCGGGGGAATCGAACCCACGACCTTGCACGCGCGCTTACACGGCAGGCTCCGCAACCACTGAGCCAACCACGTAACATGGCATTTTTATCGCTATGCACCGTACGTGTTCTATAGCTAGTCTGTCGATATTGCAGAAAATTACATATACCGACTTTAATACGGTGCCTTTATTTTTTTCGGGGCATTCGCGTTAAATATCGATTTTCTAATTTTTTCAATTAACATAACTTTTGTTTTTACAAAAAATAACAATAACAACAATAAAAAAACGTTACAAATGACAAATTGAACAATAAAAAAAAAAAATCATTCGACTTACGGGCACGTAATTGGCGTTGATGTAATCCGAGCCCTCCTCGTCGTCGACGGGCTGCAGCTTGAATCTACTGTGGTCGTACGGCAGAATATTGGTGAAGCGGTTCTTCGGCCTGTTGCAGGGCAGGTCGGCCGCGGTGCAGGGCTGATCGCGCCCCACGTGCTTCAGCTCCTCGAACTCCTCGGAGAACCGGAAGTCCGAGTCCGCGGACATTATGCGATAATGCTCCGCGAAATTCTCCACCCTGATTGGTCGACTGTGCGGGGACGGGGACATTGAACGATTGTATAGATGTATATATAGTTATATGTAGATGTAGAATGGCTGAATTAAATACATATACACTGGGCAATTTTCAATGGTAGGGCCGAAATTATTCTATAAATGAATGAGTGTCGTAAACGTGACATATATATGTGGATTGAACACGTGCTGCCGAGCAACCGGTAAATAAATTTTGCTATATTATTTCTATAAATATCTGTGGTAGAGGCGTAGAGGTAATTTTTAATGTTTATCAAAGTTCTCTGATTTTTATCTTCTTTTTTTTTACTTTGAACCTATAGTGTGTTATAATTCATAAATATTACACGTTGTTATTGCAATTTATTAAAATGGAAAATGAGCGATATATAAAGCATGGTATTATATACGTATATCTATAACTGCTAATTTATGTTAATTTGAGTCGGACGTATAAGGAAAACAAATATATATATATATATATATATATATATATATATATATATATATATATATATTTGTTAATAATTTCAAACGAGACGCGCCCATTTATTGTTTAAGCGGAAACGAGCTTCAGAACTGAATATATACATATGTATGTATATATATATATATATATATATATATATATATATATATATATATTGCACAATAAGTTATCCGCGGATGACGCGCATTGTCGCGACATCATATAAGCTTCATAATGAAAATCTGCATTATAAACAATGCGCATATATAGAAACAATTTACAACCTTGCCTCTAGCATTATAGTTTTGCAGAACACCGCGTAAATCAATACGGAACTCCAATTATCCGAGGAAGTTGTAAATTATTCCATATACTACGTCTACGACTAGCAACTAATATACATATATAAATACGACGTGGATAAAAAGTTGTAAAAAAAAAGTACTGGTTGAACGGCGCTTTCATTAAGTTTCTAAAGTTATATATATCTATACACTTACGCTGTATTAGCCTATTTACTGACCATAACGCCTTTCGTAATGCACATTAGCTATACCGGTTATTATTTTAATCAATCAAGAAGGACGGAACGTACTTCCGGGCAAAACGGCAGATTATTGAAAATTCTATAGTTCATGGAAATATAGAGATATACCGAAGCAAAGGCAAAAAAATTCGTTAAATTCGAATAAACCATTTAGTGCATTTGATCAAAAAATTTATTTGAATCAAGTTGAGATGATCTTTGATTCCTGTAAAACGTTGGATTAAAATGAATTTTTGACTGTCATATGAATTTTATAATAAATCCTTTTATTTCTATGAGGGAGATACACGCGCGCGAATTCAAAGCGTTCCTCTGATCGAAAAATTCGTCATGCTCTTCAGAAATTGAAATTTTACTTTATACATATGCCATATATTTACATATGGTATATGTAAATCCACGAGTGCATACCTAGTTTCAATGACGCTGTCGGGCAGCGAGAGGTCGTCGGTCGCCCTCGTCTCCGTGGTCTTGCGCCCTTGGCTCCTGCGCCGCCTTATTAGCAGTCCGATGCCGAGCAGCGCCAGTAGCAGGACGATCGGCACCGTGACGCCGACTATGATCGCCGTATTGTCCTTATCTGTAGCGCACGGGCAGAGGCGGCCGGGCGGCGGGAGGATCGAGAAAAAGAAGACGAAGCGAGAACGATGGAATCGATCGTTATTGTAATGCGTACAATTGGTATGTGAGGCACTGCAGTAAAACAGAGTTACGTACACACGCACGCACGCGCGCGCGCGCGCGCACACACACACACACACATACACACGCGCGCGCGCAGATTTATTTATACACACGCACGCGGATATTCACGCACGCACGTACACACATATAGGTATCACGGACATCGAGAAAACGAAAAACCAAAGCAACGTGCATGGCAATGCGAGTTTTGTATAATTCTTTCGTGTCGTGTCTGCAAGTTCTTATTTTCTTTTCTTTCTATTTTTTTTCTTTTTTTTTTTATCTTTTTTGTTGTTGTTGTTGTTGCAGGTTTTAAACGTATGCATTGTAGGTGTGCGCCTATGTATGTCAATGGTGTACTGTTTTCTTTTTTTTCTTTTTTTTCCTTTTTTTTTCTTTTTTTTTCTTTTTTTCATTGCATCCTATTTGTAAGAGAATGTGATGTATCTGATTGCTTTTATTTTGCTGCTCTTTTTTGTTTTAAGAAAAAAAAATACGTCACATCTTTTGGTTTCTTTAAGTTAGCTTACCTGCCAACAGCAATCCTTAGGCGAGGCATGTGCACGAAATTATCGAGTATGAATTTTTTTGCAAAATTTTTTTTTTTTTTTTTTTTTTTTTTAATTTAGCGTAAGTTTTACTTCCGCACAATTGGTCGTTAATTTGCTTGAGTCGAATATTTGTAATTCTTTTTCACGAGTACTAAGCTACATTATCGTATGGACTTTATAAACTTGTTCGTCGAGCTTAAGGCTTTTAGAGACTTTTAAGTGTAATCCCGCCAAACCTAGACATGAAATTTTTTGAGCAATGTAACCAACGACGTAATTTTGATTGTTATAATAATTTTATAATAAGAAATAAAATAATAAAGAAAAAAATCGAATGTATAAATATCTTGCAAGGGTTTGGCATATGACTACTCTTCCCAGAACTAAATTACTGAATGTCTAAATTAAGCTTTCCAAGAGCTTGCATATTTATTACACCCCTCCATTTTAACTAACTTTCGTCATATTTCAAACCTTTTGACACGTTCATTTGATATGAAAAAAATTTCAAAATTAACGGATCGACGAATTTTCAACGCTCTTGTACGTCAGATACTCTAAAGAATAAGCGAATAAAATAATTGAAGTAATTAATACGGTCAACAAAAAAAAAAAAAAAAAAAAAACAAAAAAAAAACGAATCTGAATTCCGCGACGAGAAAAAAATCAATCCCGTTCCCTCCCAAATTCAGTTAGCGTAACGACACTCACCAGTCTGTATGGGGAAACTGTAACTGGTGTCCGTGAACTTGTCGGGCGCCGTGAAAGCTCGAACTTTCACCCGGTAAGTCGAGCCGGACTTGAGCGGACCGTTGCAGTAGCCGTTTTTGTTTTCGCAGTTCTCCTTGCCGATCGTGAAGTCCTCCACCGAGCTGTTTTTGAAGGGATAATACGCCTCCATCACCTGCAAAATAATATCGTAGTAAAAATATTCTATCAGGATTGGGTAAAGATTAAAGCAGAATCAGTTTGCCTTGCACGCGTATATAAAAAAAAAAATAACAACAACAATTACGTTTCCTGGCAATACATTTTGTTTAAAATAAACCATTTAATGGAATATTGCTCAACTATTTCACATGATCTCGATACAGGAGATAATTTATAGGTGATATTATCGTATATTTTTCGATTGAAGTTATTAATCGAATGTGATGTATTGAGTATATGAAAAAACACGAATATCTAGTATATGTATTTTTTATATTTATACAAGAACGGTCGTCAAATTACCATTATCAGTGCGCAAAAATAACTTTAAAGAAAGGCAATAGATTTCGCGAAAACTCTTGTTTGTCTCAATAAAAATATCATCCTCGTTCTTTTAACTACGACTGCGATCAACTTCGAATTTGCGACGTAAATTCAATACATGGTATCGTCAAAAGCCTAAAAATATTCATTTTAAGTTACACAAAAATTTCATGTTAATTAGCTCAAGGTCTTGATGAAAATATCGTCGCACAATTTGAAGTTTCCCAGCTTCTATAGCACAAAAATGGAAATAAGTATATAGTTTTGTAGGAAACGATAAAATAAATTAATTTTTTTCCAAAAGTAATTTGAAATAACGTGTTATTGCAGAGAATCCGCGTACAAATTGAATCAATCGGATCGCGATAGACTTGTGTGCCCGCTCTTTCTCGCGCATCCACGTTAATTAAAACCAATGAAAAAAAAAAGAAAAAAACAGAAACAACACTCCTTCTCCCTCCCTCCCTGCTCACCTGATAAGGCGGCCAAATGCTGTAGGCCTGCACGTCCCTCCAGCTCGGCATCTCCAGGCCGCTCGCGTTCTTGCTGTCATCCTCCGCCACGATTATCGTGTACGAGGTCACCGCGCCGTTCTGCTCGCTGAAGTAATTCTTACGGAAGCGTATCTGTATCGTGGTGCTGCTCTTGCAGACCTCGGTCGGCACGACCTGCGACAGAGGCTTGGGCGGCGCGAGAATCGGCATCTTCTGCTTCCAGATCGCCTCCTGGCCGTAGCCCACCCGCGTCTCCGCCTGTATGCGGAAGATGTAGGTCTTGCCCGGTATCAGGTTCTTGATCGTGCCGCGGAACTCGCTGGACTTGAAGTCGCGCGTCTGCGTGTGCGCCGAGTTCTGCGAGCGCGGGCGGCGACGGAGGAGCGGGGCAACAAAAAAATAATAATAATAATAATAAAAGGAATGAAACGATAGAGAAAACCAACCAATATGTGCAACAATGCGTATTATACGTAATTATAAGGTGGCGGTGACTCCCGTCGATCGGGGGACCATCGTCGCTCCATTGTTTATCGCGCGCAATTTTTCTATCTCTCTCTTTTCGATTTCGCGCCGCGCGACTAACGCCCGCGCCGGTGCACTCCATACATTACGTTATCGCGGCGCTTTTGCGCTCGCGGCGCGCGCAAGGCTTATGCACGCATGAATATTGAAATCGGCCGGCTGTTTAGGAGCAAGGACGCGGGGCCGGCGGGTGCGCGCCGTATATAATCGATCGTGCATGGAGTTGTCGCGCGACGAGGCGACGAGAGCGATTGTCGGGAATTAAAAATTCACGATCGTGATTTTATGCGTTAGGATGATAAATTACACGATCCGATCGTACGAGGTAATTCCGGCGTATATAACTTTTCGAGATGTAAATAATAACTCGCAATGGACACCGTTGTCGTTCTAATTAAATCGGTATATAAAAATGTCTGGCCGATTATAAATAGTTGTATCGAAATACGTACAAGTGTAAATGTGAATCTTCAACTACTAAAAGAGTTTCAGTAATGAGCGCGACAGTTCGGTAAACTGGTAGATAAGAATACTGGTAATCGTCTTCGTAATTATTATAATAATGCACGAGATAAATTTGAGGCTACGTTTTATCGCATCTCTAATGATAAAAATAGTACAATGCAGTGCTCGTCGATGATTATAAATAGAAAAAACATGAAATTTACAACGATGGTTAAGCTTCCCATTGGAGTATATTATAAAAAACTTTATATGGAATTATATGGCAAACTGGATGAATGCAAAATAATACACAATCGTTGATCTAACGTCTCCGACGGCCTTATAAATATCATCGTACGCATGTGCACACACACGCACACACGCAGACACACACACACAACACACCTCAAGACCGTAAGTGATGCTGAACTTCCTGATGATGCCATTCTGCTCGTGGCTGGGCAGTGACCACTCGAAGCTTATGTCGCTCGGCTGTATGTCGGTCGGATGGAACTTGTCGACCCTGCCGGGGAATGACTCGCTCGTGGTGAAGCTCGCGCTCAGTGGATTCGAGTGGCGGAGATAGGTGGACACGGTGCCGGAGCGAACGACGAGCGTGAACGTGTAATTCCGATGGGGCTTGAGGTCGGTGATGGTAATCGTGTTCATCGACGTGATGTTCTGGACGTATTTGTCGTCGGCGTTGATGTACTGGACCTCGAACGCGTCGTACTCGCCCCGCGGCGGATCCCAGGCGAGGGTGATCTTGGTGTCATTGATCTCGGTGGCGTTGATGGACGTGATCGGCTCCGGATCTGTGAATGTTTTTTTATTGTTTTTTTTTTCTTTTTTTTTTTTGTTTATGAATTAGGACATGTCTCGTTGCGCCGATTTATAGGAATGCCGCGCGGAATTAGTAGATTGGAGGATATTTGTTATTTATTTTTTTTTTATTATTATTAAGGTTCGATAATTGCCGTGAGATAATCGCGGTTGATTATAAATGAAAAACAATTGTTACCTAATGATTGAATTATGTTTAGAATTTTCTAGAGAACGTACAAGAGATAATTTTAAAATAGTTTTTCGTTGAAATATAAAAGAAAATAATACATACGAACAGTTTTGATAATGAGCCGTAGAAATGGAACGTCTTTCAAATACCTATGCTGCATATTGATTAAAAATGAAATTCTTAAAAAGCAAAAAAAAAATCAATTAACATCGGTAATGATGACGTATAAAATTTATTCCGTGCATTTAATGCAAAACTACACTTTAACCTCTTGCCAGTTCGCAGAATAACACTGTCATACCCGTCTATTTCACGCCTTTAACGTTACTTGAATTTTAAGTGCCGCTCTAAAGCTACCTGCACTTTTCAAATTCTTACACGAATCCCTGATGTAAACATCAGCGTAAATTGACAAAACCTTTATTTATCAATGGTCGTGAACTTATACATACAATTATTTTCAATTACTATTACCACGGTTCCTCTTTTCAATGAGAAACATTTTTATAAATATTACTTTTTTTTCGATTTTTTAAATTTGATAATTGCTAATTTGAAAATATCGGAGCACGTTTAATCTTTTGCATTAAATAATTGCATTGGAATGAGATTTAAATTTCCAATGCAATTAATATCATTATCGATCGGTGAGAAAAAGCATTTGAAAACAAACAGAAAATTTAAAATTGTAATAATAATAACGCTTAAGAATAGTTACAAAGTGTTTCAGATTTAAAAATAAATTAATCGAACATCTTTTGTAAAAAAGGATATTGCACGCAAAGAAGGTAAACCTAAATTTATGCGTGTCAAAGTACGTAATTATTCTTGAACTTTCTTGCACATAAGTCCTATTTTCAAAAAATTAATAAAAAAAAAACTAATTTACACAAATACGTTAGTTGCAAAAATAGGACTTTTTGATTTATTCGTCAAAAGTAAGCGGTTTTTATTTCTCGTATAAGAGCCAAGATCTAAATGAAAAATATAATGCCATAGATTTAAAATCTCGATTCCGGCGCAAGCACATAATATCCACTCACATAATCTGTCCTGTCTGAGGAGGGGCCTGCTCTCGACGTTATCGCTGACCGTCCAGACCGTCACGTTGTAGAGCCGGCCCGGCGTCAAGCCCGTGAACGTGACCTTGGTGTCGGTGTCGTTCACTACGTGCTCCCGGGTCGTGTTCTCGCCGTCGCTTATCCGAAACCGATAGAGATCGAAGCGCGACGACTGGACGGGCGTCGGCGTGTAGCGCAGCGTGAGCGAGTCCGGATGATTGCCGTCGACCACCACCACGACCTCCGACTGAATCAGCGGCACTGCGATGCGATGGCGGCGTCGCGGGCGGGGGGACAGTGTGTGTGTGAGATAGAGAGAGCAAGGTAGTAAGAGTGAGAGAGAGAATAATACAAAAAGTGTCGGGATTATAAGTGAGCGCACAGGTGTCATTGTACACACACACACATATATATGTATATATATACATATGTGTTTGTACGCTCGGGATTTGCGAAGCTGTATAGCAATATGTACTGCGTATAGCGCGCATGCATAAATACTGTGTGTACAACCTGCCAATGAATGGTAACCTCCATTATCCATCAAAAGTTTTACGGAAAGTTTGAAATTGAAAGTTTTTTTTTTGTATTTTATGCATTATATCGTATATATTAGCAATTATTTAATCTCTATCAATGGCAATTTGATGTCGAAAAGATTTTGTCTCGAAAATTTGACGCTTTCTCGTTGAAAAAATCCAATTTTCACTTTTATGGATAATTTTGGTTTTAACTCGCAATGCCACATGCAAAAAACACATACACAACTTATATTTTAAAAAAATTCAATACTAAAATGTTAATTCGTTATTATTGTACAATTTGGTACTACTCAATATTTAATATATACGACACTTACGAAAAAAAAATGTACCTTGATCTGTTCCCAGTTCCTTTTCACCTTTATAAGCATTACGAGAGTGAGCAATAGAAAAAGTCGTATGCATTAGTTTGGGGCAGTGATGGTATTCGACTATGTAAAAATGAAAGTGACTTTTGGAGATTGGTGCTGTTTATTACTCTCGTTTTGAAAGTCGCAGAACAATTATTCTTACGACTGTATTATTAATAATCTACTTCCAGATGTTATTAGCTGATAATTACTACTGAATTAAAATTTTATTTTTCCGATATTGGGTGGATGTTTTTTTTAATATTTTTGTTGTCAAAAGTCTATTACTTTAAAATCGCTTCATTAAACTCATTCTACTTGCAAAATAAGTTGTTCTTGAATTTTTTTTTATATAAAAATCAGAAAAATAAAATTTTTCCATTTAGACTAACTACTAGATTAATTGTTAATACTATGTATATCAATATGTTAACCTTACTCATGATTATTATTTAAATTGAATTAGTAGAGAGGTAAATAAAGCAAATGTTATTAATGAACTTAATAAATTACAATACGGAATAAATAAACTACAAATGTTTGTTGAGATATCTTAAAATTAGATTGTCTTATAACACTTTCGTGAATTATTTAATCATCAAAACAATATTTTTAAAAAATAGATTAAAATGATAGCTTGTTTATTATTACGTAAGTTATGTAAGGATAGCGAGCGATGATAAAATAAATTAAAAAACGATAAATTAAAATACTAATATACTTAATATGTCAAATAATTTCAATTTTAAATCATTCACTGAAAATGTATCGAAGTATAGAGTCTATTCATCAAATGTTGTAATATTCAAACATTTAATATGCTTTACACTTGATGATTTCAAGTGAAATTTTCAATAAAAATATAATATACATATATGCGCCGATTTATTACAATTTAAAGTCCTAAATCCTTTTCCCATCTAACAGTTAATGTGGACTATTTCATGCAGTTAGTCTCTATCGTATAATTGTATTAGGTAAAATAATAAAAATAAAGAAAAATCTCATATGTATTGAGCGTAAAAAGTACAAATACTAACTCGTCCGTGTATTTAATCTCGTAGTATCGCTGATCAGATCATAGGACACCGTGTAAACGGTAAAAACGTATTCTACACCTGGCATCAGATCCCCGACCAAAATCCTCTCGATATTGTGATTCGCCAATAAGGAGGCGCCGTCTTCGTAACTGAGGCTCGACAAATCGCTACTAGCCGTGACATTTTTCGCGCGTATACTTTCCGGAATGTCTAGGGGCCACCACTTGAGCGCATAGTACTCTATCCTGCCTTCTGGACGTGGCCACTCAAGCGTCACGTTCGTCGAGTCAATTACCGGTGTCACGTTGAGCACTGGATTTGGACCTGGGCGTGAATAAGAAAAGAAGCATTAGTGACACAAGCTTGGAAGACGTTAACGATTATTGTTAAGGGCTTAATTTATTCGTAGTTTGCAAAAGTAGTTTTTTTTAATACAATTCAATGAATATTATATTTTCTAGAATAAACTGCTGGTGTAAGGTCTTTACTGAATTACTTTCAGAGTAACTGATTCAACAAACTTCCATTGCATTTTACTAAATACCTTATTTTATTTATTTCTTTGTTATACTCTTAAGAGAGAAAAATGATATATTTATGATTAAGTTACTGCTTAGGACGCACGTAAAGCTTCGAAAACAGACATTTAATAACAGAAGCAAAGCACTTACGAATTGTATGATTTACTTGAAGAGGATACAAGCTTTCGACGCCGAAGCTCAGGGTATTCACTTGTATAGTGTACCTCTCGCCGGGTGTCATATCCGCCACCTCCGCCTCTGTCTCCTTCACACTCGGCAGCTTGACCCACCGTGGATCGTCTTCCGTCCGATATCTAATGGCATATTCCGAGAATATCGATTCGACGGGCGCTTCCCAGTGCACCAGCACCGTATTGCTCGTCACCTTCTCGATACTCAGATTTCGCGGTGGATGCGGCACTATGAAAAATAATATAATGGTCAATTGCATATCCTTTTTTTTACATCTTTACTTATGCATACGCCTTTAAATGTATATTATTTTCGAAAAGCAATAGAAATTCCTTGTAATTGCTAACCTCGATGTACTTTACAACTCTTACCATTTTTTTCTACTAAACTCGAAATAAATTGTACTGCAGAAAATAATTGTTACTATAAGTATTTATTATGTTTATAATTTTTGTTCTTGTTATTTTTGTTATTTTTGTTTTAAATATGGGTTGAAAAAAATCTTAAAAAATGGATTGTAAAAAACATTAAACAAAATATTATACCCTGATCATAATTACATTAGCTACTGAAAAACTGCTGTTTTCAAAATGTAGCAATCTACAAATACACGAATGTTATATTTTTTCATTGACATTATATTTGTGTGATTAAACATGATTCATACATTAAACACTATAATCTTTTTCAATTTCGATAGTATACCATATTACTGAATTAAAAATTAATACACAATATTAATACAGATAAATTTGTTTAAATTTTTTTATTAAAATTCTATTATAAATTTAATTGAATTAATTTAATCAAAAAATTCGCTCCAACTATCTTAAAAGGTGTTATTTCTAAAAGAAAATAAAACTGATAGAGGATTGAATATAATAAAACTAACAAAGCACTACGCTCGCCTTTCATTAAATTAAAACACGTATTTCGATATAGAAACTCAGCTTGACAAAGCCATAGTGTTGAATTACTTGTCTTAAAATTCTCTTTAATGGAACTTAACCAAATGCTCGGCGCGAAAATAAAAGTAAAGCAGAAAAAGAAGCACAAATACAAAACATGTCGAAGCGAATTGTCCGAATAAGCGAGAAAAAAAAAGCTCTCAGCGTTATTATATACCAGCGCTCGCGATGCGCGCGACTGGACGCGAATTAATATCTATGCGAGTGTAACTGGTCCGCGGACTCACAGACGGCCTGGAAGTAGGCGTGGGGCTCGCTCCTCAATCCGTGGCTTATGGCGAAGACCTTGACCTCGTAGCCGGCGCCTGGATAAAGGTCCTCGAGGACGATGTGGGACTCGGTCGTGAGCGTCGTCGCGCTCTCGCCCGTGTCGTTGCGATTGTGCGTCACCTCGAATTTCTCCTGGCGCGAATTCACGTCGCTCTTCCACGAGATGTTCAGGCCCTTCTCGATCGACTTCAGATCCTCGATTATGGGGCTCGAGGGCTTGGTCACTTGATAAAGCACGGTCTCGTTCGACTCGACCTTGTTGCTGATCGCCTGGACAATTATCGAGTAGTTGCGGCCGGGCAGCAGGGCCTCCAGCGTTTTCTGCGTTATTATGATGATACATGGAACGAATAAAAATGAAGATTAATTATACAGGCTATATATATATATATATATATATATATATATATATATATATATGAGCAGTAAATGTATGTATAGATAAAAGGTTTTCATCCCGTGCGCGAGCGCAATTAACAGACACGAATATGGGAATCATTGAGATTGTGCCTCAATCTATAATTAATATTATACGTACAATAACTTTGCAAATCTTGATTGATAATAAATTATTATTGTTAATCGTTAAAAAAAAGTAAAATTAATAAAATGTACAAGTACGTTGAAAAACATTCATTATACATTTTTTTACATAATATACCGATCAAGCGAATGAATGTCTTACTCAAAAACATCATTAATAATGTTTCAGTTACATAGTAATATTGTTAATGACTTTATTTCTATACTTTACTTAAGAAATGATTGTAATGGGTTTTTAAAGATTCTAAATACAGCCTGAACGTCTCGGCGATTTCTTAAGAGAGGAATCGAGGTCGTATTTTTGCAGTGTCTTAATTATAAGCTATTTTTTATTTTACTGTCGGTCAGGATAGTCATTTTTTTCTCTCCATTTTTTTGTAAGACAAGAGAAAGCACTTCTAGATTTATATTAGAACGTTCTAGTTGTTTTTTTTTTTCACCGTAAAAATTCGATTTTACGGCAAGCAATACAAATAGTTACTTTGTAATCGTTAAAAAAATCCCCCTCCAAAACATTTGATCTCGCGTTTTATTTGCTCAATCCAGCGCCGATTTCTTTCGCCTCTACAGCATTCTCGTGCCAATGGATATGTGGTCGAAAGCACCTCTTAAATTTTCCTCGAAGCTCTCTTTAATCATAAAAAGCAAAGGAATTTATAATGCTTACGCGTGTTTTATTCGTGGTCAAGACGTTGCTGTCACCACCCGTGGTAGCCTCGACTTCGTGGTATTGGACTCTGTATGTGTCTTGAGTGCTACTGTTCTCCGGGCTCCAAGAAACCTCGACCATCCACGTTTTTTCATCGACCTCGGCCCGAAGATCCCGGACTGGTAGTGGTTCTGAAAAATACAAGGCGCGAATCAGTTTTTATTCGGCAGATCTTGTGGCAAAGTGGGCAATAATTTTCTCTCTCTCTCTTATTTCTAAACGAGGCGACGCTCTTTAGAGAAGATTAGGATTTTAATTTCGAGACAATGTTTTTTTTTTTAGTTGGTTTAATGCACAGACGAACACTGACGACTTTTTAAAAAAAAATAAGACTCGATAATTAATCGAATCTGCCTAATCTCATAAAGCGTTCAGATGAAGGAACTTTATAATAAGTGAATTGCAAAAAGTGTATATAGAGAAGTTTTAGCGGTATTAAAAAATTTAATGGATCGAAGTTAAAAGACTCGCCAGATGGGATAAAATTCCAAGCAGATAAAACCTTTAAGACTTTTAAAAAGAACATCACGTCCCGTCGGATCTCTCTCTCTCTCTCTCTCTCTCTCTCTCTCTCTCTCTCTTCATATATTTATATTGTAATCCTAAGCCAATATATATATATAACCAAATGCTCTTCGTATCCTAGTAGAGCGCGGATCAAAATAGTCTTATATATATAAGGATATCCCTTAAAAAACTTTAAAATATATCTTTAAAAGACATTGAGAAGAAGTTTTGATAAATTTTGCAACAATTAAGAATTTTTAAGATAATGATTAAAATGAATTTCAGAAATGTTAAAAACAAAATTTGGAAAAAATATATAAGAAAGCGTATACTACGCCATTTATATTATAATTATATACACGAAACGTAATTTCAGTCGAGCTGAAATTTCAAGCCCGTAAAAGAGAAAGAAGCGCGTCATTCGGCTGTATTATTCGTATATAGAATTGTATACCTCGACGATATAGTCAGAATGACAAAGGAGGTGTGTATAGATAGAGAAGGGCGAGGAACAGGGCCGTATTCAAGTAAAGGCTTGGTCGTGCTCTATAACGTCAATAAGCTCACACAGTACGAAATGTAAAAAAATTTACTAAATATGATTTGCAAATTGAAGTTTCTGGGAAAAAATACTGACGATTAGATTGTAATTGCTAAAAGATATTTACATAGAATTTCTAAGAAAATCAGTTTCAATTATTTAAGTATATATTATTTATTCCTAAAATCTTTTTTATAATTTAGTATGTAGTTCTCTTATTGTTTAATTAAATATTTAACTAGATAGTTTTATTGCGTTTGGATATTTTCTAAGTTGAGATAAATGTATTCAAAAAGTTGAACTCAATTTATGTAAAAGACTATATTTTTTTCTCTTGTGAATGTGAAGATTTTTCAAAAATTAAAAATACAATAATAGAACTTAATATTTTGGTCGTTAATAAATATTTAAATATTAGACAGAGAAAAATAAGCAGAAAATTAAGTGATGGAGAAATCGTAAGAGAATTTCGTAAATGGAGTTAATAAGAAATTCAATATCGAATGATTTTTATAATAATTTATAAAATTAGAAGGCATTGAGGAAAACGAAATAAAAAAAACCTTCGAATAAGCTTCATGTGTAATTTTCTCTTGAAATTCTAAATGTTTTGAGTCCAATATCCGATATTTTTACAATTTAAACAAGGCAATATTTACAATAAAACTGAGAAAACTCATACATTGAATAAAAATTTACAACCCTTTCATTCTGTAAGCGATATAAAATAAAAAATGGATGTAAGTCTTATCTTAACAAATTTGATCTTAATAAGTAATCATCACCACAGAGTAGAAATATCCTTTTCAACATCAAAATGAGGAAAAGATGTTGATCATCAAAATATGTGAGTCAAGATTATCAGCTTTAACTATAGAATTAAAATTGAAAGCCGTAGTTATTTGCAAAAATGGATTTTAAGGAGTTTATTTGTTACTTTACTGCTTAAAAATATATCAAAACATGTTAATTTAGATTTTACTTATGAAAAAGTAAATGCGAAGTTTTTTTGTTTAATTTAAATATTATATGTATCGCTGTTATTAATCCTAAGTCTATAATTAATTATTTACATTGAAATAATAATGATTGTAATTTGGACAGACATTTCTATTTTCGAATCAATTGCGCGAGCCTCATCGTAACTTTTCAGCCCCTGGGGGCCTAATAGGGAATTAAATCGAGTTCCATTCTACAGTGACATTTACACACACACACATCTGTATACAACGAGAAAGAGAAAATGTGGTAGGTTCATATATATAATACTAACTGAGGGTGACGTCTTTGCTCGCCGGCCAGCTGGATACCTTGCCGGAGAAGGTCTTCACGACGACCTGATAGGTCTTGCCGGGCTCGAGGTCCTTGAACTCCCAGCGGCACTCGTCCTCGCGATTCCGGGTGACCGGGGTGAAGCGCCGATTGCCCGCCAGGGAGATCTGATACTTGTCGAACTCGGAGCTGCCGTTGGGTGGCGACCAGTAGACGCGGAACGACGTCGAGGTCACCGACGAATTGTCGAAGGTGACGTTGAGCGGTCGCAGCGGCACCGTACGGTACTGGGCGGTCGTGGGCGCCGAGGTCTCGTCCTCGGAGACCGTCTGCACCGAGATGTTGTAGGCTCGACCTGTGTGACAACGGCGATTGTCGTAAGTTGCCCTTATTTTTTATGCATATATTTGAGCACGCGCGAGATGTCGAGATTTCAAGATTTAACGATGTATTTTCAAAAATCATATATATATATTGTGCTGTTTACGTATATACGTTGTGCTTTTGTTTTCTTTATTGATAGGAATTTGTTTTTTATTAACAAAATATTCGTGTCTGACGAGTTCTTTTTACGCCTGATTTTATAGAAAGTAACTGTATATATATATATATATATATACATAGTAAAATTTAAAAAATGGCAGATCGATAAAAAAGAAACTCTATAAGTATAAAAATTATTACAAGATACCTGGGTACGTACATGGATAGAAAATTTCTTTAAATATAGGTATATCTACCATTACTAAAGAGCATTATTATTTCCTTTATAATATTCAAGTTTCAACTGTAATTATTTTTAAGAAAAGAACGATTTATAAATTTTTCATAAAATTGAAACTAGTGATTATATCTATCTTTTCAGATTCTCTTCGTAATCTTGAGAAAAAAGGATTAAGAGACGGTATAATATTTATATGGTTAACATTTGTGGGATGTAAGAGAATTACAATAATATATATTTTTCAAGTGAGAAAGATGCTTTCTCCTATTTTTAGCCCAAAACAATGTGAACAAAACTAAAAAATACTATTCTTAATTATTAATTGGTTCGAAATTAAAAATACATATTACACGTAGACATATAATACAAGAAATAATGAAAACATTTCTTTTGTATAATTTAAGCTTAGAATTAAAATTAGATTTTAGAATTATTAGAGAATATTTTAGAATCGATGTTTTTGTTTTATTCGTATATTTTTATGTTATTCGTGAATATTAACTTTAATAAAAAATAATGTTCATTAAGTGCATTTTCATCATTATAATAATTGACTGAGCTCTAATTTCAATGGAAATGCTTTGAAAAAAGTTTGTTCCGATAAATTCTCGTTTGAATATAAATTTAATTATATTATATATATAATACAATAAAAGGTATTCCAACTGATATTTTGTAATAATTTTAACACGTCTTATAGTTAATATAAATTTAAAAAATACATGATTAACATAAAAAAATATGATCGACTCTTATTCATAATTAAGGGATAAAACCAAGCCTTAAAATTCATCCCAAAATCCGTGAAAGTTTCTAAATATCTCGGTTTAACTTTGATATTTCTCAACGTGAGAAATAAAGTAGAGACTAAATTGTTATAAAATTGAATATAAACAAGCGAAATTATCTAGTTATATATATATATATATATATATATATATATATATATATATATAATCAAGATGGAGTGAATTAGGGCTCTGCGCCGATATCTGTTAAAACTTACCCGGAATCAATCCTTTGAAGGCCGCTTGAGCGGGTCCAGGTGGCTCCGACTCCTTCTCGATGTAAAGCACGGACTCGACCGCGTCCTGCGGATCTATGCTGACCTTGTAATAGGTAAAAATGCCGGCCGGATAGGGCGGCTGCCAGAGCACGAGCAGGGTCGTCTCGTTCCTGAACCACACGATGAACTTGCCCGGGGTATTCGGCTCTGAAATCCAATGGACGGGGAAGATTTTCTTTAGTGACGGTGAAAAAAAAAATGTTTTATTCCCCCTCCGGCCCTTTCTCTCTTCGTCTTCATTCGACTCGGTAACGGACTTCTTTGGAAATTGGGCTTTTATCGAACGCTCGTACTAACGTGACCTTTTCGAGTCTGGGGACGAGGCTTAACAGTCGGACAGCGTACGCGGTGTTAATGGGGCGCATCCGAGGAATGTTAATTCAAAGGTAATGGAAAAAATAGATGGTATATATATATATATATATATATATATATATATATATTTAATAATTTTAATTTTTCGTTACCGGATACAAAATTTTGTTTACGAAGTGGGATATAAAACATAGGGTAGTTTCATGTAGATTCTTTTAATTCAAATTTTAACTAGGAACATATAATTATATAATTATTTTTCATTCTTTCTAATCTCGAATTTTATAAGCTATATATATATATATATATATATATATATATATATATATATATATATATATATGTATGTATGAATCAAATACATACGTTCTAATTTAATTTACATACATTAGCGTACGATTTTACAAGAAAATTATTTTCAGAACTACTTTTCAATTCACTTCAATGTTAAAATTATTTCAACTAAAGATTTAAAACGTATGGAATATAGAGAACCGATCATTATTAGGTCTTAAAGGATGCTCTTTCCAGATACTCGTTATAAATAATTATTCGAGAACTAAATAAATAATATATAATACATAAGAAAATATACAAAATTAATATTGTTACAGATATTTTTTTTTTAATTTATAAGGTCATTCAAATAATCTAATTTAATGTTTTAATTTAAGCAATAAAATTGATTAAAAAAATTTAATGCAAAATGTAAAACAAGTCTTTGGGATTATAAAGCAGAACCGATTTTACTCGGCTTAAAAATGAGGACAATATATACGAAATGGATTTTTTAAATTTAGTTTTCATTTGGATTTTTTCTTCATTAATATTTAATTCAACGGATTGCTTTCCAAAATTTAATTCAGTCAGGCTCATTAAACGTTCCAGTTTTCTTTTAACATTTTGATAGTCTTCCTGTTTATTTTTCTGTCTATATATATACATATGAACGGGTACAAAATTACAATACGCACTTCCGGTTTTCCGCGCTCTCTGCGCTCGCGGTGCGCCTTTTGCGACAAGACGTGTGCAAAATTCACAATGCGCGAAAGTAGTTCGTCCCTCCTTAATCTTATCGTCGATTCTATCTTGAAATTTCGCGCGCAGCTGCTATATATTCGCGAAGATACGTCAATAGTAATATACGTTTTTTTTTGCTTTAACGAACTCGGATTTCGAATGGAGAGACGAATCCCGATTAAATATTAACCAAATTATAATACGCTGCTGAATGTCTCAGTATTTGAATGGGATATAATGTGTATGTATATAGCTTTACTCTCCGGTATCGATTATATATATATATATATATATATATATATATATATATATATATATATATATAAAATATACGATTATTATACGCAGGACGAACGGCCTTAAAACGCACTTTCAAAATTTAATTTTCCAAGGCGTATCGTTTATTATTTACAGCGGCGCGTATATCAAATTGCAAATTAAAAATTTCACAAAGCCGTGTGCGCGCTAACTTATCCCCCCCCCTCCTCATTCCTGGAGGCCCCAATAATTCTCACTCACAGCGAGATTATATTTTATTCGAATTTTTCAAAAACTACGAGCACGTTGTTAAACTTCGACGCTCTTTCAAGGAGAGGCGAGAGCGGGAGAAAGCTCCATTAAACCGTCACAATGCCTCCCCCCCTCTCTCTCTCTCTCACTCGTTCCCCACACCCATGATCTCGCGCATATAATAAAGGGAAACCGCGTGGACGCGCGGACAGAGCGGACGCGAGAGGGGTTTGATCGATGCTTTAAAACTTCCCAGTAAATTGTGCACACGCCCCTTATATGTTTCGACGTTGCCAACCAGAGCTATACACACGCATATATACATACATATATATATATATATATATATATATATATATATAGCACGTTTGAAGCAGTTATAAACCAGGACTAGGATATTATAAATTTTTCAACGAAAACTAATTCACGTAACTTGTTTGCTCAGAAGGCAGGCACAATTCGTTTAGTTTTCCGTTGACAGTTATATTATAAGGAATTGAGTTGTGCTGAAATTTTCGCCGTAAATCGTGAATCGTTTCACTTTTTACAAGCTAAATGGCCTGTTCTATCGTCTTCGTTAGTGTATGCGTGTATGTGTAAATATATATATAATATCGTTCGTAATACATGTAGAATGGGTGTCTGTATATTATGCATGTATATACAATACAAAACTGACAAGGGGAGTCTAATAGTCATCGAAGAACCAATTACTTTTAGCCTTATAAAAAACGCGGATTCTATGTAATAAAAAAATGACTGCCTTAATGTTTTTTTATACCATTTAACCTTCATCCTATTTGTTTTTAATCGAATATTGTTGAGATAGGTCATAGGTTCTAGGCTGTAGGTTTCTAACTTAATACGGGGATCTTCAGAGTTATTGCTTTTTTCCATTTACGGTCTGTTTTTAGTCATATCAAATTTGAATAGTACATATGAAAAGAAATTCAAATTTGTTAAAAGCAGATAAGGTGCTAAAAATATTAATAGTTGGCATATTTAGCCAATATGGTAAGAATAAGCTTTTTGATATTGATTTACAGAAGCATGAATAAAAATTTCATCTTGTTGCTACAGAGGTAAGAAAGTTTAACTTCAATACAAGAATTCTGTATGTATTCATGCAAATGTAAATAATTGCTTTAGTTATTAGACGAGCAATTAATGTAATTTTTCAATTAATAATATAATTTTACTAGTGAAAAATAGATTATGCAGTTTCATTTAAGACGACAAGATCCAGTGACGAATATCTTTATATAAGAAAAAAATCTGTAAATAACAAAGAAAATTGAATTTAAACAATTTTCACGCGGAAATAAAAAAAAATAAGTTCACTGACACAAAAAGATAAAGTATTCGTGTTTTTTATTACATTGAACTACTTTTATCAAGATCGGAGCAATATGTGTTCTCTCCGATGACTGTAGAGTTCCCTGGTCAATATTTTTGAATTCATACACAACACCCTAGCCGTGCCTAGATTTCACTTTGTCGGCCGGTGGTGTTTTATAATCTTTTAGTGTAGTAGTTATTTTATATTTATTTCAGACCGTTGCGTCATCGCGACATTTGGTGGACTTATACAGTTTATAGTGGGCTCCCGAGACACTTTTGACTATCATACACGTATTTATACACACGCATATATATGCATCATCATATACTGACTAGTGGTGAAGTTCCTGCTCGTGTAGGCGACGCTCTCCTTCGTGTCGAGCACCGTGAACAGCTGGAGCGAGTACGTGGCGCCGGGCGTGAGCTCGCGGAGCGTGTACGGCGCCGCGTCCGCCGGTATCACCTTCGTCCAGGGATTGCTCGCGTCGTTGAAGCTCTGGACCCTGAGACGGAAGCCGGAGTAGTTGCCGTGGCGCGGCGGCTCCCAGTAGACGACCGCCGACTTGCCGCTCTTCACCGAGACCGTGAGATTCGACGGTGGATCGGGCGCTGAAAGATAGAGATAGATATAGCACTATATAATTATATATTTACATTATAGGTAATCACACTCGTTGGACAAGGAATGCTATGGGCAGCCGGGGGGGGAGGGAGCTTAGAGTTTGAAACACGGAATTCGAGTGCTTAGAGTTCGAACCACAGAGCACCGGAGGTTCTCGAAGAGTTTGAGCATCCGTGTATTCTTTAAGAGATCGCGATGATTCGTGAAAAATTCGAGAGACTTTACGGAGTTTCGATGGTTTTCTCAAACAGCTCGAATGAATTTTTACAGAGTTTCACTATATATATTGCCCATGATTCATTACAGAGTTGAAACGAGTCCACAGAGTTCTGATGGTTCTAAATAGAGTTCAAAGGACGTTTTAGAGTTCCAATGGTTTTATTTTAGTTTCAAGTTTTGTTTTTCATGATTCCTAAAACCATAGAGTGAGTACCCAGAATTCCAAAGGTTGTCGAAGAGTTCACGGAACTCCGATGATTCTGAAATAACTTCATCGAGTTCGGAGAGTTCCGACGGTTGTAAAGAGTTCTGATGAACCCATGAAATTATGATGGTTACGAAGTGAGTTCAAATGAATTTTTAAAGTTCTGCGAAGTTTTTCTTGATTCTTAATGAGTTCGCGCATCTCCTGTTGCTTCTTTTTATAGGAGTTTTCAGTCTTTGTTCGTTGAACGAAGTTCAACGCACGGATTCGCAATAATTCATATACAGTTCGCTCCATTTTTTTTTTTTGGCTAAGCGTAGAAGCTTCAACAAGAAGGCGTGAACTCGTTTAAACTTTGTAGAAACTTTTTCAAGCACTGACAAACCGTCAAACTGTGTGCAAACTTCGAGCTTCTTACAAACGCAAAAAACTCGTTGCGATCGTAGTTGAAGTTTTAGACAAACTCGTAAGAAATTATTGAAAATCCATTAGAAACTCTACAGGTTCATTAGAACGCTTTGATGAAACAATCGAACCATTGATGAAAAGTTCGATTGGAATCTGCAGAGTTCGAAATAAAGAAATTTTTACGGCGAGAAGCCGCTCGCTCGCCTCGGAGGGTGTGGTAAAATTTTTCTCGAAAATTTGTCTGTGCTAGAACTTAACAAAGAGAGCGACTGCTGTTATAGAAGACAGCGTTGATTTATAAATAAATTTCAGTGACCTAATTTCAATTGATCACAAGAGAAATATAGCTATACACTATGAATATGTTATGTATTAAAATTTTTATTTCGAACGAATTGAGTTTTTGACGAGTATAAAATTATTGACAAACTAAACTTTACAAATAAAGTTATTCGTTAAAATTTTATACATTCGGAATAAAAATATTCGATATTATTAGTAAACTACTATTGGTAATAACGATTAAATTGTAAATAAACTCGAATCTATATTATAGATTGTTTAATATAAAAGAGATTTCGCCGATATTTTGGCTTAGACATGCACAAAGACACTCATTCTTTTACTTGGAAATCTATTATTTGAGAAAAAAAATGAATAAAAATGTTTAAAAGATATGTGTGATAACATTATCCACGCTATCCTTATCGAAAGAGACGAGGCAAAAATTACCACGATTCCTTGAACGCGCCATGACTATTATAAAACACTCGTTCCTCTCGACGAACTCGCCTAACCCTATGTAACGATTACGCGCAACTCTTGCACCCGATGATAACTGGCTTTTTTTTGTTCATTCGTTATCTCACGGACGCGCTTATGCCGCGGCTACCGAACCTCGACTGTCGCGCGCGCTGACGCGCTCTATGCTCCCGGCTCTGTCTTCTTCTATATAGGTGAAAATATTCTATAAATATAATACCTTTGCGATGCGGCATACCCCAACCCCCCTGCCCCACCCATCCACAACTCATCGTTCATTGACGAAGCCGTGCGTACGGAGAAATGTGTAGTAATTGGCAAAAATAAAACGTGGCGCAGGTGCCAAGAGATGCGAGACACGCTCATGTACAGAGAGAGAGAGAGAGAGAGAGAGAGAGAGAGAGAGAGAGAGAGAGAGAGAGACGGAGAGAGGCTCAATAAACTCTATATGATTATTCGTTCCGCGAAAGCGGCTTCGATCGCGCGCATAATATACTCGGGCCAGTTGTCCCAAGAATCTGTCAACGCTCTCGTTTCCCACAGCCTAATATCGAATTAGGTCGAGACCTTCTCTCTTTCCCTCCCACTCGCAAATCTGTAAAATATAGACAGCGTTTACTTGGAATCATTCGAGCCAAGGGAATTTGGTGCAATTCTTTTAGAAAGTCTTTAATAATAAAACGCGATTTATATATGCTACAGGAGCTATAATACGACTACGCTATAATACAGAGCCTACTACTACATGCCCGTGTCGCAATATGGAAATCTACGTTACCGGCAACGCATGCACTTTATGTATAACCAACCATATAAAGATGCCCGTATGCATCTGCCCTTCACCAGCGAATTCTCTTTGTTCCTTTGATATACAACCCCTTCTCCTACCTCGACATTCACCGACATCGCGTTGACAAATATTGTCCCCGCGTAGAAAAAAAGAAGCCAGAAAAATTCCCAACGGACTCCTTTCAAAATAAATGCAATAACAATGTTTAAACCATAATTCAAAACGTTACGCGCGGGTGCGTCGACCGTAATCAGCGTGCGTGTTGATATATATATATATATATGATAGTGCCGATTCTTCTCTCTAATTTGCAATATTACGCATGTATAGCCGCCCATATTATATTCATATTTTAAAACATACGGGGCACTGTAGCAGGCCACCTTCGGGCGGCATTCGCGCTCCCGAGAAAATTGACATCATCGTCGAGCTCAACGGACGGGCGGCATCGGAGCGCGCCGGCGTCGCGTGACCCAGAAGCGAAATTTCGCTTATTCGTGCAGCCGTAACGAGAATGTGATAGAGAAAGAGAGAGGGAGAGAGAAAGAGAGAAAGAGGAGAGAGGCGCAGAGAGAATGAGCGAACGAGTGAGTGAGAGCTGCCAAAGCCAGTCCTCGTTTTCACAAAACTCGTCCGCTCGCCACGAATTCATTACGCGCCCGTAAATTGAACAAAAGAGGTACGGGTTTTATAGGAGGGACAGAGAAAGAAAGAGAGGGGGGTGCAGAAACGTTTTATGAAGAATGTCGCGCGCTCCCTCGATGCGAACCAATGCGAACGTTATGTGAATGCGCGTCGGTGCTGCAAAGTGCTATGATGAAGATAGGCGCATGGTCGTTCTTATAATCATACAACAAGACAATCGAAAGGCAACGCGCAAAGAAAGTATATGGACGCGGCACATTTTTCTAATTTTATTTTTGAAAAATTTCCTCGATAATCGAAAAAGAATGATAATAATAACCTCGTTTTTTCTTTCTGGTTAAAATTAAGTTTAAATCATTGATAAAATTCTTCCCCAGTTTTCAAAACGAATTTCGTAGAGCCTAGACTCTAGTGGAAGGTAGATAGCAAAGTACAGAAGGATCTGTTGCAGGGATTGTCGAATGAAATTTTTACCGATCGAGCATAAAATAGACTTTTCTAGATACTGTTATATTTCAATACAATAAATTATTGTAAATTTAAATCTATCATGGCCTTTATAAAGAACGTACGTTCTGAATTATTACTGTAAACAGACGTACAGAAAAAGATTTACTAACAATTTGCAATGATTCAATGTTTATTTGTAATATGGAATGTTAAGAATAGAGCATATTCTACTCATTCGGTATAAAAGAGCAGTGATCCTAGCGCTTGGTACCTTCTAGTTTGCAACAACAATAGTACTCCAAGTTAAAAAAAATTTTTTTTATATACTTTGTAATTCCAGAATGCAAATGCGGGCATCTTTTCTGCTAAAGGAAATAGAACATTGTTTCAATGTCAATTCTTCAAACAAATAGGATACAGATATTTTATAATATTTTATAGCCGACAACTCATAGAGAAAAAAAAATTTTTTAATTCATTCTCCAACCGGTAAAACATGAAAAAGTTATATTTATAGTTGACATTTTACTTTTGTTTTTTAGTCCAACTGTCCAATCGTAGTGAACAAACACCTTTGGAAAAGTCTAAATGGGACAACCTATTAATTCATTAATTAATGATTTTGAATGATTTATAACCAAAAAATGATTGCATAAACAATGGTCTTAACGATAAACATTTGAGCATTCTCGCATTTTAAAATTGTAAAGTTTTGGCGATTTTATCAACAGTTATTTTAGAGATGAAATTTTAGGGTCTAAATATGTATGGTTTTAAATTATTCAAAAGGATTTCTTAAAGTTGAATTAGGAAGTATGTTTTTGAATTTTTCAACAATATTAATCCATCACAGTTGTACTAATAGTAAAAGTTGCGCAAAAATAGGAACATTTGAAATTTATAAAATCACAACAAACAGATTATGCATTTCTCAAGGATGTGCCTTAAAAATGTTTGTTTCAAATGGTTTTTATTATTTGGATAAAGCCTGCCCGTTATGAAATATTAACTCCTTTTTTATTCGTGTAAACGACTGTGATGAAAATCATGTTCTATCTCGATTAACGAAAAAAAGATCTTCGGATTTCATATTGTCCGTTATGATTTCTTGCTTCAAGGTGTTTAAGGGGACGTATTCTGGATTTCAAATTGATCTGGG
The DNA here is from genome assembly GCA_018907035.1 of Sycobia sp. Sy_11. Taxonomy (NCBI): domain Eukaryota; kingdom Metazoa; phylum Arthropoda; class Insecta; order Hymenoptera; family Epichrysomallidae; genus Sycobia; species Sycobia sp. Sy_11. The sequence continues at coordinate 382,967 of JACCIC010000058.1, read as the reverse complement.
TTGAAATAACTTTCTAAATAGCTCCAGGACTAGTCGATGAAACATTTTTTATCATTTTAATAAACCAAAATCATAAACAGCGACGCGACGAGAAGGTAAGGTAGTCCATGTAAATTTTCCCACAATTACTTGTCATGAAAATTATATAGCAGTCACAAGCTCGTCGAGACAGAACAATCACAGTTCGTATAGTGAATATGCGTAAACAAGTTAATAAGCCCTGATTAAAACAAAAAATTAAAGCGAAAGTATATTATCTCAACAGATTTATAATGGCTATTTTATTTTATGCGAGACACGTATAAAAAATTTTTGTAAATACCGTATGCGTCACAGTAAACTTGCGCGGCATTATGTTTAGCGAGGACCGGATCGTGGGAGAATTTTCATAACTGATAATTAATTAAATAATCGGTATAAAATTTTATTTTTATATCACTTCGTTATATAATTTACCAGCTAATAGATACATTTACGCCACTTTCCTATTATGACAAAATTACAAAAAATTTACGTTGGACAATAATTATTTCAATAAATTAATATTCTCACACATCTAGTACCTGGAAATGCCGTTTTTATATTTATATCATGTGGCAGATAAAGAATGGATTAAATTAATTTTAGACAAGTAAAAACTTCCTTTGTAATTTTGCGTTGAATTACGAATTTAATTTATATTTATTTTATTTTAATTTTTATTTAATTTATTACATTAATTTTACGAATTTATTAGTTCGATTTATTAGAAACTATTGTCTTCTTTATTGCCTTCTTTGACACGTTGTTATATATATATATATATATATATATATATATATATATATATATATAAATTAAAAATTAATAATTTATTTTGCGGGTAAAAAACATGAATTATTTAAAAAAACTAAAATGTCCTCGACAGTTATACTTATTATATTGTATGACGTAACTATTAAACATTAGCTTGATTTTTATTATACTACATTTTAAAACAAATTTCCACTGCGATAAAAATAATTATATAAACAGACATCTAATAAGAATTAAGCTTTTTCATACACATATTTCTTATTGAGGCTGAAGCTCTCTCTCAAAGAGATATGAAACTTTTTGTTTCTTTTTTTTTTGGCAAATTTTTTAGAATAGAAAAAGTAGTACGTTAGCCGGGCCAATTGCTTCAGATAGTTTCGGCTGTGTTTGACTTTCGCAACGAAATTTTTTCAACATAAAACTGTAAAATAGAGTGAGATTATTTATGCGCATATTTGTAGATGCCCGCCTCTAATTTTTTCGGGTAAAATATAGTCAGCGTATAATTCATAACTGAAAAAAGCCATGAAAAATACACGCATTTTCGGATAATTTTCATTCAGTTAAAGTAAGGAAAACTCAAAGTTATTTTTTTGTCAAAATATATATTTTTTTAAAGCTGCATAAATACGTTCGTTAAAATGGAGACAAAAGAGGCTCTAATGAATATGTATGCATAAATTATTGTCTCTCTTTCATGACTTTACGTTGCAAAAATACTCCGCTGCAAATTTTACCTGAAAGTATATTCCAAGAATTTTACTGACTGCAATTATTATTTTTTTCCATCTTAAACAAATTCTCTTTCCCGAAATAGCTTTTTTTAGTCTTTGTAAACGGAGGAATTCAGATTAAAGGAACTCTCTATCTAGCTATGCAAATTCATCATACCAGGGAGTTACGTCCAAAGTTCAAGCAAGATCTCTAATGAGTTCTCTAATAAGGAGTGTTCGCGACATTTTGCTGACTGATTTAGTCTAGATTAAGCAACGTAAAGCGATCATTAAAACCCAAATAAGTCTGGGAACGTTTCAGGACTCTTCCATTCTCAAAATATGAGTATTTATCCACTTACAATGGTAATATTTACCATAAATTCAATTTGATCTGCTGTGTAGCCTGAGGAATTTCTTGACAATAGAAATGCATAAATTAAACAATAAAATGTATAATTTTTTTAACTCCTGTTTACAAAATCACATTGTCTTCCATTGATACATATACTAAAAATTTATTTATTTTTATATATAACCTCATCATTAGATATTTTTTCCTTTAAATAGTATTCTTTCTTCCACCTGATTCTTCCTTCAAAAGCAGAGATTTGCATTAAAAAATATCTCATATTATATGCTGCATCCAATTTATGTAGTGCTAAATAAATATTCTAAGCAATAAATGTATCATGTTTTCGGGATGAAAGGGGTGCCAAAACTTAGCAGAGGTCATTTTGCATGTAATCAGAGTTACCTTGGTAAATATGGTCTAAATTTCATTCCATTTCCCAAATATTATAACCTCTTCTTGCAAAAGATCGAATGCGTTTGTAAAGTACGAAAACGTTTTCTCAAAATTTCGATGAATTTTAAAATAGTTCGCAAAGTTAAAACGATTTTTCAAAGCATTGGGATGAGTTGGACATTTTGATAATTTCAGAAAGATTTAAAATGACTTTGTAATGAAATCAACAAGAATTTCTCTCGCTTTTAATTTTTAGAACGTAGGGGTTTTCAAAAAAGTTTACAAGAAAGTTCGGCAATTATTACTAAGGCTTAGAATGTGAGAAATTGTGTTGAAATTTCGAACACTTGTTCGAGCCTTTGGAATCTTTAAACTATATACAAGTTGATCGAACTTTTGAGAAAATTTACCTTGACTAGCTAATTTAACTGTTTGAATAGTATTTAAAGCTCTGATTTGCTAGAGATTACATTGTAAATGACCGGGTATGCTCATTTGAAGCCTCTTTTCAAAATCATCAGAACTGTTTGTGAACGCTTATCAAGAACAAATTCAATCTCTCCCCTAAATCATTCGAACTTTACTCCGTGAATTCGCCATATAGAATATACCCAACTGTGTATTCAAACTTATTAAGACTCCTTAATGAGGACTCACTTGCTTTTTAAACAGGATCTCCTCTGTACGACAGGAATAAGCATCTTCAGTCACATACTTAGTATAAGACATATATTATATACGCATTCGCTATGCGTACACATGGGGAAAGCGAGTGGAAAGAGGCGGGAGGAAATGCAGAACGGCGCAATATTGTATCGCGCGATATTCATCTACAGTAGATACGTATATACTCACGGGTAGTAATGGAGGCGGTCCAGGTGAGCCAGTCGTGGAGCGTGTCGTTACTGTAATAGAGCCAGTACTCGTACCTCGTGCCGGGCAGGCCCTCGCTGAATTTTATCACGTCCCCGATGTCGGAGGCGGCTATCGTCGTGTTTGGCGGCGGGTAGCCGACCCGGGGCGTGTAATCCAGCCGGTACCAAGCGCCGCCCTGGCTGAGATTTCCCGGTATCTCGATCGCCAGATCGGCCGAGAGCGTCACCTGCGGGGAAAAGGGATGAAAATGTGTAGCCTCCTTAAATGTATATTTAGATGCGTTGTATATAATAAATTTTTATAAATGGTTGGAATAAAAATTTATCACACCCGCTCTAAAGAGCTACGTCTATATACGACGAATTAAAATGAGATGTTCATCTTCATATATAAGTGCGGTTTAAGTTTAAATTATAGACTCTTTGCACAAACTCCATATATGGTAGATAAATTCATATATTATCATATAGGAAAAACACGTTGCTCAGAAATATGATACAATATATTATATTAAAATTAAATTAACTATTATCATTTAAGTTTTTTTACTGTATGTATAACAAAATTATTAAGAGATTATAATAGTTCTCATAATTCAAAATAACGTAATGTGTATGTATAGATATGCAATTTGAAAACTTTCTAAAATTAAAAAGTGATCGAATCGTTGTCTTTACATTGAATAGAATAAACAATAATCTTATATTGAAAAAAGTTTTCTCGTTTTTCTGCATTATTATTATAATGATTGCACATCGCAAGACTAGTTAAAAGAAATAATAAAAAATAATGTTGTGTGTGTGTGTGAATGTGTGTGATACACACTTTGGTGCTGATGTATCGATGACAGGGAGATGGATAAATAACGATTTATTGTATAGATATATTATACTCGATTCACTATAAAGTAAATTATAAGTTTTTTTATCTATTCTATCTGAGAAGATACCTTTGATGAACTACAATCAAAATGAATAATAATTTAATACGAAGATTTTAATCTCGTATTTTGAGTTCGGTAAAAATCATTAATAATAAAAATTAAAAATTTCATAATGCTTAGTCCGAATAATTTATCGATAAAGAGAATCTAGCATTGATTAATTGTTCGGATATGGTAATTTTAATAATTTGTATTTTTATTCATTTATTAATTAAAAATAGTTCTATCTTTTATGACTGAAAAGATTTTGATACTATGCATTTGATTTTGTTTGTTGAGCAAAATACGTGAAATACAGAGGTGTTCGTTTGCGAATCAATTGAGCACAATCAAAGGCTATAAAATATCGCCTTTTTACAATCGATTCATTAATGACTTTATACCAATTGATTACTTTGAAAATGTGCCTTAACATTTTCTGAAGATCTACAGCAGAGATTTTTTGCACTAGAATCAGAAACAATAATCTTTCTTTACATCATATACTGTATTCTTATACAGTACATATCAAAAAAGAGAGCTGTGACTTTCCAAAGATTTAGCGATTAAAAAAAGATCAAAGCCTCTTTCGTTTTTACCGTCATTTATCGCTAAATCTAGCATTGAACGCGCTTATATCGACAATCATATAATTAGCTTATTAAAACTATATCGTTAAATATATCAGTAAAAAAAATTAAAAAAAAATAAAAGAGAAAGAGATAAATTATAACACGAGCTTCTGTTCATCCGATAATAAAATCTTTGAAAAGAAAAGCCAGTTATCTCTATATATATATATGTATATATAAACATAAACCAATGAATGCCCTCGGTCACCAAACTGCTGTGCCAGGGGTAGGGGAGAGAAACAAGAGCGAGGACACAGAAAGCAATATTTCGACATACGCTCGAAAAATGGGAAGAAAAAAAGAAACAGTAAGACAGCCAGAGTATTCAAAATTCTACGGTTCGTTAATCCGCCCGAGACGCAATGAAATTAAATATCAAGAAATGTCTTGCTCGCTGCTCTCTCTCTCTCTCTCTCTCTCTCTCTCTCTCTCTCTCTATATATATATATATATATATATATATATATATATATATATATATATATCTATTTCATTATGATAGATCGGCCAATCAACTTTCTAAATAAAATGCGGTAACACTCGAGTATCTGCTGAGATATTATCACTGCTGAATCGATATGCGTATATATATATTATAACTCGAGTTCGATTAGTCGAGACTCTTCACCTGAGAGTAACGCAAAAACATTTTTGTCGGTTAGTATATATATATATATATATATATATATATATATATATATATATATATAAGCCCACTGTAAAATTTTCATGATAATAAAATCGTGCCTGTGTACGAATCGCCGCCGATGACTTTAATATCAGATATATAATTTAAGTTTACGTTTGAAACGTAGGGGAATTGCGCATAAGAATGCTAAAAGTGTAAGATTTTAAAAATCATTATATGAACCCAACTTCTAGGGCATAATGAAAATTGGTAAAATTTAGTTGAGAAAGAAGCTAATTTAATTGTATAGTGATTGTTCATTAGCGGCGAGCTTTTGAAGCCACTTTTTTGATCGGTGATAATCACGCGACCACTAGTGCATATTCACTGATTGAGAATTAAATATACACGCGCACACGCGTCAGCGAAGAGACTATACTTTGCCAACAAAATTTCCGCGAATCAGCATTGGAGACGAACTAAAACTGTAATATAAAAGTACACGATCAACTCCCGTCCCGAGCTGCCTCGCGTATCCCGCGGGCCGAAGCCCCAACCTTTGCATTTGCATACATTGCAATAAGCTCGAGCGCAAACCTCCACCCACATGCCAGTCCTACATTTCCATTCCGCGCACCGTGGAGCCTTATATATATATATGTCATAGTCGAGTCGCGCACCGTTAACGTTGGCTCGGAGGTCGCATTATTATACGCGCACCACGGCGTGACGTCACACAGCGCTCGCGCGCAAAATTTTCCATCAAATTTCCGTCCCACGCAACGCTTACCATAAGTCGTACCCCTCCCTCCCTCCCAGATTCTCGTTCTACCGTGTATGTATAACGTTAGTTTGTTCGCTCTCTCTCTCTCTCTCTCTCTCTCTCTCTCGTCCCTCGCGTCTTCGTCCCCGTCAGCGAGGTGCGCACCGTTACTTGCAACAATCGAGCGCCCCTCTTCCCTCCCCCTCCCACGGCTCCTTCTTCGTTCACTCCGATGCGCGTATATCACAGCCTCTCTGGGATTCTCTCACCGTGCGTTTAGCGCGTAAATCAGCAAATGGCGAAGAAGACGACGGCGAAGACGACGATGGCGATGATGACGATGACGGCGAGGAAGAAGAAGAAGATGATGATGATGAACAAAATGAAGAACCGGGTGCTATATTGTAATCGCCGTTTATATGCGCGCGAGCGCGCTCGAACTGCAGCTGATGCGCTTGATGCTGTCGGAAGAGAGCTCTCTATAGTAACCCGCGAAAGTATAGAGGATGGCGGCGCGGTTCTCCGATCGCCTCCCCTACCGTTATTATATATATATATATATATATATATATATATATATATATATATATATATGTACGGGTACATTGTGTTTTATAGGCGAATGGAATTCCAAAACATCCGCCCCCTCCTCCCAATCTATCTTTCATGGCGGGTTGCGCTTTGAAACGTGGTGCTAAGAAGACAGGTATGTGTTTTACTCCCCGCTCGACCCCTCTCTCGCTCCTTGGTAATATATTATATATATATATATATATATATATATATATATATATATATATATACATATATCTTTAATAAAGAGAAGTCAAAGCGAAAACGGTAATGTATGCGTGTGTGATCATGTTACTACTATCTTTACATGTACAGGGTATCCAAAAAGTTCCAGATAACATACAAAACCTAACTAACCTTACGGAACTATTGGACACCCTAAATAAATATATACATAGGAATGTGTGTACTATGTATGAATGAATATAATCCATAATAGTATCCATGATAATACGCGCCAGGAGGTAAAACATTCTTATAGATTTATACTTACTCAGTTATTTATAAAGATATTTTTATGCTGCTTATTTCCTTAATGTTCTCTCTTATTATTGTAATAGATATGTATATACTTCTAAGTTGAATAAGTTTAAAAGGGATATAATACTTCTCTTATAAAATCGATTAGTCAGTTGCACTTATAAAGTTTAAAATCGATTCTAATCCATCTTCATTGATGAAAATATCCTCCTATAGTTGAGCGATTGCCTATCCCATATTCTTTTTATAAAAATATGTATAGACTATGCTATGGCTTTACGCGTCGATCACATTACTCACGCATGTAAGCCAGGACTAATTGGAGCGGAATGGTAAATATTGGAAAATTAACTACCAACGTGCGTAATTAGTTTTTTTTTAATCATCTAGAGCTTTCAATCAAACAGTAAAGTCTTTTTCAAAAACGTGTATGTGGCTAAAGAAGCTTGCAAACAATGTCGACAATGTCTAAATAATGATAATTCTTAAATATGAGATTAGAGAACACGCATAAAAAAATACTATCATTCTCTTATAATACAAAATTTTCAACTACAATGGAGTTGTTCGTCTCTATTTATTCCTGACTAAAATTAGTCTCTCGTACTCCCATATTCGATATTGAATATTTTAATGTACCTTTTCTAACTTCAAAGCAAATCCTGTATCTCACTCTCACTCTCTGTCTTTCTCGTATTCTATCTTCCTCATCTCTATGATCGCTGACTAACATGCATACATATCAGATGTCCGACGGACAAGTATGTTCAAATCCTAAACATACTCACATTATCCGTATTCTTACAATGTTATAGCGATTGGTTCAGAAATAGTTAGGTCTTTTCGTAATGGAATCCAAAATGTCCTTTTTACCAATATTACATGCAAAATTCAAGCGGATTAAAAAGTAAAAAATTATTATATCTGTACTTTTAAAACAAGCCATGGTGCAGTTCGTTAAATTCACCCAAGCTTTCCGAAAAACCTTATTTCAAAATTTGACTTTTGCGTGGGAAAATCGCAAGTGAATGCGAGAAAGATACAGCAATACAAAATATATAAAAAGCTTACAACTGGTTGCTGCTTATGTATAAGACCAATTCGTCAAAGTCGAGATTGCTTTTGCAGCGCATCTAACATTTGTATATCGTAGTTGTTCTAGTCCGTGTTGTAGCCTCAATTCTGACGAGAACAGTCTTTACCTGATTTATAACTTTTTTTTCTTTTGCACAGAGGTGACAAGGGATAATGCATGCGATGAGAAGCACCGCCGACTCAGAGACCGTAGGTATAGGTACACTACGATGCGCAGTGTCCATCTTCGTGTGACTGTTGCCATTCTTTATCTACAGTTCAGTGATCAGTGGAAAGTTCATTTGTTCTTGTACATTACACAGATTGATAGCCTAGGACTCCATCTTGCTAGCAACTACAACTGGAATCTAGCTTAATGACTGAACTGCAGTTCAGAGAGCGTCGATAAGGCATTACGTCTGTATTACGCCATCATAATTACCCATACGGGTATATCGGCTCTTGCAAATTGTCTTTTCTAGTCCAGAATCATTCTGCAACCACAAGATACCCTAGACTACTTCTTTAATTTATAATAATACTATGCGTACTAATAATAATAACAGTGAATAATATTAGTAGTAGCAATTTTTTCTTCATATTTCTACTACACATAATGCGCGTCCATTCTTTGAGGATGTATACAGCCGATGTTTTTGTATCGTTAAAATCAATCATAAATATAAGCATTCGTGCCATTTTAAATGTGATCCTATAGATTTTTAAAGATTCATGTACGCATTTAGTTTATATAACGTAACGCCACAAAAATAATTCGTATAGATAGATTCGAGGGAAATGATTGTAAATTACTACAAGCGCTCTACAAGCAAGATAGAAATACGCGAATATATATCCCGGAAAGGAATATCATAACTCACAGAGAGATATAGCGCTCTCGACGTCTTACGCGATGATTACTTTCAAGCGCCGATGGAGGAGAGCGTGAGCCGCGCGCGGACAATTTCGGTCGCGCGACTGCGTTCGCAATGAGAAGTTTCCTTTTACAGTAGACGTATGCATGTGTATATATATATATATATATATATATATATATATATATATATATATACTGGACGGTATTGCATAACGCATGCTGCGCAGGAGAGCCCAGAGCCCGCTTGACTTATGGAAGAGAAAGAGAGCAATTATGTACTTTCATTTAGAAATTGCACACTTGGCGCGTGTATATATACCTTAACCGCAATGAATTATGACGCGCGCGTTTTCGGTATCCCACTGCTACGCGAAGATTGTAAGAATCGGAGCGGTTTTGCGCTGATGGGTACGATATTTCCGGAAATGCAATTCTTGGAGGAACAAATCTTTACCGTCCCTCGATTACTCTTGAAATATAAGCGTGGAGAAGAATTCCTGCCTTCTGGGAGTTTTTTTATATCGGGTGACATAGATTTGATGCTGGGATATACTCTCTGATACTTTATATCGCTTGTATTGAATGGAAAACAGCTTCTTGTGTTTCGGTTACATTACAAGAAGACTTCTCTTAAAAAATCGTAAACATTCTGTTGGGAAACACGCACTTTCTGCTCCCAAGAAATATTTAAACAAAATCAGCATCACACGATCTAATTAATTATAATGAAAAGAGTCGCAAAAGTCGAGGAAATACGTCTCGCAATCATATAGAAGTCATCGAACGTTTGGCGATATTACTTTTCACGCAGTGGATGCTAGACTTTGAGAGTCTAATTTCATAGTTTTTCAGAATGTTACGAAATCAACGGCACAACTGTCATGAGTTTCGTAGTTCTAAGGAAGCGCAGACAATTATTACTAGGAAAATGATTGTAAAAAAAATTAAACATCGCAACGCTCGGCTAGTTTAACAATATTTTCTTGATTATCAACAGTAGTTCGACAATCAAACCATTGTGAAGGTAGGATTAACGCGGTTTGTTGTATCATTCTTATTATATAATTATGTTTCACGAAGCGTTCAGCTAGTCTTGAATTAACTTTAACCGATTGCTGTGTCGGAGTTAAATTATTTCATTTTGATTTTGATATTTTCTATTATTTTCTATAACATTCGTTGATGTTACTTTCAGGCTGTTTTAAAATATATTCAAAGAATTCCAAGCTTTAATTAATTTGAAAATTTGTTATTTGGTAAACTATTATTCTATACATTAGGACTAATGTTACAGCGTCATTTGTCCATCTCAGAATCTAAGATTTCGCTGAACTTATACTGTACGCATTCAATATGTCAAAAACGCAAAGAAGCGCACTTACACTACACCTTTAAAATGAATACGAAATCCAAATTAATTTCCGTTTGAAGATTCAAATGCGAAAAGACTGCTGGTACGTTCAAGCGAGCCGATACGAAAAAAAAAGTTTAAGTACGACCTTAACGCAGTCCGTCTAGTTTATTGAACACAATAGCCAAATTAAGCCATCACATTACAAGCACAACTCATCTCCTACTTGATGGACTCTCCTCGCACACCTACCTATATCTCGTTCATCATCTTTTCAAGCGCATTATAGCGCCGTCCATACTCCATTTTCCGCTCGCTCTTAACTCCGTTCGACCGACGTGCGAGCTGCCGCTCGCTCGCTCCAGTATGCACACAAAAAAATGAGGTAAAAAGTTGGCAAACGGAAAAAAAGGAAGAAGTGGAGTTTCTCTCTCTCTCTCTCTCTCTCTCTCTCTTATAGTCTTCCGCTCGCAGCCAATGAGCCATAGCCGCATAACTTCCACATACTTACACGTAAAGAGTGAGAGAGAGCCGGAAGTAAAACTCTCGTGCCTCGTCTCATGTGTGTCGGCGGATGCGCCGCAAAGGAAGAGAGTCTCTCGCCAACTCCGAGCGACGCGGTGCTGGCGTGCTCGTCGTTGGAGTATAATATGTACCGGCCCATTAGAATGATTATGCCATTATTTTCGCGGCCGTGGATTATTATACGAAATAGTAAGTGTGAGCTTATGCGCGCGAGTGTGTATGGGCGCACGCGCGCATGTATACGTGTGACGGAGAGTGGCAGTGTATCCCAAGTAGGTATACATATAAAATAATTAGAGCTTCCCGTGCACGGCAGGCGGATATGTGGAGTTCTCGGTCATCCGGAAACATAATTTAAAAATACGAGTCAATCTGCTATGGCTTTTCCACCATACATAATTGTGTAATGGAAGTATCTGAATGTGAAAAAAAGGAAGAGGAAAAAATTACCATTATATATAAATACGATGTATATGCATATACTAGCAGAATAGTGTATATAGATTATGTAGGATGCACGTAGCATTCACGTACGTCGGTGTATCACGATAAAAAGGACACAAATAATGTAGAACTCAATAGTCTAGTTAAAATGTAGCAGTAATTGGTATAAAAAAAATAATTTTGCAACTAATCTGCTCGATTGAAATTTCGAAAAAGCGAAGAATGGAATTTTCTGAAGATGATTTATAGTCTTCAACTAATGCACTTCGTTAATCGTTGATATAGCTGCGCCATTCAGGGCATTCAGTTATAGAATTTTTTTGTATTACTGGATTATTTATTACTTTTTCCTAATAATGATGGCAATATGTTTACTTCGTCGTAATTCCAATACCTGGTAAATTAAACGACCATAAAACGCAATTCCAGAAAAATCTCAAGGATTCTAAAAAATAAAAATAATCTTATAACTAAGAAATAAAATTTAGAATTAAAAAATAACGTAAATTAAATTATGTATTCTTCATTTTATAGATCGCATGTTGGGATATGCAATAGGAAAACAGGATATTTCGTTCAGAAAAAAGATTAAAATATCCATTATTAGAATCAATTACAATGTTTTTTGGATTACGATATATTAGGAAATCTTAAAAAAGCCTATGCAGAAGGAAGTTGTTTAATTCAGAATCACGACATACTGTAGTAGTTTATAAGGCGTGTCTTAAAAATAATTTTCAGCCTGTTATTTCAGTTCTACCAATAATACTTGACATCGGCAAATAAAAGCATCAGAAAAAGTGTAGAAGTAAATGTTTGGATTTTGAAATTCAGCTTATGAAAATTCGTTATGAAATTCAAACGAGATCGAATTGCAAATAGAAAATATCCCTCTCTCTCTCTCTCTCCCTCCCCCCTCTCTCATTCTCCTGTAACGCTCATTATTTAAGCATGCGCATTTCTTATACTTTCATTAATCCATATTTGCAGCAAGCTGACAATTTCGAGGCATTACGTTCGCGAGACAGCTGGAATGTGCGTTGGAAAAATATAGGCTGCCAGTGGCGAACTGGCGAAGTATTGTATAACACGCGCGCGCGCTAAAGCGAGGTTGTAATTTTTTCCGATTGAAAATAAATATAAGCTGTACTGCAGGACTCGATACTTGTTCTGTGAATAAAATACTTGTGAGACTTGAAGAAAATTAACGCTTTTTCGAAATTGAAAAGTGTCTACGTTATAATTAAAATTTTTTTAAAACAGTATAATATAGTAGTGCTGGTTGCGAATATAATATTTTTCTAATACAGCATTTCTTCGTTTATTCGATCCGCGAATATACTTACGACTTTGCCAAGAAATTCATTGCGTTTTAAATTTATCGTAATGTTTTGATAGATTAAAAAAAATAATTCAAATGCAATATTATTTTTTTTTTTTCGATGGCTTTTACATCCATATGTATGTATAGAAACAACAGTTCCTGAGAGCTAGACTATATATGTATATACTTTATTCATAGCGGATTTCAACGCTTTAAAACCAAGTATGACATTCCGATATTACAATTTGAAGCATGTATCATAATAATAAAAATGAAAACTTCACTTTGACAGCATAACTGAATAATGACTTAACTCTCTTGCGCTCGCTCCTCGTCTTGTTATGATTACGCTCGAGTGCGCGTTCTTGACAATATTATATATATATATATATATATATATATATATATATATATATATAATAGAGAGAGATTATACCTATACATTTTGCTATAATCTCAATTAACGAGATATGTGCCTTGAGGAACGAGACAGAAAATAAGGAGCATTGCATATATACATCGGCTCACCGATGTGTTTTACGTGAACGGAAAAAAAAATCAATCGCAAAGTCAAAGCGAGACAAGTAAACATTTTTTTTATATGAATAATAATTACGTAAACATAACAAAATTAAAATTTCCTACATCCGCTGCTGCCTTTATGTGTCAGGCTTAATACCCTTCAAAAGCCTCACCTAAACCCCATACAAATAGTGGCAATAAAACAATTTACAATGCATTGCAGATGCAACAGCTTGCAAACACACGCAGGCACGCACGCGCACTACATCACTCAATCGCAAATCCGTATAGATAACCATCATATATATATATATATATATATATATATATATATATAGATAGATAAAGCACGTCCCATCTGCGGTATTCTGTATCCTTAGTATGTATGTGTGGGTATCTTAAAGTGCGAATCATCAGCCTGTCTATATACTTCCAATTTTCTTTTTTTTTCTCTTCTTCCTCTTGCTACTTCTTTCATTACTCCGACGAGTTCCCAGAAATTCTCTCTTCCGATAAGGGGAGATGAAGGAGAAGAGAGAGAGAGAGAGAGAGAGAGAGAGAGAGAGAGAGAGAGAGAGAGAGAGAGAGATAGAGAGAGGCAGACAGAGAGAAAGAACGGAAATCGAGCAGTTTACCATTCAAAAGCGCTTCTCTCTTCCCCATCAAAATGAGCTTTGATGTCTCTCTTTTTTCCGCTTTTTCGCGCATCATCTCTCCCTTTCGACCGCCATTCTATCCTCCCTCTCCCTCCCTCCCTCTCTCTCTCTATCTTCATATTTACACACACACACACACGCGCGCGCGCACACACACACACTGCTTCTCTTGTTTCCCTCCGGATTTATATAGTGGCACGCTTAGATATATATACTTTTTTTTGCGCTATTCGAAGGCGCGCCATAAATAATTTCCATCCAACCCCGCGTGTATATATACTTAGTTCGGTTGATTCTCTCCGCGTTCTATGACTCTCGGGGGCGCGTCCGGGGGCATTTTCTTCTTCATCTTCTTCTTCTTCTTCTTCTTCTTCAACTACTATCCTTACGGGAGAAGCTCCATAGCGAGCCTCCTTCGTTAAACTGGAAGATGGTGGCGGGAGGGGGGTTTACTTTTGATCTACACCCATCTCTATTCCTCGCGTCTCTTTCTCGACGCTCATTCAAAAACTCTCCGAGGCTCTTAAAGCTGTGCACGCTCGTGTTTTCCCTCTTTCCACTCATTTTTCGCGGATATAATATACCTATATATATGTCTGCGCCGTAGCGTCGTCTCGTCTTTTGACGAGATCCACCATCTTTACTTCCCGTCTTCTTCTTCTCCTACTTCTCATTCTTCTTTTCCCTCTTTTTCTTCTTCTCCCTCTTCCTTTTCCTCTTCTACTTCTCGAAAAGGAAAAAGAGCCTGACGCAGCACACCCTCTCAAGAATATATTAGATTCATGAAAAAGGAAACGTTTGTTTTATGCAGCAAACGATTATATATATAGTAATAATAATATACGCATCGCTTTAGAATACAATTCGAACTGCGAAGCCTGGATGATTTTGAGAGGTGGAGATTAATCATGCAAAATGCGCACTAACGCGCATGCAGAGGACAACCTTTAAGCGTGTTATTTTCTCTCTCTTTGCTTTTTATACTTCTTTAGCTTTTATTATAGCCAGCATCAGCCATGAAGGAAAGGTATTTTTGCCCGTTGAACAAGGTTATTCGTTGTTACTAATAGGAAAAAGCCTTAATTCGAAATGGACATTTAGATGAAGCAGATGAATCAGTCTTAGATACTCAGAAGAGAGATAGAATAATAAATAAAACGTGCGCGAGGTAAAAAGTTTAAATGCACTTATACAGGCACTTGATGCGATTTTATTCACTTAATTAACATAAAACTAACCTCTTGTACTTTGATTAACTGATGGAATTGCTTCATATTTATTTTGTAGATTAGACCAGAGTTGTATAGTAAAAGCCATGATTATTAACCATTTGTTAGCTTGCGATGAATTTCTTCCAACACTTTTTTAATATTTTGATATAATATAAATCAATAACCTTTTCATTCTTCAAGAGCACTTCCTCGTTTAATACAATTACTGAAATCGTGAAGGGTCGCGCTCGGATTCCGAATGCAAGTACGGAATATAATATTTATCTACATATTTTTTTTGTCAGGTTTACTGTTAATTTTGCCACACTTTCATTAAAGTTATTTGCTTTACGATGTAATTTTTCTAAATTAAATAACGTATTGTCGCTAATACACTTAAATCACTGTCGCTTCAGTTAGCATTACTGATGCTGCTAGCACTTAATTCGTTATCGATTATTAAAATCAATTAGAAGTCATTCAACGATTAATAAGATCAATTCCAATGCTTCATTATACGTCTTATGAGCTGACCACGTCCTGACTATGTAAATGACAAAAAGATTTTCCTGCAGATTATATATATATATATATACATATATATATATATATATATATATATATATATATATATTTCTTAGACATTGCCTAGGCATAATTTATTGTAGCAAATCATTTTCACGATTGGTTTACATCAACCATTTGAAAATGCATTTGTTAAACTGTCTAACTCCACATCGGTTGACCAGAATGCAACGTAAACGAATGTAAATTTAAAAAATCTAGCCCGATAGCAAACGACGTAATATTTCTGAAGTATTTCTCTCACGTATACGTAAAACTCTTCCATCATTTTCTATCTCTCGTCGCTTTTTAATTTCCCACAGAACGACTCGTCACTGAAAACTCTACCCAGTTTGCTCGAAAGAGCAACGCTCTCTCTCTCTCTATGTCTCGGTGTATTAGTGAAAGAGAGAGAGAGAGAGAGAGAGAGAGAGAGAGAGAGAGAGATAGAGAGAGGAAGAGAGAAAGAGAAAGAGAGAGAAAAAGAGAGAGATCGAAAGAGAAATAACGAAAAGACCTCATTTTCCCTCATTCCGGAAAACTGTCTTTTCCCTCTGTGCGCGCGTGGAGCACATCCGGGTGTGCTCTCCCTCTGCGAAGCGTATATATTGATCGAGTCCTCTCTACTCTTGCCTCTTCCTCTCTGTATCTCCCTCTACTCTTCCTTCTCTTGCTTCTCCCTCTCGCACCCTTTGCATCCGTTTCCTCGTTCCCCTTTTGTCTTTCTTCTTTTTACCCTCTCATCTCCGGAGCCAGCAGACGTCTAATGAAAATATCATATTATATATATATATACATATATACATATATATATATATATATATATATATATATATATATATATATATATATAATATACACACTTTAATTTGACCAAACTAGAGTCTTCACCTATGTTCATATCTTTGTCTATCCAATAAATTTGCATCAGGTTGGTTACGGTTCAGACCAACACAATAAGAAGAAGAAAATGGATCGACTTCATATAATGTGTGCGAGGACGGATGGACAGAAAAAAAGAACGAAAAATTACAAATTCGTAAGTTTTTGAAATGTGGAACAGTACATAGATATGTTAATCATGTATATAGGATTTAGAGATTACGGTATCCAGACGCGCTTTGAATGGAATGCCTTCATGAGATGATGCATTTCATTCTCTTACGACAATATGAATTAATGCAGTGACTACCATGTAAGATCCATTATTTTTAAAATATACAAAAATCGTGTGACAAAGGGTATAAACTTTTTCAGTGTAGTATGGTATATGATTGATCAATAGAATTGTTATTGAAATGATTAATTCTATTTTTTCTAATGTAAATGAGAGCTGCTCAACATAAATAGAAAGCTATGATGGTCCGTTATGAAAAGCTCAGTTGGCCAACGCTCGAGCTTAAGGTGACAAAAATATCGAGAAAAAGGTATTAAAATAAAAACAGCTAAAAAGTTAAAAGCTTCCACGCTTTTCGTAACCCTGTCCTACGTGTATTATTCTCTCTTTGTTTTGCTGATAGTTTTCTCTCTTTCATATACACGTGGAAGTGCAAAATATCTTTTCATTGTTGGCTCTGATCGTACGAATTAAATATTTGATTGGAACAATTAGTTTTTATATCATATTGAGCTTAGCACAACTATGACTGCATACACGCGCAATGGAGATCGTTACTATACAACATCGAATCATAAAAGTTAATTCGGTACAGACTAATGGATTTAACGAAATTTTTTTAGACGAACGTCTGGGACGAACGTTCAGGCACCGGCAAATCCAATTCGCTCGTCCCTCTTTCACCCTTCGCTAAAGAGATTTGAAACCCATAGCTTCTCCCTCTCTCTCTCTTTCTCTTTTCATATCCTTTATGTCTACGGTTAATTCCAAATGGGTTCTCGCTCTTTCCTTCTTCCCTCCCTCCCTCTCTCTTTCCCTTCCCCCTCTCTCTTCACCCTAAAATTCCCTCCCTTTTTTTGCACCGTCGCCTTTGATCGCTAACGTTCCCTGGGTGCGACGCGTAGACGAATAATCGAAACGAGATACTCGAATTATAGCAGTGCACTAAGCTTGTGCGTGCATGTGCGGCTGTGTGCATACGTCCCGGGGCGTGGACACCCTTTGTTATTCTCTTTTTCGTTTAGTTTCTTTTTTCACTGGTCTATAATGCTGGTTTGGTGAGAAAGGGGTGGCTTTATTGGACAATGAAAAAGCACTTGTTTCACGTGGAGACCGGTTAGCACGTATATGAATGAGTCGGCCAAAATACAATGTATATATAGAATCAGTCAAGAATCGTGATTAAAAAGCTCAGTTTTCTCATTCTCTATTTTATCTTGAATTATATTAAATGGAATAAGCTTTAATAGATTAATCTAATTTATAAAAACTAATTCACAGCTATGTCGCGTTAATTGTAAAGAGTATACAATCGTCCCTATTACAACGCTTTCTCATCGCTTCAAAGGAAATGAGATTCGTGGATGCGGTTAGCATAATTGCTTGAAAAAAAAAAACAAACATAGCCAAATCTTATTTTTAAAGTCTCTAATCCCGTATACTGGTAATTAATTCAATGAACCAGATTGTGCCTGGAAAGATAGAATGAAGGAGAGAAGGGAAGAGACAATTCTCGAAATCAAGAAGTAGGAGAGGATATGAAAAGCATTTCGCACTGGAATATATCCTAATTACGTTCATCTGCGGCCATGTATTTTATGGATAAATCGTATTTATCGCGCGTGTATGAGTATATTCCTCTCCGCCATAACGAACGTACGCACTCTCGCCTAAGGTCTTTCTTTTCTCCTTCGTGTTTTTTCACCAGATAGCCGACAAAAAAGGAAAAAACCGCCTCCCCCGCCTCCTTCGTGGGAGCCACAACAACGACGACGTTCTTTCGTCTCGCACGCGACACCTTCTACATGTACGCGCACACAATACAAAAACGCGGTGGAAACAGAGAGGCGTGTCTCTTTCAATTAGACCGAACAAGGTGTTGGTACCGGGTGATAAGAGAGAAAGAGAACGAAAACAAGCATAAGAATAACGGTGTAGGACGGGAGGTGGGAATTTCCTTTTTTCTTATTTTGACGGCAGTATACCTATTTCGTTGCATTTCAGCAATTAATCTTTACAAATTAAGGTTTCACCACGAAAATGCCCGATCATAAAAATTATCTTGAAATACGAAATTTGATTAAGGCAATATTTTCTAATATTTCTATCAAGCAACAATTATTCGTGATTATTTTTCCGAAAGTCTACTCAGATATCACAATTCTTTAGCTTTACTGTATTCGTTTGATTCTATTCTCTTGAATTTATAGAATCGGATGCTTATCCACTAAATTCAAGAGACAACTCGGAGGTCACTGATTTGCGTCTATCGCAACAGTTTCCAAGCGAATCGCCGAACAACCTCAAGGTCCTTCATAGAAAGTAACTGTTAAAATTACTAATATATATAAAATATAATTGGCGCATTGATGATTTCATTTTTTATTGACGAGCACACATCAAGAGAAACAAAGAATCTTATCATGGCCTTCTCTAGACAGCGGACATAACTTATATATACACTATAAGAGAGAATTCATGTACAAATACACATATATATGGGTACGGCATTCCGGGTGTACACGAGTCCCGAATTTACAAACGAGTCGCATGCTCCTCTCTCACGCACCTCTGGAATACCGAACACCTTTCCTGCAGCCCTCACCTCCCCCTTACTTCAATGGCAAATTTATATACACGGGCGTGTGTACCAGACCTACGCGACGTTTCCGCGTTTTCTGCATACCTCAAGCCTTAGGCCTGTACGTGCGCATGAATTTTCCTTCACTTTACCGGCAACTTATATATAAACACACCTAGGAGAGGCAGAGAGAAAGACAAAGGTGTAAATTTCTTTATACCTTAGTATACAGAAAGTGGATACAATAACAATTTTTATACGATCTGAAAATAAAATATATAATTCATCAAATAAAAATAGTTTTAATATTAATCTAGCAAAGAAATACTATAATTGCTTTTTTAATGTAAGATCCTATGATAGATCAATATAATATATCGTTAATCAGTAAAATAAAATAATACTGAAATACAATTACGGAAAGTCCGCCTTATAACCCAATATTTCTAGAACAATTATAAAAACAGCATCGCAGAATATAAAAATAAATTTACACGTACATGACACTTATAATAATAAAGTGCGAAAGAAAAAAAATCATAAAATTTCGTTCTATGCATCTATCAGCCGATGGATAAAAGACGACAGGCACTCCTCATATTTACAACTCACTCAGTCGATTCATCTCTTAAAATAGTTGAAAAAATTAAAAATATTAGGAAATTAAAAATACATCAAGAAGAGAATTTCCAAAATTCGCACCTTGAAATTGAAAGGATCGCCTACCAATTTTAGTCTACATCGTAAAAGGTGGATAGATAATGAATCTTCCTTTTAGATAGATCTCTAGGAATACATCTGGTGAAGAGACGCTCCAGATATTCAGGGAGAGACGCGTGTTCATGATTTAATACAATAGTACAGCGGAGAAATCTTATCGCCTGATGCCCTTCACATATTGTGCATTATTTTGACTTCTAGTCTGGATCTGATTCCAGTGATACATCCGGCACAGTAACTGAACAATAGAGCAAATTTTCGTCGATTCTGTACGTACGACGGAATCTTAAACTATACATAATATCTTGTTGAACACTTTCGTTAATAAATCAACATAGAGGCGTTTCCATGACATATTCTTGCGCAACGCCGCTTCAAATAAAATGCGTTTAAAATAATACGAATTTATATAAATATGTGCACTGCAAATCTAAAACTAAATAAACAAGTGCAATCCGTGATTCACAACTATAGGACAATTTATAAAGACTATCGTATATAAATCATTATAAACTGGATTCACTATTGTTGAAAAAGAAAAATGGCATAAACGCAACCTAATGTACATTTTATCAATAAGAAAGAGAGAGAGAGAGAGATTGAAAAATACTTTTAGGTCTCTACGACGAAGCGTGGACTCCTTTGCGAACATCGATTTATTAATGGAGAATGTCTGTATATTTTGTTTTCTCTTCTTTTTACTCTATTTCATCAAAACGATGCGGGGCTCTAAACGTGCCCGTGCGTCGCGCTCACACACGTACACACACCGGCGTATTTATTTTCACGACGAAACACGGGGAGAGTATATAGAAACGCGATTAACCAGTGTGACTCACGCCCCGAGATTTACGGCTCTCGCGCGGCGCGGCGAACACACACGTGATGCTTGTATATATATATATATATATATATATATATATATATATATATATATGCCTTGCAAGTCTGACCTCAAACTCTCATTTGCTTGGAGTTCTCCGAGCTCCTTTTATATTACCGCGCGCGCGCGCTCGTATAACGCAGGGACTTTTGCGCACATGTGCCCGTCCGCGCCCGGATTTCAGCGCGCTTCACCTCCGACTGACTAACGGCCAAAACAGAAATGGCACTGGAATATTATTATATATTGCTTTTTGAGGTCTCGGTCGATGACTTTGTCGGTGGGCGCCGCGGGGGCGCTCGGGAATTCTGGATGGATACGTGGGAGCGGCAGCACGGTGCGTAAGTAAAGAGACCGGACGGGAGGATTTGAAACATGGTAAAAAAAAAAAGAGAGAAAAGAGAAGAAATTGACAGACAGTTTTTTGGGAATGATATTTAATGCAAACGTACGATGGGATGTATTATTGCAATATAGTAGCTATACATGGGTTACGCTATAAAACAAACAAATAATTGCTGGAGGTATGGGATTTTCTGGAGTTATGGGAGAAGCAAAGTTTTTTTTTTGGTTACAGAGCGCAATATTCCCCAAAAAGTCAATATTAAGAAAAAAGATGATGTTTTATTATTCACACGAATAATCTTCAGTAATCGCATACGTATCCAAAAAGGAGTATTCTATTTAAAATTTTTAAGTTGACCTTCAAATGACCTTCAATATTATAAAGTCATTTTTAAGGTCATCTTTAGATAGGTTAACTTTCACCTTGCAAATTTCACATAAAAGATATCTTAAAATTTTTGAATATGTTAACGATGGTTAATAAATATACAAAAAAATTGCGATAAATGCCTTATATTGTAGAAAATAATTTGGTCAGTAGTTACTGGCATGTTGTGACAGACTGCGCGGCTCAATTAAAACAGTATTTTTATATATTTCATCACTTTTTAAGGCCACTTTACAATGGCACATTATTTATGAAAAGAGAGTTATATATAAATTTAAATATTAATTTATATGTTAAATGATAACATTTGATTAACTGTAGGTTTTGATGTTTTTAATCACCTGTGAAAATTTTGAAAATAAAACAAATTGAAAAGTATCGTAGCATGAAACCAGAAGCATAGTCAATGAAAGTGTATCGTATTCATAATCGTTTGATCGTATTCTTGAAGAACAGTGTGTTAGTAAAATTTATTACTTGCATAATACGCGATCGAAGGAACCAGCCATTGGAAAATTTTCTATAAGCAACTACAAGAATTAAACTTATAGAAGAAATAAAGTTTCAAAGATTTCAATTTCCAAACGCGTTCGATTGTTACGTTATTCTTGAAAGTTAACAAAAACAATAAATCTCGGAATATTTCGGAAAATTTTCGGCATCGACGTTAACACCCTCTTCCAAATTCCAAAAATTAATGCCGAAGCCATAAGGCAGCCCGAACCATAAATTTAAGCATAAATTTATCATCACTTGCTTTTTTCCCTTGATTATGATCATGTAGATTGTTTCGAGGAAAACGTCATCTTGTTGTTCCTTCTCGTCCGAAAAGTTGTTGGAAACAGTTAGGAAAACAATATGGTCCCAAAAACTAGACAAACTGTTGTCTTCAGATAAATACTTCACCCTCGATTCTTATCGACTTATTTATCGAAAATTATTTATCGACTTCATAGTCGATAAATAATTTTTTACAAAATATTATTGAATGTATCACTGAATAATGCCGATGCGGTACTAGTTTCCATTGTGCCGTGAAAATTAACTAATTACTAAAATACGCAAGTATCATTATCAATCTATAATACGGATAAATTTGTCTATAATAATTGACATCTTCCAAAATCGCACTAAAATTAACGTGCGAGAATGAGCCTCTCCCGGCAAGTGCTTTAATTTATCAACCTTACGTTCACCGGCCCCTTTAGGAATGGAAGCTAAAAATTTTTGATGAGCAATGTCTCGTTAAAGTTTCATTTGCCAGCCTTAAGCGAACTGCTCAAAATAAATCAAAAGTTTTTCCAAACTTTTCAGACAAGGTTTTTTACTTTATATATTTTGTTATCGTATAAAAATTCTCCATATATCAGGGCTAAGAAAATATCTACATTAGTTGTGTACTTTTTATTAAGAATTTACTGAAAAATTAATGAAATATTTATTAAAAATAATAAATACAATTATTTTATCAAACTATGCAAGCGTTTTTTTTGTTGATTAATTGAAGTTTCAACCTTGATTTTAATAAATTATATTATAGTCAAATTGAAGTGCACGAAAGATTCAAAAAAATTTACGAATAAAAAAGTTTCATGGCTTTATTCACAAGTAAAAAATTTTACAGCAATCTTTACTGCATAATGAAGGCATACATCTGGATTATTCATAATTGAATATTAACCTTTCATATATATATATATATATATATATATATATATATATATATATATATATATATATATAATTAACATGCATTAGTCATATCACATTACATTGGTACGCTTTATTAATCAGTCAGTCGACGAGTCAGCACAACTTTATCGAAACCGATGCTCTGTTTTATGTTAATTATTAACATGAATACTTAAGTTTGCCATTATATTCTTGGAATGTAAAAGTGCTTCTTATGCGAAATTAATGCCTTTATTATTTAGTTTTTTATTATTCGTTTAATGACAAAGAAACACACGATTTACTGTTTCGAAAAAAAGCCCTTAGCATGCGATTTTACGTTTTATTAGTACATATTTCGTCTCATAAATACGATATTTATACAGACAATAATTATAACGAAAATGCGGTGAAATAATATAATATCCGGTGAACAAAAAACAGTGCTACATTTTTCCGCAATAGCTCGGGATATTCTCCCTTTATGATTGAATCGTAAATTTTGAAATTAGAAGAAATTTTTTATTACAGTGGTTAAAAATTTAAAACAATCGATAAGACATGTAAAATCACCTACTTTAAGGAACGCGAACGCTTCCTCAAAAAAATAAGGAAAGTGTAGTGAGTGGGAACTGAAAAGAGATAATATTTTATATTAAAATCGACTTGCTTATTTTTCATTTGTTCTTGAAATGTTCTACTGAACCAATGAATAGAAAAGAGAGAGAGAGAGAGAGAGAGAGAGAGAGAGAGAGAGAGAGACGAGAGACAGACAGACAGACAGACAGACAGACAGAAAGACAGAGAGAGAGAGAGAGAGAGAGAAGAGAGAGAGAGAGAGAGAGAGAGAGAGAGAGGAAAGAGAGAGAGAGAGAGAGAGAGAGAGAGAGGAGAGAGAGAGAGAGAGAGAGAGAGAGAGCGAGGATCGACTGCCCAAACTTGACTTCGTTTTTTGCTATTGAGAACTTGTAAAAAACTTTAAAATAAAAAAGTACCGATACTTGAATTTGCTTTAAGAATGCCGCTGAAGTCCTAAAAACTGCGTACTTATATGCAGTCACTCTTATATTTATCTCTCATTTCTCATATCTGGTCTTCTCTCTCTTTATCTTTACAGATATTTTCTTGGTCTCGATTTTAACATGGTTTAAATAATTTATTATAATTTTATGCTATTATCTAGTTTTGTTTAATAAAAATCACGATAATATATAAGTATAATAATAAATTATCGTAATTTTGATTTTTTTTAAACTATCATTGATAGCTAATTTTTTTAAAGAACTTGTTCTTTTTCATAAATGTCAGATGTGAAAATGCAAAAATACTATGCTAATCTAAAAACTATACAAATAATTTATGATATGAATCGATTATAATAATAAAAAAAATTTCAAACATGAATTGACATATATATTAATTTTAAATAATAGATAACTTATTTGTATGATACAGTATTTATTTAATTTAAATTTTGATTTGTATATTTTATATGTTTATATGTTAGGTCCCTTGAGAATTTTATGTTTTTTATACGTTTTACATATACTAGAAATACATCTTATATACGCGTATATATATATATATATATATATATATATATATATATATATATATATAATTCTAAAAGATATATAGTTTTTATATCTTTTAGGATTTAGTTGTCATATTTTAGAACACTGGGAAAGGGTGGTGACTTGATAGATTGGGACATTATTCGGTCTGTTCGGATGAATGATCAATTGTCCGGTCTGGCCTTAATAAGCGTGAGTTGGCATATGTATTTTAAACTTATGACTATTGAGTTTAATATTGTGTAATGTTTTTTACGTTATTCGTTAAGATCAATAGTATATATGTATACATCTTTTTACATCAGCTACCGATTTTATTCTGACGATAAATCTGGAAAAAAAATGATAAATCCTAAATTCTGTTTTATTATATATTTTTTCCCATTTTTTTTTATCTTAGTATTCATATATTTATGCGAACGCATTATGTTACAATAATGTGCCGATTTTTTACAAAACAATATTCTCAAAGCATTGTATTCAAACTTCATTCCAAAGTATTCAGAGAGAACTTTCACGCTCTCGGCATCTTATCGCCTCATCGGGTGTGCGCGCGCGCGCGCATGTCACGCACACACTTACGCTTCTCTCGCCCCTGGCCCAAATTAATAAAGGAGAAAAAAGCAGAAAAGAATAATAATAATAATAATAATAATAATAATCCACAGAAGAGCGAGGAGGGAGCGCCGAAGAAAAGTATGCATCTCTTCGCATGCCTCGACGCTTAATTACGCGCGCACCCAGCCCGACTTTTCCCTCTTTTTCTCCTCTCTTTCTCGGCTCTGAAGTCGTACAGCACGCGAGTACCGCGCGACCGAGCGCGTGCTGTCGCTCGACGATATTATATCGCATCGTGTGTGGACCGTTAGCAAAGACACCCGCCGGCGTCTTATTATTATTATTATTATTATTATTATTATTATTATTATTATTATTATTATTATTATTATTAAATATCTGTACATTTAATATCCTCATCTTTGAAATAATTTTTTGCTTCGATATTGCAGGAATTATTAATAACAATTAGCTGTAATAATAAATTGTAATTGTAAATCCTAAAACCCTAAATTTTAAGGGTACACGGTAAAATTAATATTGTAAAGGAGAATTTGATTTTGAGGCCTCCGGGAGAAATAGTGATTGTTTTTTTTTTTTATAAATAAACACAGCGCGTTATACTGTTTTTTTTTTTTTGTTTTTTTGATAATCTATCAATTTAGTAACATCGTATCCATTCGGCCGCCCATCGTATAAAAATGTGCGTTTGATTTTGAGTATCGATTTTAGTATCCGCTCTATACGCGCGATAATGTTCAATTATAGCAAAAAAAAAAAAAAAAAAAAAAACAAATTCCTCTGGCTACCGTTACATTTAAATGTAATTCAACGCGAACTTGAAATGCCTCACGAGCGCCATTTCGAGGCGGCGGCTATTGTGGTTTAAATTCCAATACCCTGGCGCACGAGGACGACACGCGCTCTACGTAAATTATACACACCCGCGCTAATGTAATAATGAGAAAGCGTCCCTCTCATGCGCGGACCCGAGCGCGAGCGCGCGTGTTTTTCTACTTACGTACGTGCAACTCCTAACCGACCCCCCCCCCCCGCCATCGCCATCACTCCTTCCCCCGTACAAGACGACTACGAGTAAGAGTTCGTATGTATAATGTACGGAATTCAACGCGTAAAGGGTTAGTAATGCGTTAAGCTTGCATCGTTGCGTGCCGTTATGAAAAAAACCTAAAGCAATAATAGCCTCGCCCATCAAGCGGTACAGCTTAACATTTGTAAATACTAACTTTTATTGATATAACACATCAAAGTAAATTACATTAAATCGATATGGTTTATTTTATTGATTATTGTGAGAAATTTCCAATAATTTGAACATTGTTACTTATGAAAATTGTCATATTAGTTTTGATTCTGCGATTATCTTTAATAATTCTATACTAAGTATAACGTATATATCTTTTCGACAAAAGATTAAATTTTCTTCCAAGCTTTTCTGGTAACTGGTATATTCCTTTTTTATTATTCGAATGTATAAACGTTAAACTTTTATTCTTTGATTGATTTAAATGGTGTAATGGATTTTACAAGTACAGGGAGAATTTGAACGTGTTTTTGAAACATTATGTTCCCTTTATAATTTATAATTGATTTTGTTAAAGAAGTATATTTTTTCATTTAAATTGCGTCCGTAAACCAAATCGGTAAAACTTTTCTTTCTAGATTGATACACATGTTTTTGGCATTTATCATTTCCGTGAATTTAATAGGAACGTTGTGTTGAAAAGTTCATCTGGTGATTTTTATTCGGGAAAAAAAATTATGATAACGTATTTACAAGAAACTTTATGTTTCCAATGTTATTTCAACTACGGTATCTAGAATCTTTTACAAAATCTAGAAAAATTGTCAGAAGTTTACTTTAATAAGAGGAAATAACGAAAGTGGCATAGAGCAATTTAGTGAAAAATATTAAATCATAAGAACACTGGGTTCGTATAACTCACCTACCCATCAAATACACTAAAATAATGGAAAAAATCGTCAGTATATTTTCATTAAAAAGATAGCAGAGGTTACCAACAAATCGATTGTGGTGAATATGTTAGATATGAAGTGCGTTGTCGTGTCTTCGATTCGTATCGAATTACATGAATTTTCCTCATAAAAATAAACGTCGAATAGAAGTTTCTAAAAAGTTACACTTTCCAACATCACAGATGACCCTATATATTCTCTATTAATGACTAGTGATGAGACGTAGGTTCTTTTTCTATGTGACATTGAAATGAACCAACAATTTCTTCAATGTCGCGACATAAATTAAGAAAATCTAAGGACTAGGTCAAAATCAGTTAAACATGAAGATGATACTCATTTGCTTCGAATAGAAACGGATGTTTCTATATTCGTTAGTGTTATTACAAATTTGTTCAAGAAGGCTAAATGCTTAACATAAAATATACCACTTGTCCTTCTTCAATTGACAGATAATTTAAAGATTTTTGTGCCACGATAATGCACTTTGATCATATTCCAGTCCTGATTGTCATTGAATGTTTGATTAAGCACGAAATAAAAGTTGTCCCTTGATTAATTCAGCTTTGATTGTCCCTATAACTTTATCCTGATTCTGAATACCGGCTACCCAACATTCTTCGAGTCGCTGAACTCGTAAAAAAAAATCTCTCAAGGAACTAAAATCCATACCAGCGGATACCAATAAGAAGCGTGTATGGAAAATTGAAATAGTATATAAGCTTAAAATGAATCAATTTGAAAAAAATATTATGAACAAAATCTGTGTATAGTAGGTCCTAAAATTTAGAATACCTTTAGGAGGTAATCGGAGCTTTATAAAGTTTAATGTGAATCAAATTCATTACCCAAATTCTATAGACTCTTTATAAAATTTATATTAACAAATTCACATAAAATACAGTTTTTTGTTTAAGCAATCCGGATCACATTTGATCCAGTTACACATCACACCAAATTATCGACTCGGCAATTGTTAGGTCATAAAATATACGGACATATACAAGTGCGCGTGTGTGCATACACATGAACATACACTCACACATGCACACACACACGCCCACACGTATTTCTAAGGAGAAAGCAACAGGAGTGCTCGCGCGAACGCGCAAATACACATTGTGTGCAAATATCGCACCGTAAGGATTAATGACGCGCGCCTTATAAGATTTCCGTGCGCGTAGGTCGCTCGGGTATAGTATACTTATACTGTACATATTCGAATACGCGAGTGAATACGAAATAGAAGTATGAGGTATATATATATATATATATAGACATAAGTATAGACTTGGTCTTGATGAACACCAACCAGAACGGACACTTTGGAGAGCGGCGCTGGCGGGGCCGGCGCCCCATACGTGTACACGCATGAGAGGATGGAAATGATGTGTCCCGTGCGTTGTTGAGATCCTCGATCTTTTCCCCTGAGATACGTACGCGCGCATATACATACAAATACGTGCACGACGCATAGGCAAAGAAGGACTAACAGGATGACAGGCACTTTATTCGCTGCTATCGCGTCATAGTCGGTGACACTTTTGTTCGCGTTCCTTCCTCGCGCGCTTCGCTTTTATATACTATGAATCGCGCGCGAAGGGATGAAAATGAAAATTTTTTTTTTCTCATTTCGCGTCAACTTGAGACCTGAATATAGTTCTCTACTTTGTATAGTGCACTTGCACGCGCACACAGTCACAAAGCTGAGATGGTGCGCAAATTTATCGCGTGATTTTAAAATACATCGCTGCTAAAGGATTTTTTTTCAGTTGGTAAATGACTCTTTGATCGGAGTACTCTATCGTGATTTTTTTCTCCGCTCTTTGTGCCGCGATTCTCTCCTCCCATATGGGAGAGTCTTCTCTCGTGTCTTCTCTCGCTGCCACGTATATGATGCGTATAATGCATCGCACGTTTTTTGCTTATTGTCAGTCAGCCGGTGCGGGATGATTGCCAAGAGTGACGCGCGGTGAATTTCTGGGAATAACAACAACGGACAACGAGCGATTTGTCGCGCTGTTGGCGGACCGTATATATAATATAAAGACGCGAGGATTCGACGCTGAAGTAAATTAATAATATTGAATTGCCCGCTATCGCATAATGGACGTATAAGGTTCCTCTTGGGATAAAACGCAATCTTATATATATATATATATATATATATATATATATATATATATATATATATTTGTTTAATTGGAGAAAAACGTTTTTAAACGCAATTTATACGCCAATTACATATGTATGCACACAGAGATAACTAAAAGCAAATGGTACGTTGTTAATACTGCTATTAAAATATCCGAAGGAAAGATTTTCTGTTTTTAAAAGATGCAGAGAATAATTGGTAATAATTGCTTTTCAGCTTACAGTCGTCGATTTCACTATCAATAATTATTTTAATTAACATCTTTAATATCCAGGCTTATTAACCAGTCTCTGAAGTTTGCATCGTTGTAGAATAACGAAATTATTGGAAAAAAATTTTCATACTAAAACTCTATTCATTACTACATAAAGGTATGTTTTGTTTCTTAGCTAAGTAACAGTAAACTAAAGCTTTAGTATTTTTCCAATTTTCTGGATGGGCTTTATGTAATTATACAGAAAGAATTGGGTTTCCAAATATGCATTAAAGCTTAATGTGAACTCCAGTCTTAAAATGTCATACTCCAATATTTTATAGTCCACCCAATTGACCTTATTTGTAAAACATGATAAGGCAAGGTGAAGAAAATCTGTATCTTATAAGTATCGAATTCGATCAAATCGCTATATATGGTGGATGGATTAAAATTGAAGCAACATTATGTCTACGGATTGAAATTGCATTAACATATCTACAAACATTTAGGGATGTCAACCTTCTGTCATGCTTAATTTGAACAGAAATATCACATTGCTAAGATGTCATTAACTCTCAATGCTAAATTTGTCTATCGGTGAACCTTTTATAAATATTGCAAAACACTATAAAGCAAAATCTTTCATGTTTGACTGCTTTCTAATTTTTTTATAATAAAAAATAATATAGACATATATTAAAAGACATGTATAAAAACGTAAGTTATAAATTTGAGCAAAATCAGTGTCAGATTAAGCTATTGTGTGGCCTGATTCTAAAGACATAGTGGTGTTGAAAGCTGTGATTTCTAGAGCGCATATGTAAATAATTGTGTTTCGTACAATTGCACACTCCCAGTAGGGCCAACTTGAGAAAACATCTGGACTTTTTATTATCACCTGTATTAATAATTCTTGAAGTACAATTAGCACATATTTACTTAAAGCGCTTGGATAAACATCCACAATTTTCGGCCCATTAACTCCCAATTTCGCACCATCATATACTTAATATGTTAGTTAGAAATCCAAATAAAGTAGTAATGTAACTACAAGCTTCGATTGAGCTCTTTAATTCCATATTTGATTTATCTACTATAATATAAAATATTTGGATTTTCAATTTTTCAAATAGATGTAAAATTACAATATACGTTTCTTCGCTGCTGAATCTATATATTTTACGCTTTTACTCAAAGCTGAATAAGCTAATTAATACACTTTTTACAGCTTCTGCTTCAATCTCAAACTGTACAAATTGTATGCTTAAATTTGAAATAATGTCAACTAATAAAAAAAGCAATGCATTGTCTGTGCCGAGAGATTTACATCAATTTTCTGTAAGTATTGACTAATAGAAATTTACCTATGTAATATTTGGTTCCATAATACAGTCCCCAAAGCATTCTCCAGTTTTCTGATTCATTTTAATAAACTTGTAGTTTCTTCTCGAACATCTAATTGTTGTTCTTTATCTTGAGGTACTTTGGTCAAACTAATAAAACTATTTTTAAAATAATTGATGTAAACCTTTAGCAACATCCCTTATGCATGAACATATAGTATCTGATCAATTCGAAATATGCGGATTCGAGCACACCATCTGGATTGTGAAGTAGTAAAATATTATATAAAACTTATAATATTGATACAATAAAACTGCATCACAACACTCATTTTACGCAATACTTTGCTACTAAAATTTAAAGAGTATCCTCAGATGGAACCTAACAAGTCGCTTCTTATACTATTTCAAATAGGCTTGGAATCCTTTGTCACTATCCAGAGATATCTTTAATATTATCATATGTTTGAACACGACAATTTCCTATATCAATATCGCATGGATTTAATAATTTTATTTACGATCAAGACTTAGAAATCAGCTATAGGATTTCAAGATAGTTACTGTTGCAAGGAGAAATAACTATTGCATTCGTGCTACAGATTGGCAAGCGTCGATTTGTGAAGAAATGGATTATTGCAACGAACAGTTCCAAATTGACGTCCACTACTTTACTTCAATTTCTATCATATAATAATTATTGCTTCGTTGCCAATGCGAGAATTCACTTACTTACAATCAAGATACAATATTATACAGCGATGGTGCTCTTTGCTATTTTCATTCAGAAAAAAACAGTTCATTGATGTTATTCGATTTCGAGAATAAATTTTTTATGAAATATTTATCTGAAAATATTTTACACAGAACTTTAATAGAATTTTCTTACTGATGTTAAATTACTTCTGACAAACTTTTTTTGTAATACAATTTTTAAAAGTCTGGTTGACCCTCCCCCCTTACTTACGAGGGGAATTCATCAACACCTGACCCTTCCCCCTTTATTCGTCACTGACGGAGACAAATATAATCAAGTATTGCTATAATATAAATCAGAATTCGCTGTAATAAAAATACAAAATTCCCATTCATTGCAATATTTAGATAAAAATCAAGGGAATAAACATACATACACACACATACATACATACATATATATATATATATATATATATATATATATATATATATATATATAATAGCTTGGATATATGTTTTCTTTTTTCAATTATTTTTATGAAATTAATTGCCTCTGTCAGCTAAATATGCGTATATAGATTTTCCACTGGATGGAACACGCAAACACACTCCTCTTGTAAATATACTTGGTCGCAAAGCTCCATATAGCTCTAATGATAAAACAACTTGCTTGACGCTCCCTCCCCTCTCGCAGTCATATACAAGCGCAGTTTCACAAAATCCGCAATTAGCTTAAGTAATCGCTCGCTCGCTCGCTATGCGCGCTTGCGCCCGTGAACGCTAACCCAACTTGCACGTATATATATATATATATATATATATATATATATATATATATATATATATATATTACATATACACGCCAGTATTTCGCAATATATATATACACACAAATACACATACACACCGACGTGTATAGGTTCCTGTACTTACACTTTACATGTATTAACATATATATACCACAGTATTTTAAAGCCTCTCGCGCGCGGGCGCCGACTATAGTGCGGCTATATATTTTTCAATGACGCTCACGCGAAAGGCAGCCGCCGCGGTCGTCGTCGTCTCACTCGCCGCCGTCGCATTCCACATCATCAGGAAGGCGCGCATGGTCCGCGCGCTCGTGCGCGTGTGTGTGTGTGTGTGTGTGCGCGTGTGTTATGTGCATTTATATTGCTGTTATACACGGTGACTCGTCGAACAACGGCGATAGTAGTAGTAGTAGCAGTAATAATAATAATAATAATAATAATAATAACAACAACAACAAAATAATAATAATAATAATAATAATAGCGCGAGAGCGTATTACATACATATAAATGTGTATATATGTGTATATATATATATATATATATATATATATATATATATCGTACATACGTGCGTATATATGAATGTATTATATGAGCAATAGTGTCAACGTCCTCGCCTATTTTGCGCGCTCGATGTTGCCAGAGAATGAAGGGGAATAATGGAAGAGTTGAAAATTTTTTTTGAAAATATCTCGCTTGCGACTGATAGGGAAGGGTTCGGGATGAAGAGACATTAACCATGACCGGTATGGTCGAGGGTATGGTGTTGTTAATGGATCTAATGGGGAATGTCATTTATAATACGCGTTTAAAGTAAAAAAGCCTTTGTAGCCATTCCTTTAAGTCCCGCTAACGTCAGCAAAGATCGTATTTTTAATGCAAGTCTCAATAGCCGAAAGCCCTTTTTTACGGAAGAAATGTAAATATTTACAAACATTAAAGCGAATATTAAGAGTCAGTTTATCTCATAGTTGTATAGTGTCAGATAGACTATTTCCATAACTACATATGTGCAAAAATTAAAATTTTTAATGACTACTCGCATACTAAATTATCTGCATATGTTGTCTATGCAAAATAGGAATAGAATTCATTTACAAAGTGTCATTGTCTTTTCTCAAATTGAAATGTGATCTTTCTTCGTTTAATCCAGGCTTGAAAAGTTGATTTTTCTTATTTCTTTTTAACTTTAAATGAGGTTCTTTGTTATGCTATCCAGGCTTAAAGTTATATGATTAATTTTCTTTACATGTACACAAAAATGCCATCTTAGTATTGACACTTTTTGCAGTAACAAATTTTTCCGCCAGTCTCATTATGACATTTTTTGATAAAAACAAGAGATAGGGAATGACTACGTTATTATTCATTTAAAGAGTGAATATAGTTTTCTCAGAGAGCAAGAGCAACAAGATCAGATTTTGTATAATAAATTGGCAACAAATTACGTCGCTGATCTCGTCTTAATTATATTTGGACTTCGAAAAGTTCATATAGATTAACGAAGTAAAGTACATGTTTTTTTTTTGTTTTGATCAAATTCCATTTTATTATCCAATATCGCTGCCGTCAAGGTTGATAGCCGGCATACGCAATTTTCGGATACCATTTTTATAGTACGATTTCTCTTTCGTCTCGCTTTAGCCTGTCTTCGCTTCTTCGACAGTTCAAGGTCTGCAAATGAGAAATGTCGTTATAAGATCCGGATCTGCATAATGTACGATGAATGAAACAGTAATTCGTAGCATTTGTCATATTGCCATTATTATCTTTTTTAAATAGTATCGTTTTTTCGTGACTTTATCTTTCTCAAATGCTGCATAAATAATCGTATAAGTATAATAATCACCGTAGATGATGGTCTCATCCTTTTCTAGAGAATCAATAAAAAAAATCGATCAGAGTATCGATGTTACAACTTCGACAGCCGAATGTTGCGTCACTATACACACTTGACGTTCGATTCGTGGCGTTGGGTGAACACAAAAGACTGGCGATTCGATTCTGAAATGCAACGACGTATATATAGCCTTGTTTCATCCATTATAATGTACGGACGAAGATTGGTCTTTATTGAGGTTGAATATAGCTTGTCATTTCCCTGAAACATTAAGGCGTTCTTACATACTTAATCGATGGTGTTAGCAGACACGTTGCCCATTTTGCACTCAACTTTCACGTGTCCATATATCTACACACGATATAGCCATCGAGTTCCTTTGATATTTTCAGTTTCAGCAGCTATACCGCTCAACATTTCACTTTACCATATCATTCAAAATGATTTTGTCACCTTTCTTCATATATATATACATTCGTCGATGACAACTGAACATTCAGGTGTCCACTGTGTGCATAATGGTCTTCGATGGCTTATTTCACCTTATTTAAGTTTATAGAATGCTATAATTGTCAATTTTTGAGATTTTCAGGTGGAGAGTACAAATACTGTTCATCAAGAACAAAGCTTTCGCTTAAGTAAGTTAAGTTCAGTAAGTTAGCGCATCAATTTATTTCACGGAACCCTATCAGAACGACAAAATCAGATACGCCATAAGAAATTTGCAACATATTATAAACATAATATATATGGTTATATACGTATATTAGTTTACCAATTACGGATACGATAACTGATACTATACACTTCTATATTGCACACCTGAATGTAGCTTGTGTTCTTATAATAGATATTATAGAAGTGATGATTTTAACGTTGCTTTCTTATGACTTTTATTTTCCTTTCTACTGGTTTAATGAACATTAAGTTTAAACCTATATATGTGTATACAATGCTTATATGTACGTGCATAAATGCAAAGTATACATGTGAGCTAATATCAAGACATATGCATACGATATAGAATGTCAAATCAAAAACTGATATATATATATATATATATATATATATATATATATATATATATATATATAGAATGACTTCAAATTATATATTATACCCGCGAGAATGTTATTCCCCCTCTCCCTCCCTCTATACAATATACGATAATTGAGAGTATATGCGCAGAGAGGCACGCCGCAAAACGATGTTTCTTTCCATTTGGCGCAGCGCGGAGTGCGGCTGTATATATATATATGAAATAAACGATCGTTTGTTACCCCATCGTCGTCGTCGTCGTCGTCGTCATCTACCCCCCCCCCTCCCTGCGCACCGATATAACCCGCACGTACTCTCGGTATATATAATAGTACGCACGCGATTCCTTTGACTTGTATGCGGCCGATGATGTCGATGTCGATGCCGCTGCGCACTTTTACGGGTTGTTTTACGAGCGTGATAATGCGTGAAAGAGAAAAGATATATATATATATATATATATATATATATATATATATATATACTCTTTGTATGTACATTTGGTTTTTACGCGCAGTTCACCGGTCGGACTGGCTTTTTTTTGTAGTCACACATATCTCTTTCCCGTGAAACTCGTCTTCCGTTGAATGAACTGGCTTATTTGTCTCAGCACGCAACCCCCCAACCCCGCTCTTCACATATACATATAAATATGAATATATATATATATATATATATATATATATATATATATATATACACGGTATTTTGCATCTCTGTGCGCGTCCGGAACGGGTTGCGAGTTTGCCAATGTGACTCTATGTTCTTGACCCCTTTGTGCATGCGCGCGTACATAGCTTTATTCGTTATATTATATACTATTATACATAATGATATACCATGGGCCCTCGCGGTGCGAGAAAGAAATTAATTAACTGGAATGTAGAGAAGCCCCCCCCCCTCGTCACACACAATATATATATATATATATATATATATATATATATATACACAAACTCTTTTTTATGATACTCTCTTTACGATGGAGCAAGAGCGAGAGAGAGAGAGAGAGAAGAGAGAGAGAGAGAGAGAGAGAGAGAGAAAGATATTGCGGGAACAAGTGAGTGAGTGAGTTAGTGAATGAGTGAGTGAGAGAAAGAAAAGAGAGAGCGTGGGCATTTAAATTTCCCCGGGCAGATAATGTAATTTCTTCTTATTGGCGTTGCTCTCGGAGACCGTCGACGCGGATATATATTTCGAATATATCCATGCCCACCTGTCGGTAGAAACGCTTTTGTTCTTTTTTTCTTTTTCTTTTTTTTTGAGTTTTTTTATTAAGATTGCGCGTGTTCCCGACGATTATTACAGTTGAGAGATTATATATACATATACTTATACGCGTATAATAGCATACGGAGCAGTTATACACATGTTAAAATATTCGCGATAAGGAACAAAAAGCGTAAAATATGTAAGCGGCGCGCGAGCGCGCCGATCGCTTCTGTTATATTAATTTTTATCTTAAATTGACGCGGTGTTATTGTGTATATATATATATATATATATATATATATATATATATATATATATGTATGTGTGGGTGTGAGTGTGTATTATATATGGATGTATGTATATAGGTATATATAGATATGTATGTGTATAGGTATATATAGACAGTATATATACTTACGTGACCAAAAAAATTAACTGGGTGGGTATAATCAATATATTCTGGAACTCACCTGTAACATAAAAAAGAAAAATTCGTAATTATTAATCGCTGTAATCTGATCTTTTTTGTAATATAGCAAGCTAAATTTCATTTGCATGTATACTTAAACTGTATAATATATGTGCATATATGAATGGCGAGAGTATAAAAATAAAAATAAATACGCTCAATCTCAATACTAATGAAAAATAGATATACTGTAAACAGCATTTTTTAAACTTATTTACAATAATGCGGCTCTTATTACAGAAATTTCTGCTGGTTCATTTTATAGCGGAGGTGTAAAAACCATAACGATCCACATATTAAGCCGCATGTGTATTATGTACAGAATTATTATTTTTCGCATATTGTATCCATTGCACAATTTTACATATTATATATACCGCTCCTAATTGACAAAATTAAATTTTTCGAACGAAATTATCCATCCGCGCGAGCCATTACTATTTCCTAACTTATGAAACACAAAATGACACATTGTGCTCTATTTCTCTCTTACTCTCTATCGGCCCTGCGTTCCCTCTAGCCCCGAGCTAATGAGAACATTTTTTCTTCTCCCACGGTAATGAGGCCATTAGACGAAAAACTCTCTCTTTCTCTCCTATCCTATTCCTTGTGACCCAATTGAGCGCACGATATTTCCCAGGAGAGTGTTCGAAAATTAATCAATGATAATAGTTTAATTGCTTGTTTTTATGATTTAATCACAAACGACAAAGAATGGTGGTGAGGGGAGGGGGGAGAGTCAGAGAGACAGAGAAAGAGTGAGGAAGAAAGAGAGAGAGAAATACGGTATCTATAAATGTCTGCAATAAGCGGGTTTAAAAGCAACTAAACCATGCATCAGATATTTCCCCCACTCAGCGACAGCGGTATATAATACGAACGCAAGTTCAATAATGATAAATTACTCATTATTCTACCTCTCTCGGATACCACTTACTCTCCCGCTCGCCTTTTTTTGCGCGTACGCGGATTGAATCCCTCGCTTATCGATGAGCCTTTTAACGTTCATCAAACGAAAATGATCGATTCCAATTTGTAAAATCCAAACGTATACAGCTTTCGAGTCGTTCGAGCAACTGTATAGAATTTCGATAAAATGCTTCATTCGATACACTTCTGAAGATGTTTGCGTATTAACACTTGTGTGCCGACGCGAATGATTAAATCAGTTCGACAAAAATTGACCTACTTATTTTTACCGCCCGACGAAAGACACGTCGCGCTTCTTTACGTCGGCGAATACAAATTTATCAGGAACGATTCGGTGAGTCATATAATTTTGAGGTAATCCTAATCTCAAAGAAAACACGCGCGCGCGTGCGCCCGCTTGCCGAAGAGGTATTTGAGACCATTCTAAGAGAACAGTGGTTTTTTCATACTTATTTGTCATTTTTGTCATCATTGATATCAATACGTAACAAGAAGAGTGTACCGACTGCGGATCTCAGATGGTAATAAGAAGAATTTATTTTCGCCCTGACGAAGCGGATGTATGATCTGCCAAGTAGCTAGTCCTAGCGTTCGGAATTTGCTAGGAATGGACGATGTATTAAGTAAGACGTACAACTGCAGCAATCCATGCTCTAATACCTTTGGATGATTTCTTTTCGCAGTGATTGTTTCTCCAGTGAGAGCCCGGTGAGCGCCAAAAATAACCGACGCGAGCCAAAGAGCAAATATAAACTTTTTGATTTTGGAAATACTTAATTCTTATGAAAAATTTAATTAGAAATCGAAAGTTACTCTTGTTATTGTTCCATCCGATGCTTAATTTCCAAGATAATATCAATTTTATAAAATAAATCTGAAATTTTCATCAAAAAGTAAATTTTAATCAAAAATTCCCACGGTTCTCACCTGTACTCAATTGAATTGATTAAAAATATGTATTTCAAGTAAACAAAATCAGATATTATATACCGAATACCTAAAACTTATCTAAAAATATAATTAGGTTGGATATTTTCTGGTTTTCTTGAGCTCTCTCCAGCTCTCTTTGACTCTCGCTATTATCGCTTATACAATATTAACAATGAAATTTGATCTATTGTTTATTTGTATGGCTTTGTATTGCAAAAGAGAACCAGGAGAGCTAAAGAGAGGTCAGTGAGAGCCGAGAGAGGAACTTTTGGAGAACTTGACTCTCAATAGGAGTGAGCAGCCGAAAATTACAGCAGAAAATTAACGTTTAAACTATTTCTAATTAAAATAATAGTTTAGCTAGGACTAGATCAGAGTTAATTTACGTCCATTGTCCAATTGCATCTTAAATGATACATTAAAATGATATCTTATGTGTTCATATTGCACATATTTGTGGATAATTTCACTGATTATATGTAACTTAAACGGTAGAATGAGAACATGGATTGAGACAGATGCGAGCTCTGAAAACTATATGCAGTTGACCAAAAAGAACATTTTTACATATCTTTTGGGTAATTTTGTGCATGAGGATGAAGATAAAACTTTATTATGAAAATTCGTGGCCCGCATTCGGGACACTCGTCTCGCCAGTCTTATTTTTCTTGTTCAAGATCCATTTTCATTTACCGATCCGATTTTGCTTTCTCGAAATGTAACAAGGTCCCTATTTATGGATCATCTTTGACAGTAGATGCGTATATATAAAGTGGATGTAGCGCCAAAAAAAGGAAAATCTATAATAGACAATATATATATAATAGGGACAATTTTATCTAACCCTCCTGGCAATGTAATTGAAAAATTTGCCAAGATAGCGCCAAGAGACAGGACGATAATCGCCCGTCCAACATCGGTCACAATAATTCTGTTTCATAAATTGCTACAGTGACCGGCGTCAGCATCTCATTAAGCGAATAAACGAAGTTGCGCCTACTCTCGCACGAAAATTAAGCTCGTCCCCCTTCCCCTCAAGGAATTGCGTGCGAAACTTTGGGTATAATGAATGAAATAAGAGAAAAAGCGAGAACGATCGTCGACGATTTTCGCCTCGAGAAACCCGCGTCGTTTCAATTTAAGCGAGTGAACGAGAGAGAGAGAGAGAGAGAGAGAGAGAGAGAGAGTGTGTGTGTGAGGCGCCGGCGGAGATAGGAAAAAAAGAGGGAAAAAATAAAATGCAAATGACAAACACGCTCTCGTTCTCTCCCTTGTCTGCGTTTTGCGTTAAAAAGATTCGAGTGCGTATATCTCGGGCGCCAGCGCCTTCCGAAGCCGCGCGCACGCTATGCAAACATCGGAGGGATGAGTCGAAGAACCCGCGCTTTATATATAATACATATAGCGTTCGAGAATTAAATGCAACTGGGCCGTTGGCAAACGACGCGATCACTTGCCGCCTTTATTGGTCAACGGCTGACGAGAGTCTTTTGCCTTTTTACACACGCTTAATATTGCTTATCTCCTAATTAAGGATTAATGCGTTTCTGAAAGTTCGACGCGCTGTCGCGGATGTTATACACGAGTGTGATAAATTTTGACGTAAGGTAATGTTAACGAGAAAAAAATTGCCGAAAAATACAATTCTTATTTATTTATTTTAATAATCTTTATTTTCCGATCAATGCGTGACTTTGGAATTGCATTTAAATATTTTTGTAGTATAAGTTAGGCATATAGTTACGCAGAATTCGTACCTATAATAAGGGTATATGTAAAAGTGTAATTGTAAATTATTTAAACGAATGAAATATATGTATGTTATATCCACAATTTACTAATAGCTAGGTGCGATTATTTTAAACTCTAACGTTGTACAATAACAAATTAAGGTTCGTTAAATATTTCAGAAATGAAAACGATTGCTGATATAGATATACTGAAAATGCCTTCTTTCGTCATAATATTATTCAATATATATTTCTGATGCACCAAATAATATCTCTCGATTATTTCCAAAACTTATGAGACATTACATAAAAAAAATTATATAGGTACATTCGAATGGTTCGAATGTACATCCGTCGCTTGGACCGAACATTTTATTTAAAGTTGGATTTTTTTAGCCTTACAAGAAATATTACATGGAATTTGAAGTAGAAAAAATAAAATAAGATACGTATACGTTTGCTGTTTCAAAACGTTGATTTATTATAGGCTTTGTACGCATTGTCACTTTTTAAACGTTAATAGTAATGCGCTTTGTATTCATGTCGAAAGGATGGCCCGTAACTGATGCGAATCCTATTGACATTCTAACTTTCGAAATAATTATTATTTTTATCAAAATCATTTTAAAATATATTGCTGGAAATAGAGAGGAATGAGGTGTGTTGAAAACAGATTTAAAATAAATAAAAATTATGCTTAAAAAATTATCTTTTTTAGTTCCTTAAATGTATTATATTCATGGTCTGAACAAAGCCTTCAATATTCTATAAATCTAAAACTTAGTTCAAATCATAAGTGGTTTAATTACTTGAGTTGAATGCAATGTTTCTAGAAAAAAATATATTAAGTTTCATTTATATTAAGTTTTCAAAAGTTTTCTGTGTCCTCAAAAACTACGTATAAATTGGAATGTGCATTGGTGCTGAAAGAGTAGTCATGAACAACAATTATTGTTCTAACGATTACGGAAAAATTCACCTGCAATTGGTTGGGTTTAAAATAACTATGCAATAACTATAAAATTAATGTTTTAATTTTTTTTTTATTTATTAAGAATACATATCAATATAAATGGGAGAGAGAAAATGACTTCTCGGTGTTTATTTAAAATTATAATAAATTACCAATTCGACGATTAGATATTTCTAACGAAGGTCATGATTTTACATAATGTACTTGTACACAAATCTGTAGTTTTAATATATACTCGGCTAGTATATTTCCATACAAGTTGGGACAGCTTGTAAGACAAATTACTTCCAGATGAAGAAAAGATGGAAAAGCATTTCAAAATTGTATTAAATTCGCGATTTTCAGGTTAGGCTTATGTATCAGAATTTATTAACTTTTCTGTAACTAAAAAAATATTAAAAACACATTTATTCGATCATAAACTCTAGCTTAACCAATAATCTAATTTTACAAAAATAAGTGCAATTGAAACCGACTTTAAAATCTTCACCTGTGTACTAATAGCACAACATACGATGTGCTTTAAAACAAAAAAAATAAAAAAAATAAAAAATTGATAAATAAATTATAATTTTTTCTAATGCAAACCACAAAAAAATTCGTTATTGCTCCTGTGCGCTGCGTGAAAATGAAATTATTTATACATAGAACCTTGACATTTCATCACCTTCTCTAACATCCTTGCCCACGTTATTATACCTTCAATGATAAGCAAGTATTTCAAAGAATCTCATCATTATATGTCGTAATTTTATATTTACCTCATGCCGTATACGAACCAATCACAAAAATGCGCCCAAACGTATGCCGTCCGATCTCTCGTCGAGCGAAATACTTTTTCTTTCGAGTAAGGACGGGGGGAGGGGCAAGGTGTATAAATATCCAAAAGCACGAATGTATTATACACGATGGGGCTGGCATCTATACCTCGGCATCTACTCGTAAGCCGTAAAACTGTATGTGGCACGTGCGCGTCGTCTCGCGCAGAAGTTCGTGCGGCTGGCAAAAGGAAGAAGGTCGAGCTTCTTTAATCTCACTGGCACTGGCGAGAGAAAGAAGAGAGAGCCCTAAATTATTATAGGACCAAATATTTGGCCTGTGAACAGAGACAAAAAGAAACGGACGAAATTTTTCATAAATAAATTTAAAAAAACGTCGAAGCCGATCGATATGTACGTACAGAGCTAAAAATAAATGTTTAGATTTCAATTTGAAAGTAACCAATTTATTATGTGTACGATATATGGCAAGGACAGATCGATAAGTCTTATTAAAATTTTTTAAAAATCAATTTTTCGTTTATTTTCTAATTTTTCTGACTTGCTAATAACGTTTAAAAGATCATAAAATTACCGATAGAGAAGCAATTAGCTCCATTCTGGATATTCTTAAATAATTGCTAATGTTGGTCATTCTTCCAGATATAATCATTTCTGCATTCCCTAAGATACGAGGGTTAAGAACATTAAAAAATCTAATTATCCTTTTCCTGATATTTACGATCGCCATTACTAATTCACGTAGTGTGTATCCAGAAAAATTAAAGGCAGCCAAGACAGAGTTTAAATTTCTCGTTGAGGATGGTATTTGCATCCTTTCAATAATCCATAACTAGTCCCATTCAATTAGTAAATAAGACTTACGGGATCTTGGCAAGTCTGTGATGATTATCGTCGCATAAATGCAGTAATTATACCTGATATGCATCCGCTTCCGCAAATATGGATACAGACATAATAGGGCTTCTCGCTAATATTGATAAGACTTTCGATATTATCTAACGATGACTTATACATTTTCACCTTGTACAGAGGCCGTTACTTTGAAATAACTTTCGACAAATATACGGTTCAACGAGCTTTTTACGAAACCTAGATAGTTTAGTTTTCCAAGAACTCTTAACGCAGATTAAAGAACTCAATTTGAGGCTCTGATCTTTCAAACTTTGCTTTCTCTGATAGGCTTTACAAGCACATTTCAACAACTGCGTATCATTCTTCAGCCAAGAAGTTAATCACACATCGTCCAAAATCATTCAAACAGCAATTATGTGCTGAACTGATAAAAATTGGGTTGGTCAATTACAAACAGCCCTATGAGGATTAACGTATATTCATACGCTTATGAACATTAGTGCTTTGTCAGTTGTATTTCTTTATTTATAACTGCATGAAAAATTCCTGATAAATTTTGTCTTCCGGGCGATATACGTCCTAATCGTTAAGTATTCGCTGAAGAATTCGGTACGTTTATGAGGCAAGTAAAGCCCATTCCAGTAACTCATAAGAATAAAAATACGTTCACGTGCCAAGCGTGACAAATAAATCCTTGGAACGTCTCTACCCCGGCGACCATTGAAGATTCTAGAAGTTAATTCGAGTCATAATTATAAAACAAAAAAGAAACAGAATATTTATAAACGCGCTTTGTCTCAACGAAACTATCTTATCCCGGCATTCTTCATTCCAGGGTATCTCGAAAATTGTAAGCAATCCTCCGACAGGCGGATGCGCAAAGTGAAATGCGAACTTGTAAACGCGTCACAGTTAATGCACGTGCGATTCAATTCTCAATACAACTTTGTCTACTGACACTATGACGAAATTTTGATTTTTCTATAACAATTCAGCAAAAATTTAACACCAATTCACATTCAAACCGTCTGTAACTCTTGTGTATTTTTTGTATTTTTTGATTAATAAAACAAATCCTATATTAGTCGGTCTATAAAAGCAAATAGAAAAACAGAGCGAGGAGAAAACCTTCATAAATACACACATTTATATGCTATAAAGCAAAGCCACGTCCGCCCGGGACATAATATACGCGCCAGAGGAGAAATGTTATAAGCATTGGGGGAGGAAGTAGAGGAGGAGAAGGGGGAGGCTCGCA
Organism: Sycobia sp. Sy_11; assembly: GCA_018907035.1. Lineage (NCBI taxonomy): Eukaryota > Metazoa > Arthropoda > Insecta > Hymenoptera > Epichrysomallidae > Sycobia > Sycobia sp. Sy_11. Next base: position 338,235 of record JACCIC010000058.1, on the reverse strand, counting down.
AGCGGGCTCTGGAGGAAGTTCTCGCTACATATAGAGAAATTCGGGTAAAAGATTTAAATTTAGCCGAGCGCCGCTGCTGCTCCGATGCGGTGCTACTCTTGTGACAGTGCGGGTGATTAAAAGAAGAAAAAAAAAACGCGAACGCGGGTCTGTGTATGTCTTCCTCTCTCTCTCTCTCTCTCTCTCTCTCTCTCTATCTTCTTTGTGCGCGCGCGCTTGTCTGCAGAATATTATTTATTCCGTTTTGCAAATTTAATTAGCCGAAGTATTCTTTTTTCTTTCGATGAAAATTTGCGGGGCCCAAGCGTCCGAGAGGAGCGCGATCAGCGCCTGACGCGCGCAGACATCCGGTTTAACAGACGCCCGCGCGCCTTTGCCTGTCTAGTGTATTACGCGTGCGCTCGCGCGATACTGTCTGTCGTAAAAGTTCACATAATGAAGGATATTTTAAAAGAGTGTTTATACTTGTTCGACATCGACGCAGGCAATATAGCCGCGACTTTGGGGCCTTTTCTTATACATAAATACATATGTATATTATATATATATATATATATATATATATATATATATATATATATATATACACACACACATAGATATGTATTTAGCATATTCTGCCGTTCTAGCGTCTATATAATACCCAGTGAAAAAGGGTGTGTCGTAAAAGCGGAGCGCAAAAAAGAGAGTCCAAAACATTTTATGCGCAGGATTAATCCGAGCAAAGAAGTGGAGAGAAGGAGAGAGATACCTGCAGCGAACAAGTAGTAGTTCGGTGTTTAAGTTTGACTATAAAACTCTTGGAACGTAAAACGCGGTGTTGCCTCTTGTGCTTTAAAGAGAGAAATCCGAGTTAAATGGTAAACAGCAAAAATAATTAGCAATCACTATATAACTTGTACAATCTGTAAAAATTATAATTAAAGTAAAATTCTATTCACCGATCGTAAAACCGTTGAATATAAGCATTGCTCGAAGAGATTTTGTCACGGCAAAAACATTGCCATACTTGTTATATAAATAAAATATGGAAGGTTGGGCTTTCATGATAGTTTGTGGAATAATAATTATCGACGTGAAAGTAAAGTATAAAACAATGAACCGCGCCATTTTTATATGAATTTTTTTTTTATAGATGTGCATAAATTTCGATTCCCTTCGAAATATTTGACTGGCAAATGGATTTTTTTACTCTTTTATGCACGAAAATGAGCTCAGAAATACTTCTTTTAGATTAGAGTATGTAGCTAAAAAAATTTAGGATGATAAACAGTCTCATTTCTATATTAAGTTGGTATTTAATCGGTCAGGAAAAATACACCGTATACGTCTCATAAAAAAAAAGTATTAATATTTTAATTTACAATCTCATTTATGACAAACTACAGTTGTAGTTATCCAATTTGGGTAGAAACATTTGTTAATAATTATTGACCTTTGAAATTAAAATGTACCAAATTCATGATTAATAAGAGTTATAATAAAAAAAAATAGTCTAAATGCATTATATTATTTAATTCTCCAACTTTAAGATGCAAATTTTTCAAATGAACATTTTAGAAACCTTATTGTTAGACGAATGGAAATCGATAGAAGTATATCAATCAAGAGAATCCCATTATTAGGAATGGCTCAGCTGAATTTAGTAGAATTTAGACGTAGTATACCAGTTAAACCACGGCCCTTAATAGTACGATCTACAATAGTTTATTGAAAGCTTTTAGGTTACAATAAAGTACATTTACAATAAAGTTTTACAATAAAGTACATTTAAGCAAAAACACTGCTATTGCTAAATTTCTCCTTGGAAACATTCATTGTTACCTGTACAAATACTACGACGAATTTAAAGTTTAAAATCGCACTCGACTTAAGAATCGGAGTTTCGTACTAATAGGTACTACATAGAGTTGAATATGGCCTATTACAATTACTTCAGTATTACTAGATTTACAATTCTATCCTACGCAATTTAAATTTTATAATAATATGAACGAAGTAGAGCAAATTATTTTTCTAATTATCATTCTACGACGTTGATTTCTTTTTTAGATGTGAATATATATATATGTATTGTAGTAATCTATGTAATCTTTAATAAAAAGAAATTTTAATTTCACGGACCTTGGAATGGTACTGATGTCCAAAGAGTTCGTTTTTGATAATAAAAAACACCAATAAAAATATACGCCAACGTTTCCGGTTATTTTATTCTCGATCCTTCATCAAAGCAAGAAATTACAATATACAAATAAACAAAGAGAATATAAAATATATAATTAATAAAAAGAATATATTAATATTAATATTATTATATACAATATATAATTAATAAAGAGAAGTATCTGATTTCTTTCCGACAACTTAATGAGACTGACTATCTTGTGATTAGTAGGTGGAAAGTCAACTACTTTATACTTCTGTTTCTTATATTTCAGTTTTTATGTTTTAATTTCTTGCCTATGTTTTTCTAGCATAGACGATTACATGGAAAATTAACGTCGTCATTTAAATAAATCATTTTAATTCGTCGTAAAACTGGAATGTCTTTAACCTGGAATGTCTTTAACCTGTGCCTGAGAAAGTCTTTAACTTCGCAAGTAATTCGATATCTTACGTGTTGGGTTAGAGCATCGTTCATTTTCTATTAGAATTCATCGAATGTAAACAGTAGTACAAACTGACGTCATAGTGCCTCGAACGCGCACACAAGAGATCCGCACCCGTATACATTGTTGACTTTGTAAATCCTCATTTATATATATATATATATATATATATATATATATATATATATATATATATCGCAAATGAATACGTAAATATATCTGTATTACAACGGATTTGAAACGACCTCGATCCTCTCGCGGCCGCACGCATGGTTCAATGATGACACAGAAGCGCGCGCACACACACACTCACACATGCACACGCAGAGGCACCACGCCCCTGTGGGAACTTGCTGAAAATCCCAATGCACTCTACAGTATATATATATATATATATATATATATATATATATATATATATATATATAGCCATTATATGGGATCGTCCTCGGGATCCATCCTCTCCTCTCCGCGCAAGCGGCGAGCGTTGGCGCATTTTTTAACGGTTTTCCGTTAATCCATTTGAATCTCATCTCCTTTTTTATACTTTCCTGGTACAGGTGCGGATTTTTAAGGTTTCCTTGCCCGTTTACTGTTATATATATATATATATATATATATATATATATATATATATATATATATATATATATATATATATATAGTAGGAGAGGCGCCACGGCGTCGACCACACGCGGGCGAAATTACATGTATTGTGGAATTAGGAGAAAGTTTGTGTTGCAGGCGCGCGAGGCTTGTCGGGCACAGTGCGCGGGAGGGTAGGAGACGAGAAAAACGGAGGGCGGAAAAAGACTGGATATTTTTACGCTGCGCAAATGTTCCAAAAATAGCGCCTCCCTCTTCATTTAATAACAGGAAGTAATATACCGTCCATCGAAGCAGCGATTTTCATCCGGACATAAATTGCATAATGATATCTCTCTCTCTCTCTCTCTCTCTCTCTCTCTCTCTCTCTCTCTCTCTCTCTCTCTTTTGGTTGTGATAGCTTTCAACAAAGGCGTACGTCACGCGATGAGTCACGCAATTGAATATCTTATATAGAAATCCCCCTACACTCAGCAAGATTAGATTTTTATTGTAAAACGAAGGAAAAAGGAAATAATACTTTGCAGAATCTATATATAAATGAGATTCGGTGCTCGTCTTCGAATCTTATATTCGAATGTATGATTCGAATATGAGATTTCGATTTCATACTCCAATTCTATGACTTATATCATAGTTCGGATTTAGTACATATATTCAAGAAACGAAATATTTAATAAGAATAAAAAGCTCTATTATTGCTGACAAATTGAGATAATAAAATAACGTGTAGCGTTTAAGATAAACATATACAAACTGTTATGGTAAGCTTTTACAATTTTAAGTTTCAATTTCTTAGACAAAATAAGAAGTTTTACGAAATTATTCTTCGATATTGTTGCCCGAGTGTTGACAATAGATTTTTCCAAAAATCATTATTAATTAATTAATTCAAGTCTTGCTATGCACTTCGTGAAACATGTTTTAATGTTATAAGGTAAATGATAAATAAAAAACTTGGATATTTAAAATTAAGCTGAATCATAAAGAACGATCCGCCCTTTGATAATACGGAAACAGCGTTGTCAGAATCAATGATTCTTTAAACGTGAAACTATCCGAAAATTTTTATTTATAATTTTACCTTAAATTAGTATTATTATATATTTACTAATACAATAATCAGTTTATGTATTATCAAAAAATTATATTTTTGCTCCATTAGCATTTTTTTTTTGCGCGGACTAACAATCATCGATTGCGTTACGAACACCAGAAAGCTAAAAAATATATGAAACGCTTGTAGTTAAATTATTTATTTTATACGAGAGTATATATAATACAATCGTTGCAATATATATTCAAACTTTTTTAATAGAAACGTGCTCATTATAACGATTATTCATAGACAATAGCATATTACAGATTTTTATTCGATATTACAGACGCCGACTTTCTTATACAGTTAATCCGTATTTTATTCACATTACCTGTTCATCCAACCATAGACGATTGAAAATTCTTTATTAACTTAAGTTTTTATATTTATTATTATACTCTTTCTTGCAAATCTTAAAATTATCTCAACATTAATAAGAAAAAAAAAACTTTATTGCTTATCAAATAACGAATAAAATAAAGAGAAAGTTTAAATTATCAGAAAGTAATTTATTAGTTACGGAATTATTATAGTAATTTATTAGTCAACGAAATTATTCAAATAAACTAATCTTTGCGATAAAATTAATTTATTACAATACTATATATCTACGAGAATTATTGTAATATCATTATGTAATTCTATTTTTGAACTATTGCATGCAAATGAAAGACGCGAAAAAATTCAATATGCATTGAATATAGTTATACTTGGCCGATGGCGCGTTGAAAATTAATTTATATAAGGTACATACAAAAAAGTCTATGGAAAGAACTCGTGAAAGTTTCGAAAAGAAAATAATTTTTTGTAAAAGCTATAATGAGCTTTAGGTATATACAGAGATACTTTGTATGATTACAGAAACTGTTAACAGAATCTAGTTTTTGGCAGTCTTGTTTGATTTCCCAACAAAAAAAAAAACTTTGAAAATTAAAGTATATACTATGGCAATTTTAGAGGATGCAAAAAAATCATCAACTATGCTGTTTCAAAAGTCTTAATTACAGAATACAAGGAAAAAATTGAAAAGCTGCACAGATTTCGTCCATTTCATTGGAGGGGCTTGTCAGGAAATTCCATGGTCCTACCTCGATGGCAAACATGCATTGAAAAGTGTAATAAGAAAAATAAAAATAAAATGTATTAATAATTCATTAGATTGATTATTTGCATAAACCATTAAGGACAATTCTACCTTAAGATGAGTAAAGTGTCCTTAGGTTTTTGAAAAATAAGTTTAATATATACATCCTCTACAAGTAACACAGTCTTTCATACTATAGATCACAAAAAACATGTTTTTTTTTTTGTTAAATATTTTATGTCTTTTTTGAAAGTTTTTGAATCAGTTCTTGTGAAGAATAAAAGACATGTTTATGTAGAAAATATAGTAATGTAGATTTTTTCATTCGTTCGTCATCGGAGCCCTTTACCCTTCAGAAAAAAAAATATGTTCAACGTTGAAATTGTATTTTAATCTCAAAATATCAAAGAGAATGCATTCTTTAAATTTTTATAAATTATTATGGACTTTTTGCTTTGGTGCTCTATGTCGATAAAAAAAATACAAAAGTGAATTTTCGATAATGTTAGTAAGTATGATTCATATTATTCCTTTCAGTGTACCAACTAGACTTATGCATTTACGGATGATACACGAATAAAAAAATATTCAAACTTGATTTTAAATAATAAAAGAATGGAATAAAATAATAAAAAACAGGTTTTCGGAAAAGCACGGCGTTTTCTGGAAGAGAACAGCGTTTTCGATAGTAATATAGGAACGCTGTTGTCTATATTATCGACTTTTTTTATTACCCACTACGTATACAAGTATAAAAACTATTAAAAGAAAATTTTTAGGCCTTTCACCGTTTAATGTGAAATATCCATACCCTTTTCATACCCTTCGGACTGAGATACCGAGTGAGATAAGTTCTTCACTTTTATCTATTCTTTTTAATTTTTAAACATAATAAAAACCATCGTTTCGATATAATAGCATAAAGTTATAATTAGGTATATATTTTAAATACAAATATACTTGTATCTTTTTGCCTGATTAATGTATAGAGTATATACTTTTTTTTGTCATTCGGCCGTTCTTACCAGACGCAAGAAATTTATTCTTTACGACAGAGAAAATGAGCGAGAATGAGAGAGAGGCTCAGAACAATGCGCATAACTATAAATATCTATGGAAATTACGACTGCGCAAAATTCCTTAAGAGATTTCTCTTGTTTTAGAAACACGTTTATTCTCTCTCTCTCTCTCTCTCTCTCTCTCTCTCTCTCTCTCTCTCTCTCTCGCCAATTTGCCTCGAATTTACCGATCTCCTTTATGAATAATTTTCTCGAATGCATTCTAATTTCGCTCTCTACATCGCGAGAAGATTGCTATAAAGACTATTACGGAGCACGCTAGCTATTTCTCTCCCCGTCCTCTCTCTCTCTCTCTCTCTCTCTCTCGGTTTTGCGAATATTTACGATTTGAGCGTTATTGTTGGTAATACAAAAAAAAAAGTAAAAGAGATTGATATATCCTTTGACGAAACTTGACGTTGAAAAGAAATAATGATAGGCTATACATAACCGAACGTTCGTCATGCCGACTTCCTTAAAAAAATACATATATTAAGCGCAGTGAGCGAACACGAGTTATTTTTTAGTTTTTTTTTTTTTAAACAGATCCGAGTCGAATCGTTCTACAGAAATAACAGACAGCGTGCGCCCACGTATTTTAGACTCACGTGCGCGCGTTTGTCTATGTGTATGTGTCCGCAAGATCCACAGATATCCGTCAAGTACGCTCGCATATACGCAACGTGTGCGTCTGATTTATCGTTGCGCATTCGATGTTACCATAATAAGTTTCGACGTATGCGCGCGGGCGCGCGTCATATAGAATTTGAAAAAGGGGTGAAACAATAAATCTTGAGTGAGATCAAAACAAAAAAAAATACCGAGACAGAAACGTGAGAAAGTCACAATGTCCCCTACAATAATTATATTCAAAAACTATATCGAAGCAGTCCTTGCAAACCCACGCGAATACATAAATTGCCATCGTTGCCCACACATGCTTACATATATGCACAGGTACATACATACTCACATACGTGCGTACGTACAGATGAAAAGAAAATTATTCAAAATGAAATAGAAAGAAAATGGGAGATGGCAGAGATAGAGAGAAAGAAAGAGAGAGTACGGCTAATTAGAAAAAAATTGGAAAAAAATCATCGCTCAATTCTGCCCGAAACGATAAATCAAGAGTTCGTGTTTCGCACCTACTGTAAATAGAAATACTATACAAGATGAAGCGTAAAAGGATTTTTTGTAAAATGGGAAATATACGAAACATTAGAACTTTTCCCTATGAAATAGTGACCGTATCATACCCACCAACCATGTGGTTATTATGAGTTAAAGATGACCTATTAATGCTTTGAAAGTTAAAAGATTGCCACCGAAATTTATATATGAGTGTTAGTTTCGAGGACACTGACCATAAATTCGAAGTTAGCTTTTCAAAATTCAAGGCATTCATTAAGTCTGTTCATTTCACTGCCATTTGGAAATTGTCAACATGATGAAGTTCTATCTGAAGAAAAAAATTTTGCGTTCTTTCTATTTCTGGGGCGAAAAAGATTCCATTAAAGACAAAATGTTTTCTATGGCCTTTACATTATATACGAATAGAAACAACTTCCCGCTTACCGGGGTGTTCTAGATGATACAGTCATAAGATTATCTAAAGAGAAGGATATAATGTGAATTATCGTGTTTGGTCAGGAAAGAAGGAGAAAGAGAGAGAGAGAGAGAGAGATGATGATGATGATAATGATTGATGTCAATCACTCTATATTTCTTATTTTTCTATTTATGTGTATATTTTCGGCAAACAAAAAGCTGCTTATAGGCTGCACTGCTGAATTATCTGATACCAGCTTCCGAGCATTTTCATGGTTACTATATCTAAGACCGTTTCGCCAAGCAATTGATATGCGTATAGCATACGTAGCGAGCGTTTAATACAGTGCTATAATAAAATTATAGCGATAATGGGAGGGTAGCGTTAGATATAGGAAAATATATGAACGATATCAACTTAAAGAAAGAAAATGTGAATATATAATAGTCCAATACTCGAAATAATAATTCCTTCACAAAAAATACTTCTCTCTTTAGAAATAGAATTTGATTGGTAACAGAAGACCAATTAATTTATTTTCAGTCCAACCAATCTTTTATTTTCGAATAGGACAGCTGGTATAGATTCCAATGATTTGAATCATTACTTTTTTGTCCCCGCTTTCATAATTTGACATAATTTCGTATATTTACTGATTCACTATGACTTCCCTTCAATTTATTTTTATTCTATTGAAAAATACTCCATTGTAATCGTATAATAGGCGATTACGTGTAATTTTGTATATCCTATTTGAATCTATTATAAAATCACATTTCAATTCGTCATATCAGAATCAAATCATGTTCATTTCAAAGTTTTCCTTCTTAACATGTTAAAATATCTTTGATTCTGTTAATATTGGGTTAAACTGCTTCAGGTTGTTAATGATTCGTCATTTTCAATTTGGCTTTATTGTACTAGACCATCTTATGATAAATGTGACTTTCGTAAATTCCAATTCAATTGTTTGCTATAAAATAACCAAAATTGTTTGCTATAAAATAGCAAAATTGCTTGCTATAAATGCCCATATTATTTTTTGTTACATGGCAAAACAAATGAAAATTAAATAAATATATTATAATCTATTTTGCCAATAAAGTGCTGTTTGAATTCGATCTGGCATCTGACCATTATTTAGTGGTTATATGATCGTCTTAAGATCTTGATATCGACCACGCTACAATACTATATAAATCTGAGTAAATCCATCTGAATTCAGCAAGTAAAAAACGAAAATCTGTTACAGACTTCATTTTTCACAGTTGTGTGAATTCTAAGAATCACATACAAACACACACCTGTCATTGCAATTCTTCATAATTACTTAAGCGAATTTTGCTTATTATTGTCGAACTTGGAAGCTTTTGTAATCCAAAGATTTTATACCCGAATATTTTACAATATTTGCTAAACAATAAGCGTTAATAAACTGAAATTAATGAATTTCAACTGAAATTATATGCGAAGATTATATTACATACGAAAAAGGTTTGAAATAATAATGTTTAACATACCGAGCACGTTATTTGATTTGAGCGGTTAAAAAACATTTTTTTGATTAATACATTTAATTATTTCACTTCATTTTTGTAATTCATTTTTCATTAGTCTCACGTAGATTTAATTATATATGCGATAAAGAGAATTTATTATCAAAAGAGCTTTTATTTTTAAGACTAAAATAATAAATTCTTCGGATGCAGACAAATATATAGAAATATATTGCTGCGCTGCGTTACGAAGAAAGGCTCATCAAAATCGTTAACTGCTTATCGAAATGATTTTTTAAACATTGAACGTAGGATAAATGTAAAAATATATATATATTTAATCATATATTTTCAAAAGAAAAACTTGAACTTTACAAAAACATATTCCATGGATTCTTCTTTATATACAGAAAAGAAGAATGCTTTTCATCTTCATTAATTAAATTGAATTAAAAATTGAAAATTTCGTATCGAATCACAATCGTAAATGAAACGGCAGCGCGATATATTTAATTCCAGCAATAAAAACGTTTCACAGGGAGGAGAGGCTGAGAGGAAAATTCTGTTCCGCCCGCGTCTGTATGTCATTGCATTTTCGAGCTTTAATGAGCTTTTCCACGCATAAAGTACACACTCCTATAAAGTTTTTAACTCCAATAACCGTAAAAGCACATACAGTATACGTAAATCTTCGAGAATTATCTTTAATAAAACCGAATAATCCCAGAGATATGCATTTAGGCAAAGCAAGCTCTTCTTCATTTTTACATTATATCAACGCTCGAAGTGCTATACGTATTGTACGGAGAGCTAGTTTTAGTGTATGTGGCAGAATCGTTGCGCACGATGCATCTCCTTTTTCTTTTATTTTTCATCAAATACGTGCAGGACTGGATATATATATATATATATATATATATATATATATATATATATATATAATAAAAATATATATGTGTGTGTGCATGTATGTGCGCGTGTGCGCGTGTGTGTACTTTGTCTCCCGACGTATTCTTTCACTTACCAATAAAAGCTATACTTGTTACATTAATTCATAAGAGTGTATATTATATATACCGTATGCGCAATCGTGTTCTGTTCCCACGAGCGCGTGGGAGGCGGGAGGGGGGCAGTTATTACGCAAAAATCACGCGCGTTTTCGTTTAATTATCTATATGTACGTGAGCGATATGATAGTTGCGCGTTTAAACCAGTTTAAATCCAACAAATACACAATACATTTACATAATATATTTAGAAAATAAGAAAAGAATTTAATTTTATATGCGTAATCATTTTAAGAAATAGGATCTCGAGATTGATTTGGATTACATTTACCTTCATTTTTTTAAATAATATATAGATTAAATTAATATAAACGTGTGGAAATATAAAAAAAATCGAGCTGAAGCATGTTAGTATAAAAAAATCTTAATGTAAAAATTTTATTCTGAAGAAAAAACTCGGATCCCTATTTTGTGCAGCCATGGAATGCACAAGAGTATAATGATATAAATATAGATATATATATATATATATATATATATATATTATCTATACAGCTGCGGTAACGTTTACAGAGACAAAATATCATGAAGCTCCGCGTTTTTGCCAATAGATGACACAACTGAATTTTTTAATACATCCTCTCGGCTTTTCGGTTATCTCTAAAATCTATACCGAGGGAAAAAGGAAATCTTAAATTAAAGAAGTGTTTCTCGGGCATAATTTTAAACCAGGAAGCCATCAGGATATTAGAAAAAAATTTATGAATTTGTTTCACTGTTCTGACGTGAGAAATGTACGCTTCTGAAGACAGAGTAAATGCGTTTAATGTTTTTCATTCGTCTAATCATTCGTATGGTATATGCGAGTCGGCGAATCTTTAGTGTCTGAAAAATATGCAGCTGTCGATTTTCAAATCGCAGCAGATATACTAAGGAATACGATATTTGCTACACACACGCGCGCGCGCTCGCACAGAGAGAGAGAGAGAGAGAGAGAGAGAGAGAGGAGAGAGAGAGAGAAATATATATATAACAATTTATACGCATTTGAAAACTTGATAATATCTTACTCAACTAATTTAATTGTGTTTATACACCAATGCTCCTGAAAAATTTCACTCACCTATATCATCCTCATCCTTATCATCATCATCATCATTTCTTGTTCTGTGCCATTAAATTATGAACAAAAAAATGTACATAAAACTGCATTTTATGTATTTTTTGTACAACGCAATATTATAGATTTTGATGGAATGTACGCGCATGTATAACATCGCTGTTTCTATGCAATCTGTTTGTTAATTAGAAACAGTTATTTATACCAACCAGCTGGAAGAGAAAGAGAGAGAGAGAGAGAGAGAGAGAGAAACTCGTTTCCATCTAGCTGTGTGTGTGTGTGTGTGTGTGTGAGCGCGCGCGCGCATGCTTCTCTGGATTCGTTCATCTGTTAAATTTTACGTATATATAAAGATAATATATATAGAAAATAGTATCAAAAGCCAGGAATTCATTTATTATATAACGTTTTCATGCTTCGAACATGATTCGTTGATTTTATTCTATATGTAATATAGATATATTCAGATAAAAGCCTATAGAATACGTAAATAAATAGCATTGACAATTATTATTGAATGCAATTACTGAATTATATATATACCGCAATTTTATGTCCGCAATATTTTTTACATTTCTAAAACACACGGAACAAAAAGTATACATAAACATTTTTGTGAGCGCGCGCGTGTGTGTATGTGTATGTACGTACATACACATAATATAAGAAAAATTCTTTAAGATTCCCAAGCTGGTTACATAATGAAAATAAAAAAAATTATGCATAGAATTATATTAGCAAGCTCTCTGAGCACATCCTAGATAATGAGACTTTATCCGTATGTGTGTATATGTATGGATTATCGTTCAATAATTCACATCGAACTACAAATATATAGAGAAAAATATGTACGAAATAATCGAAAATATTCTCTTTTTTATACGAAACGGGACTCTCCTCCCTTAATCTCTCTGCCCGAGAACCAACAGGCGTAAATGTAAAGCTTCACTTATACATAATATTACAATCTTACGGTAATATACGTAAATTGGACGCCTATAATATATATTACGCGTAATGAGAAGGAAAAAAGGGTAAAACATAAAGAATGAAAAAAGGGGTTTCTCTCGAGATCGACTGCACGAGCGCAGCGGCTTGCGTAAAGGACGCATGGGGATACCTCGTGTATACCTATATGTACCTATATATACTTATATATATATATATATATATATATATATATATATATATATATATATATAATAGGAGATGCAAAGGAGGCGCGCACACGCGCGTTGCATAATCCGTTACATATACATATGGGCAAAGCGCACACTGGGCACAGTCCGCGGCAGGCGCGCTTCTGCGGCAAAACGTAATTCGCATATATACTCTCTGGCGCGTAAAGATTTAATTTGCCCCGGCACATCCGAAAGCCCACACACAGATTACGTGCGCGCGCGCGCGCGCGTGTGTGTGTGTTCGCGCGCGCGGCCTCCAGAGAAATCCGCGCGCGCGCTCAAAACGGACGGACGCGGTAGGCTCATTCGTGTTTACCTATATATATATATATATATATATATATATATATATATATATATATATATATACAATACACGTTCGTGAATACGTATGCGTACATTGGTGCGTATGTGCGCACGCACACGCGGAGGAATTGCGCCGGCGAGGTATTACACACGGCAGGCGGAGGCGAGGCAGGCTCTCCTGAATACACGCGGAATGCGCGAGCGAAAGAGCGGGGCGAGAGGGGGAGAGGCGGGCGCTTGCGAAATCCTTGTGTTTTCTCGCGCGGCTCGCCAGCCCGCGTACAGCGCGGTGGTCGGGGGGGGTGGAGGGCGGGCGGGTGAGGAACGAGGGGGAGAAAATCCCGCGACGACGACGACGACGACGACGACGACGAGCAAGAAGATTATCGATTTGCTCTCGGGTTTTCGGCCGCTTCGGCCGCTGACGTTCCCGATGCTGTACAGCAGCCGGTCCTGCAACGTCTAATCTCAAAAAAAAAAAATAAAAAAATAAAAAAATCAACGAATATTTGCCTGGGATTTAATCGTGGATTGAATACAGTGGAAAGTCAAACTAACCCCGCTTGGGAATCGTGGGGAAGAATAATGCTTTATTGGCCGAATCGGTGGTATTGAGAGCTCACGGATTCGTGGGTGAAGTTTCGATTAAATCGGCATGTTTTCCGCTGTTTTTCGAGCGGGCTCGAGCGATTTCTCATGACGGACATTTATCATCTATATCTAAATATATATATAAAAACATATATATTCGGATCCAGTATGTAGTGTTATATAACAGCAATTACTGATCGACAGTGGAAAAATCTATAACTAGTATATTTTACACGTGAAAATTAATTTACTTATATCAATGTACCTCGATTTTCACCGAGTAATATATATATATATATATATATATATATATATATATATATATATATATATATATACATACATACATAGTTATTTTTCTATTGTCGATCAATAACTGCTGTTTATAGCAAAGCTGAATGAGTATACGTAATAACATGAGTACGATCGTCGAAGTCTATACCGACGCGAATGACATATACATGAATTTACGCGCATTAGTATATAGAAAGAACGATAAAATCTTCATACTTAGAATAACAGCCTATGATGTATGAAACGTCTCCGGCGAGTTTCATGTGCACATTATATACACGTTTCAAATGAAAGGAATTTGCAAAAATATTAAAAATGTACTTTAAAACACGACGCAAATCTATTCAAATCACTGAAAAAAAAACAATAAAAAATCAGGTGGCTTTAATCAATAATCTTTTACTATAGATATGACTATGTATATAATCGTTAAACTATCGAGTACTGATTCCTATATTTAGTAACTATACGCTCACCGCTTCTCAGTGTTTTAGCACTACTATTTCAGCTACTGATTATATGTACTGACCACTATAGCACATATTCGCTGATTTGTTTTTAAAGTGAGCGTATTCTATATAAGTACAGACAGATACGTTTTCTCTGGCATATCGATGATCGTAATTGGCCTCTCTCTCTCTCTCTCTCTCTCTCTCTCTCTCTCTCTCTCTCTCTCTCTCTCTTCATCCTCAACAGGCTTCTTAATTCGCAAGTGGGCTCTATATATTTTTACGCCTGCTTCTTTTAATTATATACATTTTTTGTTGTTGAAAAATCAACTTAAGCGTCCCGCCGTTGCTCCCATTCTTTTTACCTTGACTCTGATGGGTGAATTGATTATACGTCATTGCATAACTCTCCTGAGTTTTATAATATGGCTTTATATATGTACAGTGGAACCGATCAAGAGAGAGAGAGAGAGAGAGAGAGAGAGAGAGAGAGAGATACACATATGTATGATATATGAAAATGCAATGTAATCTGTTCCGATATATTACATCGTGTTCAAGAAAGTATGAGAAAATTAACTGAAGGTTTTGTTTTTCGGCAAAAAAAAAAATTAATAAATAGAAAATCAAGAAAAAAAAATCTCACGAGAGCTCCGAGACGCGTATACGTAATATCGTTTTCAAAACACGCACGCCTCTCTAATCTTATTCTGTATTCTGTATTTTCTACTTCTATATATATATATATATATATATATATATATATATATATACATATTATAATACAAGTTTGCTCCGTTTTTGTTTTTAAGCAAAACCGGTTTCGCGCGCCACTTTTCTCTTTGCTCGCTTGTCATTATATATATATATATATATATATATATATATATATATATATATATATATATATATATGCTTTGTGTAACAACACTTAGAACGTGAGCGGAAAACCGACTCTATCAATGTATATAGCGCGTGATTACTTCACGTTCATTGCGAGAAACCAAATTCGTGTGTTCTCCTTTTTGGTGCGGCCGCGGCGACGTGCGCGCGCGGATAGAAACGAATCGGATGCGGGCATCGCTGCGCCGAATAATCATTAGAACTTTAACTTTATTGTGTGTGTGTGTGTGTGTGTGTGTGTGTGTGTGTGTGTGTGTGTGTGTGTGTGTGCGTGCGCGCGCGCGCGTGTGTGCGTGAGATAGTTTCTTCTAAATATTCAGACCAGTGTGGAATTCCAAGTTAATTACAAGTGGGTATAATTGCTAATTGAGGGAGAGCTGCAAGTATACACACACTGTTGTTAAAATAAGTTGAAATTTCACTTATTCAATTTGGTCGAATTATAGTTGAATATTTGAAATGAGGCGCAATTCCTCGTTCCCTTTTCAAGCAAACCGACTTCCCAATCAAAAACTATGACTGTGAATAAATTATACGTTTGTTAAAATAATTACATTATAGCGGAGTCATAGCCTATAGTGATTTTTTTTAATAAATATGTTACGTACACACATGCATGCATACATAATCAAGCATAAATATATAAATATATAAAATTTTCACAATCATATCTTGTGCTATATGAAGTGTGCAAAGGTTACACCCGTGCAAATTCTCTAAATTTGAATTACTGCGCAGAATTGAAAATTAAGTATATATTAGACATATTCCTTTAAATATACAGTTATAGATAAAAATTTCACCGGATCACAATGATTTTTCAATAATTTGGAAAATTACGGAATTGCCTGGATCCTATAGAAAATTTACAATATCAACTGTATTGAAACAGAAAATATTGATGTTTTTAATTGTAAACTTAAAGTAAAATATAGGAAAACGCATTGAAAATACTATTGACATGCATCATATATTTCTTCATTCTTTCCGTCGGTAATAAAATCAAATTTTTTTTTAATTGAACCACGATTGATGAATAATAACGCGCCTAGATATTCGAAATCTTATAATATCAAAAAATGTTTTTCCGATACCAATTTACAGGAAATTCTTCAACTTGTTTTTGAATGAAGCTAAATGAAATGCAAAAAAGGTTTTTCAACGCGATACTGGAAGAAACGTTTAATGTTCTCCATGCAGTTATAGAATGCATTGTTTCGATATTAATTGCTTTCCGTAGATGAGAAGTGTGTGTGTGCCCGCGCGCGTGTGTGGTGTCTATGTGTGTATGGTTTCTATGTATGTGTGAAATTTTATTGTCTCACTCGATTTCTCTCAGTTATTCCATTAACGGAGGAGAATTTTAAGATCCGCCGTGAATATAATGTCTTTTAAATATGTATTTAATGTACCGCTACATATATATATATATATATATATATATATATATATATATATATATATAAGCTTTTATTATATACACCGCTGTGTCCCCGTGAGAAAATGATGACCTTGCAATACATAAAAAGTGTATAAATAATGAAACCGTGAATTAATTTTCCATATGTCTGTAATGTGGATTTTATTAAACGCTAGACTAACGAACGAAAAACTTATAACTCTTTCATTATTGTATATATAGGTAGTAATGTTAGAAGTATATTTTAGGATTTTCTAATTTGTCCAAGTTGTTCAATTTTCTGTACTGAATTCTTCAACTGTTACGTCACTTTTGTAGTACATACCAAATACGCATATAATTTTTTTTTGTTTTTACTAACTACAAAACGTACGTATAAATGACCCATGGAAAACATATAGAGGAGTAAACTTAAAAATTGACAGTACGTGACGATTTGGTTTGAAATATCTGTAATTTGTAACTAATTTAATTTCGTTGGTTATTAGAAAATAATAAAGTGTTAGAAACGTAATTAAATGAAAAGTGAAAATTCGTTAGCTAACAGCGAGTTTGTGCATTAACATATTGAGAACAACATGTTGGTTAATGTTTCAAGAGATAAATATATAAAATCAACGAAATAAAGAACATTATTTGAGATTATAGTATCAAAATCCAACATCCTATTCTTCATATAACTTTGTTTGGCATATCCGACGTCAAAGTTGGAAACAAGAAAAGGAAATGTTACGAAATCAAAATCATACCGATATATATATATATATCATCATCATCATCTCGCTCTGACGGTCAGATCAATGTTACGCAAGCAGTGTGGGATTTGCAAATTTGCATTGGAGCTGTTTAATGGAATTTGTTGAAAAAATATTTCGATAGGCTATGATATATACTTAAAATAAAATCCATCCTTTAATTTTGATTATTTTATAAAAGAACCGCATTAGAAAGTTCGATTTCGCCGTGACTTGCAACAAACACTGTATACAATCATAGGAGCAACCGCAACGCTTTGGGAGCCCACACACACACGCACACACACACTCTCTCTCTCTCTCTCTCTCTCTCTCTCTCTAAATTTAGATCAATGAAATTATCAACTGATTTTCTCAGTGAGTTTTCAATTATAGTTGTAACATTTATTTACAATACTGACAATCATGTGTGTGCAGGATATCGCCGCTATGGAATCAGCATAAGTCGCGATAAGCTCGAGATTTTTCCGAGTCTCTCGCAAGTGGTAATAATTGATGTGTATATATATATATATATATATATATATATATATATATATATGTATATATATATATAAAGGTATATAGTATAAAGGTATATAGTACAATTTAATTCATTCTAAATGTGAAGGATGTGCAAAAATATAGATCTGATTTGTTAATGCATCTTAAATTTAATGTGGGGTGACAGTCCAAATCAATTGTTTTAATCAGCTACTAATTACTAACTATCTATTACAGTGGATCTTTGATTTTCATCATCTAACTTAGCAGGAATTTCTCTCACAGATTGCTCACGGAATTTATATGTTTATTAATTTTTTAAGTTTATTTTTAACAAATATATAGCGTTTATTTCGTAATAATTAATATATAATAATAATACTATAAATTTTTAAGCAACAATTTAATTGTTTTCGTTATTTTGAAAAAGACTGTGCCAAGATATTAAATCCGTGTATATGATAATTAACCAACGTGCATATAACTCACTTTTTTCATTCAAATCGGCATGGATATAAAAAAAATGTTCAACGATCTGAAACCAATCGACAAAACCGTCCAGCGGTCGAACGCATCCGTGTATTACTCGATTATTAATTCACGTATATATAATAGCGTCCAATTAAATTGCGGCGTGTGTCTTACGACAGTTCACCGTATCGTTGCGGCAATTTCGAACACCGCGACGCATTTCTCTCGATCTCGATCGCCCAGCACAATGTGTATGTGTATGAGAGAGAGAGAGAGAGAGAGAGAGAGAGAGAGAGAGAGAGAGAGAGAGACAGAGAGAAAGACGCACGCTCACATACAGACCTTTGTTATATATGCATAGTACCAAACGCAAGAATGTAGAACGCCGCGACCAGGGCCCGCGTTTTAAAAAGCTGCTCTCTTTTTTTTTTATAAGCGTTTATAATACAAGTACATAATATATATATATATATATATATATATATATATATATATATATAGCAATAGTAGTACTAGTAGTAAAATAACTCAGCGGGCTCGGCGAAAGGTGCGCGCGGACACGGACCAAAAACGATCGATCTGCTCGTCGCCGTGACTCTCTCTCTCTCTCTCTCTCTCTCTCTCTCCCTCTCTCTCTCCCTCTCCCTCCCTCTCTCTCTCTCACTCTCTCTCTCTCTCTCTTTTATCCACAGACACACGCGCGCGCCCGCGCACATAGAACTATGTTCTCAAGTCGCATACCGATGGTAAATTTCGATAGAACAATATAAAAACACAAGAAAAGACGTCTTTTCCTAAAGAATCTATACGTGCTTAAGGTTCTATCACGAAATTTTAGATGGAGGAAAACAGTTTTAGGCTATATAATCAATTTTCCAAATTAGCAGCTCTTAAAAATTATTTTTTGTTTTACTTAAAAATTACTTAAAATTTACTTAAAAACTTAAAAATTATATTATCGTTACTGTTTTTTTTTTTTGTAATAATATTTCAAAAACGAATAAGTCTATTCTCAATTTCAAAATGTTAAGAACAAAGAAGCCTATATATAAATGATCTCTATATATTTATAAGAGTTCAAACCCCTATTTAATAAAAAAGTTTTTTTTTATTCATTCAACGTCACATTGTCTTTCAGGTCAATGGCGATTACATTGTTTCTTAGATATAGAATTATAGCTTAAACAGTATTATTAATACATCATTTTATATCTTAATATAAATAATATACGTTTGTTACACTGTTATTAATAATAAAAATTGTATTATATTATTTAATTTTTTTTTCTTTATAATTGATGCTGTTTAAAACAATAATAAAAAATAGGTCGGCGTCTTCAAGAGTTACGACCAAAAAAATTTGCGGTTACGCAAACTTATATCATTTACATCAGCATTCATCATTATTAAGTGTATATATATATATATATATATATATATATATATATATATATATATATATAAATAAATTGTAAGGGTTAACTGTAAAGGCTAATTTCACTCCCTAAAATGGCGTTTCTTAAGCGATAAATAAAATATACGCCTCTTATTTTTTAATATATCATAAAAGACATTGGAATATCATTAAAATTGGCGAGCGGCATTTCAAGTACTTTCTTTGTAAGATAGCTGTGTAGAGGGATAGAGAAAGAGAGAGAGAGAGAGACGGACAGGAAGAAGGCGTTCTGCAATGGGTCTGCATCACTGCGGGAAAACTAAAAGCTTGACTGAAAAGTTTTATATATATATATATATATATATATATATATATATATATATATATATATATATATCCATTGAAGCAGCAGTCTCGTTTTGCAAGCGCGCCTCGGGATAGCGAGGGTCTAGATACTACGTCTATAGCATGACTTGCCGTCGACTCTCTCTCTCTCTCTCTCTCTCTCTCTCTCTCTCTCGAAGGTGTGCGTGAGAGTGGCTTGACCGAGCGCAAGGTAGGCTGTATTAGGTTTATCGAAAACGAGAGAGTGAGTGAGACGGAGAGTCAGACGCGCGATCGTAATCGCGCAAGACTGGCTGACCGTTGCTGAATGTATATATGTAAGAACGAGAGGCAAAAGTATACGGCTCCAGGAGAGTAGTATAGGTATAAGGATGCGCGCGGGCTTGCGTGTTTGTATGTATATATGTGATAGATGACTTGTGCGGCGCACACACGGACACTCCTCACACGTACAATCTGCGTCGGCGTGTGCGGTCGTTCTCTCTTGCACTTCTGGCGCTTATAACTTATATACTTTGGTTGTACACCTTTTTGTGTATATATATAATATATATATATATATATATATATATATATATATATATATATACTACATAGAAGGTCAAAAATATTGTCGAAGAGTTTTGGCATCAAGTTCGGGAGGCGTTGGAGCTCTGCGAGAAGCGAGAAATATATACATACTTATTAATTTTGATTTGTCAATTCTGAGATGAGTAACCTCTGTGCACTGGGTAGAATTCACTCTATAGGATTTATTATTATTAGTTTTCTTTATTTTGGACAATTAGGTAAAACTGAGAATGATGTAATGAATACTTGGGGGGAGGGGGTTGTAACGCGAACTCGCAGGAATTATTTTTAATGGAGGTATTATAAAGGATCATTAATCTTTTTTTTCTTTTTTATGTTATTTTCCAAATATTAGTGCTAATCAGCGACGGAGGTCTAGAATGTGTTTGTAAACGAGGCACATGTAAATTATTACAGTCAATCGGCCGAGACCGGGATTTGCACACGGATCACCAAGTTACTAGACCTTCGCTCTAGCGATCGAGCCATCGTAGGCCACATCACTAGTCTTCGGCAACAACTTCCGACTGAGAATATCCGAAAAATTTCTTATGTTTGCCGTTTGGAAGTTTCGTCTATTAGCAGTTTAAATATCGTATGCGCTGTACTAGCGGTGGAAAGCAGAAATAACAAATATGGCCGTCTTGAATACAATAAATACGCGAACGTATTGCTTGTACATCAGTAAAATTTCGAATTTCTTTAAAAATTTATTATTAAAGAAAGGGTAAAAATTATCGAAATAAATTAACAAATAAAGCACGCAAAGCTTTACGGTAGACTGAAGAGTGCAAAAGATATTGCTAAGGAAGGCTGCTGTGAAGAGCTTCACTTTTATAAGTATTGTTAATGCTAATTTATGTTTTCGTTGTATTCCTGAATTTGAAACGGCGAATATTTTACGATATTTGAATTGATCGAATATTTAAATATTTTACGATATTAGAATCACGAGTAATGGTACAGAGTGGACCAAAATAATAAAAACTAAATGCGATATGAAAACTGTTATTTACCGCTAATATTATAGTTATGTTTCTCAATATTAAATATTCCAAATCCGCACGTTCTACAGTTGACAATTTTCTTTTCTTTGACAAATACAGAAAACTACAAACCCGATAGAGAAAACGTCAAACGTAATTGAATTCGGAATCCCCAAGAAATATATATATATATATATATATATATATATATATATATATATATGAGATGTTCTGACGTTATGTTCTAAAGTATTTATTTTCAGAATTTATATACATATATATATATATATATATATATATATATATATATAATACAAAAAATAATTGTTTGTTAACTGTAAGGAATTTTAATTACTCGCAATATTGGAGCGAAATCAATTTAGAAACAAAATCAAACGTGATTTGTAACAAACATAAGGAATTCCAATTGTAAGTTATTATATAACATTAGTTTTTCAATGGCATAATCTGTTCAAATATTACGTTAAATCGTATAGCTTACGCAATGTTAACCTGATATAACCATTTTATAATCTTAAGTGTTAGACGAAGCTTGGAAATATAATACTTTTAGTTTTTATTCCTTTCAGGAGTTGAAGGCGAATAATTGTGAAAATGATGAAAAATCTTTTTATTAATATAAATTAAGAATATAGTAAACATTTTCACAAATATCCCAATGATTCATTTCCTAATATCTTTCTTCTAGTTTTTCTACAAAGCTGAACACGATTTATTATATGATGGTTTCTCTCTCTCTCTCTCTCTCTCTCTCTCTTTCCTTCTCACGATACACAGGCGGCGAAAATAATTAAGACCGTATATACTCTTCCAATTCCATTCTATAGGTATATCTAAAGGAGAAAAAGAAAAATAACTATTACCTTTACCCTTGTGCTCAATAAGATTGCGCGTAATCAATGCAGGCACACGCTTATAAAGATATTATTTTACAAAAGATTTATGCTATTGTTTACTTTGGATGCGCGAGCGTGCGCGTATTAATCCATTATATACGATTCGAATAAATATATGCATTTATTGCTATTCGAATTGTTTTTCCAGGCATTTTTATTTTAATTATATTCAACAAGCGGGATGACCAAGCTCCATTGTCGCGAGATTAATGTGCGAGCGAAGAGAGAGAGAGAGAGAGAGAGAGAGAGGAGTCGTTTGTATAGCTCAATCGCGCACACGTGCGGACGCACTATACTGGCCAGGGGAATGTGCTTTTTTATATATAATATTTATTTATAGATAAAAAATATGCCGTATAGATATGTTTTACAGGAATTTTATAATTGTTGGCAAATTTTTAAAAATACGCCGTTACGTAACGTTACATAAATCGAGGCTTTGTAATCGCGCCTAATAAGTGTGTGCGTGCGCGTGTGTGTGTGTGTACTACTGAGTTTTTATGCTTGGTGGATTATAATATATACAATATAATACACGACGTGTCGCGAAGTAAAGCACAATCATCAGTATAGAGGTCTTACGAGGACTCGTATGTCTAAATATAAACTACGTGTTTTTTATTTTATTTTTCTTTTTTGAAATCAAATGTATTTCATAGTATTAAATGACACAAGCCATAGAATTAAATGATTATTAAGCATACTTATTTTTTTTGGCATCAACCGAAAAAAAAACCGTATATTGCTCGAAAAAAATAATTTTTTCCTTATACATATACTTGTAGAGAAAAATTTATCTTAATTGAAGCAATAATTATATAATTAATATAAATTTATTAAATGTCTAAATCATTTTTTGATGTCCAAATTTAATTTATTATCATTATATATTAATATTTTTAATATAATTCATATTGTTAATTAGATAAAAATTTATTCTTTAATGATTTCATTATTGTTGTAAATAAGAAGCATGATAATTTAGTATGTCCCATTGTGTCGAAAAATTAAGAATTCGGATTGTTATTTAATATTTATATAAATAATAAAATTTAGCGATTGAAAGGATATGTAGTCGTATAGTGCAGTAGATCCGAGTCGACTACCTGAATCGATGAATAAGAAAAAAATCGATAAAAAGCTAATAAAAAATTAAATAATAATATAAAAAATGAAATTATCGTAATAAAAAAAAATTATTAATTAAAAGTTTTTCACGTAAACGACACTACATAG
Organism: Sycobia sp. Sy_11; assembly: GCA_018907035.1. Taxonomy (NCBI): domain Eukaryota; kingdom Metazoa; phylum Arthropoda; class Insecta; order Hymenoptera; family Epichrysomallidae; genus Sycobia; species Sycobia sp. Sy_11. The sequence continues at coordinate 314,301 of JACCIC010000058.1, read as the reverse complement.
ACGTCCTATACAGCTTTATAATATTGTACATTTAAATGAAAACCTTCAGAATCTGAAATATTTATTTTCTTCAATATCCTATAAGTTACATTTAGCTTATAAAGGACGATGAAATATTTTTCAAATCGAGCCACGCAGGCTCTTTTTATGCAACTATTATTGTTAAAATTCATAAATGTCGATATTTATAAAAGTAGTGCTAATCGTAACAAATTTACGTTTTAACATTAAAAAACAATATCAGAATTTGAAAAATTATAATTCTGAAGAAAAAAAATATATCTATATCATTTGTAAGAGACTTATATCAAGTAAGACCGCTTCTTCTCTCTTTTTTTTCACTTTTTTTCATCCATTGCATGCATCATGACTATTGCCATATAATAATTATATAGAATATTCAAAATAGTATCCGTCATGTTGTCGATTTAATAGACACACTTTGGAGCCTATGATAATTTAACAATAACTGATAGGGAGGGCAGAAGGACCACATAAGTGGTGTTGCAGTCAAAGAGAGACCCCACAGGTTGATAAGTCATCATCGTCCGGCCCCGGCAGAGAAAAGACCGACGCATATATATATATATATATATATATATATATATATATATATATATATATATACATATATATATATATACGTGCTATGCAGGTAATGTATACCTCAACGGTATATAAGCTATATCCCTCCACACGTAATGAGCTCGAAAACCCGAACGACCGATACTCTGCTGCTCAGCCGGCTTAGATACTTTATCATTTTTTTCATCCCGTGCCCCTTTCCTCAGCTCCTCTACCACCACGTCACCCCGACTTTTCACCTTGTCGAGAACCGGTTATGTTGTTTTGCAAATCTGTATATATAAATATGCGCGCGCGCGCGCGCGCGTGTCTGTGTGCGTACATACATACATAAATACATACATACACAGTAATACTATGCACATATTGTAGTAAAGCTGCATAATTTTGTGATCAATCGAAGAAATAAAAAAAATCAATTAATCTCTCGCTCTCTCTCTCTCTGAACTCCGATTATACTATTATTCCCGTGTAAATCTCTAGATTATTTGTTGTCCTCTTTTTCGTCTTATTTTTTCTCCTTTATGTTTTTTATTTTCTTGTGTTTTTGTCTTTTTATTTCAATCACCTTCTTTAATTCATGATATAGAATTTCAAATATATATTTAAAGATATCCGACGCATTTATTCGTAATAAGCCATTGTCTCCCCGTCAGAGAGTTATATATAGTTACTATTTGAATCTTTCTTGTTAAAAGGATATTTCTCTTTTCGTTTCTCTTTGCCCCTCCTCTCGCTCTCTCTTTCTCACCCCCCCTCTCTCTCTCTCTCTCTCTCTCTCTCTCTCTATATATATATATATATATATATATATATATATATACACATACATATACATCACACACACGGTCCAGCTGTACTAAATTATTCAATTTAATCAATACCCTCGAAGCGAACACAACTTGCAGAATATCCTTTTGTAATCAGTGGTGCAGGTGCGCGGTCGTGGTGGTGGTATACCTTAATTTTTAACGTTCGCTCGTAAATATATATATATATATATATATATATATATATATATATATATAGAGAGAGAGAGAGAGAGAGAGAGGGGGGGGGTAGTATATACACACCAATTCCGAAATAATGGATTTTTATGGAATTAACAAAAGTCAGGGACCGGATGCGACGGAGTGGATATAATTTATAAACATAAAAAAGAATCGATCCTTTAAATTCTGTAGGCTTTCTTCTTTTTTGGTCAAAAAAGTAGGATTGTTAGTAATTTATTAAATGTTCAAAGAGACAAATTGTTGTTTTTTTTGCTTTCTTGACAAAACTTTTTATACTTTCAATCATCTGATTTTCTGATCATTATATATTGGAGCAAAAATTTATATTTGTGTAAGATTTATAATTTTACATATCGATAACCTGGAATGAGGTATTTTGATTCGTAACAATTCATTCGATTGCATTATCTGTTATAACGTTAATAAATTATAGAATGAAAAAAACACAACAGCACGGAAATGTGTTTCATATATATATAAGTAAAATGCGTAACCAATCGACCACAATATACTTGTTTGCTAGTATATAGATCTCTACACAAATGTAGTAATGATAAATGTACCACAGGATGAAATCAAAAATATTCTTCAGAATCTGGAGACACCGATAATCCAGTAAAACAGAAAATCGGTTGAACACTCGCAGATAATAATCAAGCCGGATAACCTGATATATATTCTTTTCATTGAATAGTGTACAAAAATTGGAGTCGCAATTTAAAAGACTCGCGCATAAATAGATAAGATTAAATTATGTACTTACCAGGCGTATGCTTTAAAACTTTATATAATATAAAATATATGCATGCGTTCAATAATAACCTTATCTAAGAATTTTCGATGTTCAAGCTCCCATCGATTGTTAGTCGAGATAAAATTTTCTTTAAAGTATCCTTAATGTCCAATCGAACATTATTTCAGAGTAACGACAGAAACGAATTCTTATAGAGACAAAAAACTGGTAGCATGGCGAGAGAAGTATCAGTCGTTACTGGGTCACTAGAGTGTATTATTATGACCTTGTTACCATATTAATGATGATGATGATGATGATGATGATGATGATGATGATGATGATAATAATAATAATAATAATAATAATAATAATAATAATAATAATAATAATATAAAAATTATATATTTTTGTAGGTATAATAAATCCCATCACGGTCATTATCTATTACCTACCTCCCTCCCCCCAACTCTTTCTTACGCTCCTGCTATATATGCTATATACATATACGGAGCACATATCGCCGCATGTGAAAGCGCGCGCGTTACCCGCATAACATTTACGTGCTGTATTTACGTGTCTAACTGTAAATGCCCCCTGTGTGTTTTTTTCAGGTACTCCCGCGATTCAATATCTATATAGATACAGGCATACATACGCGCATGCATACATACATACAGACGTACATACATACATACATACATACATACATACATGCATACATACCTACATACATATATTCTACGTACATTGTATATATATTAGAGTCAAGAATCGGGGGGCTTGGTGTCGGCATAGGTCGCGATTTTTACGCGTGCTCTCGGTGCACACATACACTCCGTTAATCACGAGAGAGAGAAAGAGAGAGAGAGAGAGTTAGAGAGAGAGTGAGAGAGAGAGAGGGAGAGAGAGAGAAATAGAGAAGGAAGGAAGAAATAGATAGGATCAATCGCGCATGCCACATGTGGAATGTAAGAGAGATGGAGATATAGTAGAGAAAGAGAGAAAAATAAAACTTTTCGGAAAACCTCTCTCTTTTATGCGGATCTTCCCATGGCTATATATATATATATATATATTTGCATATGCAGGACTTCCTCTGAGAATCCTCCTCCTCCGATGTGTAGATCAGAATCTCTTCGGAGGGGGAGGGGTGCCTGCAGATACACCTCCTTAACCTGATGTGTAGATATATATACATGCACCTTTATATATATATATATATATATATATATATATATATATATATATATATACATACGCATCACATTGCGTCCGTGCTCTGTATGAGATTTATTATATATTATCTATACGTGCGTATTATACAGTTACCGTAAGTGCAGTTAGAACGTGATGCAATGGCAAAAACAGAGGCCCCGCGCGCAATTAAAGCCCATAACAGGAATTATAATAACGATAAGAATCGGCGGGATGCGCGAGCCCGTGCGTGCACACTAAAAATGTAATTTATATTATGCCGTATCTATAGGATTATTATTGTTCATCTTATGTGTGAATTATCTAATATATATATATATATATATATATATATATATATATATATATATATATATATATGAGTTATTGAAGATTTTGTTTTTTGCAATACTGTGAAAGATTTTCTATTTTAGCTATAGATATAATAGGCGTACATCTTTGGACGCGCGGAATGTTTATCCCTCATTTTCATCAAATTTCTAATCAATAATATTCTGCATTTATTATATCATATCCATTTGTTTCGTCAAAAGCGTATTGACTTAAATTAGTATATTAGTATATTAGTAGATTCGTTCTTTTTCATCTTCTTTTTTCTAAAAGGTATAATAGAATTTTTGGAGATTTAGAGAGGGAGAACTTAGTACTAAATCGGCTGGGGCATTTTGGTACAATATAGCATTCAATAAACGACTTTTGGGGATGAAATGGAAAATTACTGTATATACGCTAAATGATTTTTTTCTTCTGATATTTAACGATAGAAGATAATTTACATAGAATTATGAAAAAAAAGAAGATAAATAACATTTTTAACGATTCGGGAATCTATAATGGTATGATTAGAATGTGGCTCTTCAAAACAGAGTACTTTCAAAAAACTTTTTCAAGTACATCAAATCGTTTGAAGATTCTTATGCTAGAGCAGCTATGTTTCTAATATAACAGTAATATAAATATTTATGCTTCATTTTTTATGTAATATGTGAAATACTGTCGTTACCCCTCCTCTCTTTTTCTCTCCCTCTCCCTCTGTTTTGAAAATCTAATTACTAAAATTAATGAATGAATGATATAGAATTATAATTAATTTCTAAGGTACTAAATCAAGTATGTTTTATATTTGATGACGCAAACGAACGGGTAACATCTCTTGATACTGTAAAATTATCAGTTATGGCTATAATTCACGATTTTTCTATATATATATTACGTATTAAAAAAAAAAAAAAATTTACGATAATTTTGTGTTTAACAACCATCTACTGAAGCAGTACAAATAAACGCGCGCCTGTCTTACATCTTCGGGGAAAGAAAATGCAATTTCTGGCAAACTGGCAAAATGTCGGAACGAGTTGATGATAATATATAGCTACTTGTGGAAAAGGTAAATCTCTCTCGCGCGCGCTCTCTCAAATCTCCATTGACAGATGACGTCCACACCTCCTCTCGCCCCTCTCCGCGCAAAAGTCCCATCAGTCAGCTCGAACCGTGTATTATTACTAATGGAGGAAACCGGCGAACCGCGAAATCTCCATAATTATACGGACTGCGTGTGTGCATATGTGTAAATAAGTGTGTGTATGTGCGCGCGCGCCCTTTAAACAAACGCTTCCTCGTTTCGCGAAATATACGAGCGGGACGCCCCCGCGGCTTTTTAGAACCGCTTTTTCACGAAGGCTTTGCGAGGCTTTACTCCGCGATGAACAGACATATATATATATAGGTGAATGGGGTAGGATGTAATCCCCCCTCACCAAAAAACATGGAAAAGACATTTATTTCATGTACTTTAGTGATATTATTTACTGTAACAATGTTGAACCGAAGATATAAACATATTGACCTATATAAAAAAACGTATATGTTTGGAAGAGCGATATAAAAAAATTACCGAATCTTATTTATTTATTTATTTTTTTTTTTTGAAAAATAAAAATGAATTATAAAGCCTAATAACGAATCTTACTTTTCCACATACGATTAAGCACAAGACGTGGGAAGAATTTTCAGATAAAATTTTGTTTTTTCTAATAAGAGCTTCGAAAATCATTTGCAGATCTAACAAGATTCATATTTTATACGGTAATGTCGTCTACAAATAAAATAATGAAATCCTGATCTCCGCCTCTATTTCTACCTCGCACACGCCGACTTATATATCAGAACTCTTCCTCATTCTCGTCCCTCTTTCGCGATGTAAAAATTCTTTTCTCCTTATTTTTTTCTTCTTCTTTTTAACATCCTACGCCCGCTTATTTAAACGAGAAGAGTCGAAAACAAAATTTCCGCGAAGCCCGAAAAGAAGCATTGTCGGCGCACATTAAAACATCCTATACGGTCTTCCGTCACCTCGCCTCGCGCTCGTCAGGGAACAAAAAATTACAACTCTCTCCCTCTTTCCCCGTCCCTCCCCCTCCCCGCACGCGAGAGAGGAAAAAAAGGAAGCTGAAAGCGAACGAGATGTATATATACAATATACAAAAGAAGAAAATAACAACAGGAAGTGAAGAAGAGAATGAGCGTGCAAATGTGTACGTGTGCGTGCGCGTGTATGCCTGTGTATCTCATCCGGGTGGATTTATTACCTCGGCCAACAGGAGCAGCATCGGCAGCAGGAACCAGCAGACGCGCTCCGGCTCACCGACGGACGTCGTCCTCCGCCTCGTCCTCGCCATCCTCGCGTTCACGCCTCTCATCCTCGTCAGCACGCGCGCGCGCGCGCACCGATCGGAGGGCCAAAGTTCCTCTTCCGTCCCCGCACCGACACTCTCACTCAACCACACACGTCACACAAAAACAACCGCGCGCGAGCGCGCGCGTATGGGGATATATCCCCCCCCCCGCGGCCCTCGTAACGCTGGTGTGCGCGTGTCCGTGCGTCTTTCTGGCCGAACGCGCCCGCGCGGAGCGACGATATCGAACACCCTCGCGGGATAGCCCTCCTCCTCGCGCACTTCACTCTCCTTGTCGCTCGCCTTCTTTCTGTCTCCCTCCTCTTCTCTCAGGTCCTCGCACCTTTCATATCACTTATACATATATATATGTACACGCTCTCCGCGGCACCTCCGACCGATATTTCTTCCTCCTTCGATTATTGCTCAACGGTGGTATTCTACCTTGCCCGTTTTCTACCTCTCTTCCTCCGACGCTTCTCTTTCTCGTCCCCTCTGCCTCTCTTACTCGCTCTATCTCTTTCTTTCTTTCCCCTGTCCGTTTGTTTATCTCGTATTCCTCGCACGCGCTCACCTCCCGATATATATATATATATATATATATATATATATATATATATATTCCGCGTCGCACGAACGCCGGGGGCGCTGCCTTCTTATGGCAGGTGCGTCCTACGATGTATATAGTATGTATGCGTGTATATGTATATATATATATATATATATATATATATATATATATATATATATTAAGTGTGTAACGCACCGATGTCGCGTTTATGTATGTATAGTATCGCGTATCATACAAACAACAACAACAATAACAACAACAACAAAAATAATCGACGAAAAAGTCCCCCGATCCAGCGACGGCCGGATCATGAGACCAGATCTCGACTGCTGCCTTCGTGTCTCAGCCAACAGCCCGCGGACTGATGCACCTGCTGCCAATGCCGATTGTGCTGGCGGTGCCGAGCTGCAGCCATGTTTCGCGCTGTTTTCCTCTTCGTATTCGCCTCTTCCTTATGCCTGTTTCGATTCTATTACACGATGACGCGCGATCATGCAGGAGCCAAGTCTCTTCTCTCTTCTCCTTTTGCCGTGCGGGCTTTTGAGACTTCGGGTACTACTGCTCTCTTATCTCGCCCTCGCTGGACTCCCGTTGTTTCCTTAGAGCAGCATCGCCCGGGTACAATGGTCGGTTCATACGGCACTGTCGGGCGCCTGTCTCTCTCTCTCTCTCTTTCTCTCTCGCTCTGTTTTTCAAGGCTCTCCTCGCCAGGCTCCTTCTCTTCTCTGGCGTGTATATATATACACCGAATAAACCAGGAGAGGCCTTTTACGTCTCTGTCTTTCTCGTTTTCTTCCTTGATTTGTACGCTTATACGCCTTCTCTCTTTCTAATGCTCAAATGCCGCAGCGAACGCATACTTATAATATATATTATGCCAACACTCCCCGCCTATCCATACGCGCACGTGTGCACATCTAAACGTACCTCGTTCACACATGTATACACAGATTACGGTTGCGGGGGTGTCCCGGGCAACCACCCCCTGATCTCCCTTCCGCTTTTTCTCCGCACCCGCAAGGAGGAGAAGAGAAAATATAAAAACTGTAGACACACAGCTGCGACAACTCGTATAAGATTTTGGAGCAGACGTCGATCTGGAGATCCCACGGAGGACGCCTCTCTCTCTCTCTCTCTCTCTCTCTCTCTCTCTCTCTCTCTCTCTCTCCTTCTCTTTATCTCTCACAATATATATATACACGCGCGTATAATACCTCGCGGTATATAAATCGAGAGAAATATACACCGTAATATAATAACACGACACAGCTACCTGCACGATGTCCTTTCGATTCTTCTCTGATGATGATGATGATGATGATGAAAGAGCACTGCTATATAATATTATTATACACAAACTTACGCCTCGGAAATATGCGGAAGATTTTTTAAATTCATCGGAGTATCGGAGCCACAGGTGTGCACGCGCCTAGGTATGCCGTCATATATAAAGGCTCGATCAGGTTTATTGATATATATAAAAGTTAAAGGTCCCTTCGTCTCAGTGTAAATCACGGGGCGACCGACTAGTACTAGTATTACTACTACTACTACCACTATACTCCTCCTCCCGCGTACGACGTCGATGTCGATGCGCGCCGCGCTCGCGGACGGACTAATGTAAGAACCTCGCGACGAAGCGGCAGCGGCGGCGGCGGCGGCGGCATTATCGCGGGGTGGTGACGCGAGCCACGAAAGACGCGCGTGTGTATGATATATAATATATAAAAGGCGAGCTTCGCGTTCGCTCGCGTATAATCCACCTTCGTCCGCGGCTGCACCTTTCTCTTTCCGCACGCGCGCGGCCGCGGTCGGCGCCTTTCCCCCCGCAGCAGCAGCGACTCCTCGCCGATGTATATATATATATATATGTGTGTGTATGTGTGTATGAGATAGTGTGCGCACCGCGCAGTCCGCTGATGCACGCCGCGGATACGAAACGCCACTACTGCGAGCTGCGGAACGCGGGTGCGGGGCCTGCGGGCTCGCGCGACTGACCGTCGATGTATACTTTAGTATATTCAGTTTACTATACTTTCATGATCTTTACCCTCTTTACCTCTCCCCCTCCAATGGGCCCACTCACTGGCTCGTTCCCTCCCTCCCACTCTCTCACCAGCTCTCACTCGCTCTTTCTCTCTCAGTATCTTTGTCTCATTCTGTAACATTACGATTATACGACGATGATTGTTGATGCCCGCTTCCAGGATTAGGTTAGGTTGCTGTCCCACAGTCGAGGCGTGTTGCATGCTGTCCTTGTTCCTCCCGATGGGAGAGAATGTAAGTCAGAACGAGATAGAAATATGTGGAGAAAATATGTAGTAACACGCGCGAAGTACAAAAATACGAGAAAGAGTATGGACAATATGTCTGTATATATGTATAGTTTATATGACTACAATGTGTAATTGTAGATTGTGTAGTAAGAGGAAAGAGAGAGAGAGAGAGTGAGAGGGAGAGGGGGAGAGAAAAGGAACAATAATAAGCATGATATGTTTGATGAAAAAATATCCAGCAAGATACATGGATGACCAGTGTACCTGTACAAGTACATCTAAACATATTTAAAAATTTACAATACGAAAATAGAGACGGAAAACAGCAATCGTTTATACCTATTTATACAAGCTACGCCCACATATAAAAGCATTTATATTATAATATATCACACGACTACAACAGTAGCGAAGACAGAATTCGGAGAGTAATTTTTACATCATTTTTGCTGCACCTTTTCCAGGATTTCGGATTCAGATAATATATACAGATATATTATATATGCCGAAGAGAGAGAATAAAAATCCGAGGAGACTGTTTCTGCAACGCTGCACCAGTGTATCGGCCACATTGTTCCACGGTAAAAAGAATAAGAAGAAACAGAAGGGGGACGAAAAGGTAAAGGATGAAGATCGCCGCCGTCCGGCGGAGGAAGTGCATCGAGCGGATAACAAAGCATGCGTAAGTGTGGGATGTTTTTTGTTTTTCTTCCTCGTTTTCGTTCTCGCTCGCTCTGTCTCTCTTTCTCTGTGCCAAGAGTATAATATACATTGTGTATATATAATACGCAAAAATTGTGCGAAAAAATTTAATAAATACAGGAAGACGATGAAGCAACAAAAGAATATATAATGACATATATATATATGTATATATATATATATATATATATATATATATATATATATTTGGTTGAAGCTTGAGAATTAGTTCTTCATTACGTATATGATCCTACTTATGTTTGTATTATATATTTAAACTGAAATTGTTAAACTAATAATCTTTATAAATTTTAAAAAAGCCTAATTTAAAAACACATTATATTATAGGTATATATATTTATACGTAAAATTATATTCGTATTTTATCGAAAATTTCTTAAAATAAATAAGTATAATTTAAATTGTTTCAAATAAAAAGTTTTATACAAAGGCTTGATCTTCGCATGTATATTTAAATTTTCTTTTCATAAAATACTAAAAAAAATTCAGAGATATATATATATAATAAGAAGAAATAGCAAAAGGAGCTTCAAAGAATAAAACCGGATCTTCTCTGCGTAAAAATATGAACAAGAATTCCGAAAAAAATATATTCACAACATATAAAAGTATTTATTGACTTTGGCGAATTTAATTTTAAATCCTATTTTTGTAGAATTGACTGTTCTTTACGATAATTGACTACTTATAATAAATGTTTAGACTCCGTTTTTAGACAAGATATAATTACAATATAATCTTTCAAGGAAACCGCATTTTATTTTCTGTTAATAAAAAAATTCCAAAATATTTTCATCAATTCTTTTGGTGTTTTCAATTTAGTTAAATATTTATAGTATTATCTAAATACAAATATTTCTACCAATAGTTCTATTATGTTATGGAAAGTAAACGTCCATAAAACTTTGATTGCGTTTGAATTGTCAATTATTGATTTTTTTATTAATTTGGAACAAAAATCTTAATTGTTAAAATGTGTATCGTATAAAATGTAAAAATGAGATATTTTTAAATGATATATTAATTAATATAGTCATAGTAGCTGAACTACCCACAAATTGGCTTCCAGTTAGTCTTTCGATACAACCAAGATCTAAAATATATAACATAAAATATAACAATAAAATCTGTGACTTTTTAAGTACATGATTTCTGATCAGGTACTTACTTCTGATTCTAAAGTCGATATAAGGTTTCAAAAAAATTTCCTAACCAATATAGAAAAATGAATTGTGTAATTTAATTTTCGTTTATAGGAATCCTAGTCAACGATTTCTATTTTTTTGTTTGTTTGTTTGTTTATTAGTCAATCATACGATATTCAATTACGCCCGTATTTGATGCTTCATCAGGAAGATTTTTTTCTCCTGTCTTTTGCCATTGAAAAAAGTATAATAATAAATTTTAATTAAAGGAAAGATTATTAAATTTTTTCTGCATTTAATTCATCAACTTATTTTTTTAAAAAAAGGTTTTATGTTATAGACGTGGGAACGGTGTATACCAGTAAATGACCAATAGAGGCTCGATTTGTTTACGCGAATTCTTATTATATATGATAATATCATAATATGCTTGTGGTCATTTTTGACAGCTCTGCATGATATTCCGCATGTATTTATACAAGCATCAACCTTGTATTAACACAAGAAACACTTGATGGTAATTCGTTACTGTCTCGACTCTCTTTATATTTCGATAATTTTCTGGACCAGCAATGTAGACTGTCAATGTGTATACGAACCTAGGTATGAAATAGATAATGATCATGTATAGAATTATTAGTCTTGTAGAATATTTAAAGCAAAATAAATACATTTAATTATGGTATATATTATCTAGGTGGTCTGTTTAAATATATCAATAATACATTAATATAAAAATTTAAGATCAGCTTTAATTTATTCCACTTATAATTTGACAACAAAATTAGTTGTACGTACATTCCTTATATAGATAGTTACATGCAGTATTCTCAATGCCTACTTTAATTATAGATTCACTGCTAAAAATCAAGAAAACAAAATGGAATATTGCATTATTCATTTTATTCTGCATAGAAAATTCTGTATGGCAAATGATAAATACACATTCATATTTCTTCTCCTTCAAATTCAGTAAAAATCCCCGTGTTAAAGGCGGCACTCGCAGGCCATTCTTATAAAGCTCGATTATTTTGAAACGTGCATTCTCTGACTTTTGTAAATGATAAATTTAGCGAGTATTCATAAAAATACAAAATAAACTTCTGTCTTTTCATAGGTAACAATTATTATCTTTATGTCGACGACCGCACGCAATCTTATCAATTACATGATTGTATATATATACAGCATTCAACTTGAAATTTTTCAGAACCAAATTAACTCCACAGCATTATACCATTTATCGATTCTATACACGTTTTTAATGATGTTAAAAGTGTCACACGGAGGTACTAATTTAAATCACATGCTTTTAGTTTAAAAATAATTTTATTAATTATATTTAATAAGATTCCAAAAAATAGTATATATATATATATATATATATATATATATATATATATATATATATATATATGCCTATTTATAATTTATCAAGTATTTTAGACATAGCTCGTAATTCATAATTTCCTTCGTAATTGTTGTATAAAACATACTTATATATTTTAAATTTTTTATACGCTGCTTGTACGGCCTCTGCGCGTGATGCCCATTATATAGTGCTCACTCTTTCTGATTGCACGCGATTTTTGTCATTACAAAACATCTCAAAAGCAACTTGTTCCGTAAATTCATCTATTACATCTATTTTTAAAGTTTTTTTATTCAATTCTTTACTTCATTAAATCCTATATTCTGCTCAGATCGCGAAGTTAACACCTTATTTGTAAACCAATTTTTCGACGTTCTAGAAAACTATGTGCAACAGTGTGCAGCTACGTTTTATATCAAATTTTAATATATATTCAAAACAATATAAAAAAGTTACAGAAACGTTTGAAATGTTAAACTTGAGGCAGCCATCATATTAATTTGGTAAAGTATTTCACAAAAAATGGACTATTTGAGTTTAAATAAATTGTATTATTTCTAAGAAAACCATAAAGAAAAGAAGTTATATTATTTTGTTTATTTATTTATTAATTTATTTCAAATTAATACTTTAACTTCGATGGGTGCAATGAAGAAAAAATATTTATTACTAGGCGTTAATATGGGGGATTTAGTGTATTTACAAATTTTGATTATCAAGCAATATTACTTTTAGTTTTACCATTAAGGTTATTTAATATAAATATATACTTAAATAATTATTTCTTATTTGTCTAACTTTCATTAATATAGAATTTTTTTATTTGTTGTTCGATTCATTTTATACCGATTGGTGTAGAAAGATGTATACTGTGTATACACAGTGAAAACTTCAAATGCTGAAGAGTATTTCAGTTATTTATTAAATACAAAAATAATTAATTAATTAATAATATTATAATAATAAAATTATTAATAAAAGTTATCGCATATAAAAAAGATACTAAAATGTTCAAACATGTAAATTTTACACACACGAAACTTTCTATACACTCTTGTAAGAAGTTTATAATGGAAATAATGTTTAGCTGTGTACAAATGAAGATATTTACATCGTTTACACATATAAAATGTTAGCTCTCTAGCACGATTCTCTCTATACTTTCAGGAAAAAAAATTTCAATACATCATGTCTTGAAATCCATCAGAATTTTTTACTTGATAAAAGTTTTTTACGTATAAGTTCTTTAATAAAAATTCTGTATTATCTAGAACCAGTGCGGTGGCGAATGTGACTCGCCGGTGAGGCATTCATCCAAGCAAGTTTTTTATTTGACCCACCTCATGATTTTTATATAAAACAAGCTTTTGAGATGAGTTTTCCTCAATTTAAAAGATTGAACGATATATTTGACTTTGTTTTATATCCATTCAAATTTTCAAATAATAAATATAGCCGATTTTATGTAGCTAAATATTTGCATTTTAGAAATGAAATTAAACTGAATTAAAAAAAAATGGACATTATCAGCGGTTTTTCCACCATATTAATCTAGAAACAGTCATAAAAAATGTACAAAATTTGATCCAGTTCTTCAAAAACGATTGCGTTACTGATTTAAAATCTTGTCGCTTATACAAGGATAAAAATAGCATTTAAAAAATTAAGGACAAGGTGGCTTGGCATATGTCTCACTTTTTTGTATAGCACAATTGACTTTCAAATTTTAGTTCTTTATATACATAAAAATAAAAATAAAAAAGAGAGCAAAAGAATTTTTTTTATTTTATTACAATAAATCTATAATAGTGAACAGAAAAAATTCAATTTTTGAAGCTTGGATTAATCGCTATCAAGCAAAATCATATGCAATAAGATTAACGGTAGAGGTGTTTACTAAAATCATTTTTTGTTTGTTCTTTCGAGAAAAACGCGAATTGAAATTTTTTTGCGTCATTGATTGTGCTAATTACTAAGGTGTTAAGGAAATCTATATTTTTAAAGCATTCGTCGAAATATTTTCAAACTGTAATATATCAATCAAATTTTAATATATAAAGGTTCTTTTCTTTTATTTCAGTTTTTTTTAATAATAGACCTAATTAAAAAAAACTGGAAGAAATATTTGTATACGATCATAAGACGATATTGAGTCTAATTCTGGATGTTTTTTATTCACATTACAAATAAAAAGATACATACTATGTTTTCTTGTTTGAATTTTTTTTTCGATTGCTCATTGTGTTATTTTACAAAACATTTTAGTTATAATTAAATATGTATTTTTTAATTTACAAAGAGTTCATTTATAAATATAAAAATTTGAATTATAATTTTTTGAACGAAATTTTTTTTAGTTAGCCTACCTTTTATCTGATTTCAGATTGGGCTTTTTCAATGAACTATAGAATTATAGAATTTTGGAACTACGATCTAGTTTTATCACACTGAGTTTTTGAAATACTATAATAGAGAGTACCAAATTATAAGTGAATTTATTTTATTTAATTAAGACACATATAGTTCAATTTTCTTGCTAATCTTAAATAATGTCTGAATAAAAATAAATGCATATCTGTATTATTTAACATTCTTATACTATTCAAATAGAGGAGAATATATACGTGCATACAATATAATTTACAGTGTTTTTTTTTATTTCACTATACACTTTCCATTATGCATTTATTTTAGTTGTTTCTTTAAATGTGCTTATTGATTTATCACATATATTTCCAACAATTTATACATTATAATTATTTGTCTTCTATAACCAAATTTTTCTTTTTTATGTAGATCAAGCACATAAGTCTTTGGTAGTTTCTGCATTTAAAGCTTGTGTGGCAAAAATTTAACTGTGACTGCATACATTCATATAAAACAGGTGATAATATTTATATACTATTGAATTTATTTTTTCCACCTCTTTAAAAAATATTTAAAAAAGGATTATTTTTTGATTTGTATATAAAAATAGTGACGATTTAGCCATTCTTTAAACAATTCTAAACCCAAATGTATAATTTATAGCTTTTTAAATCGTATGCATCAAGTTGTATACAATGTGATTTTTGATTTTTACAATGTCGATAATATTTATGAAAATAAAATCATACATGAATGAGATGTAATAAAAAGAAGTTAACAGTAACAATAGTAAACATCATTTTTAAAATATTTTCATACTTATGTCTACAGACTATTTATAGATTTCATATACTAACTGTCATTCCTTACAATAAAAAAATTTAGTTTAAAAACAATGATGCAGAATTTCAATATTTTTTACAAAAAATATCCCTGAATGGTTTTTTCTTCAGATCATACAAGTATTTTCACTAGCTAATGAATAAGTATTTTGAATAAAATACTTTACAACATAATATCAGGTGTGTAGCTGCTGTTACACCATTAAAATTAATTTAAAATTTTTGTTATGAATAAATAAAAAACTGTCAGGAAGATTCCATATGATAATTCTTAGTTGAAAAGTTACAACTAAATAAATATAATTAAAAAAATGCCATTATAATGTTCAGCCCTATAGATTCATAGCTTTTTATGTTGGAGAAGCTTTTTTAAAAGTATTTTAACAATATTAAATAAATCTAATATTATATCATATTTAATAAAATATTATCTTCATTATTAGTTTTTCACATATTTACTAAAAATTATAAATTTGTTATAATTATACACCAATTAATTCATATTAATTCAATAATAGTATTTTTATTTATATTTAATTTGATCCGATAAAACTCAAATTCTATAAAATTTTACGTTGATTTTGAGTCTATTATTTTTAAAAAAACCGTAATCATTTTACCTTGAGAACAATTTTTTTTAGATGTCTTTGGATCCACTTTATAGGATTTTAACACTTAAGTAAAAATGTATAAAATCTTTATTTATATTGATTTTTTCGCAGATTTATATTAAGAAATCTTCTTTATTTAAAGAATCATTTTAAGGAAAGTAACTTTTTAATTAAAGCGTGCCAAAAATCAATATCAATAAAGATTTTTACATTTCAAAATACTAAAATCATGTAAACTCGAAAACATAAAAAAAAGTTAGGGTCAAATTAAATTAATCAGGATCTTATTAAAATTAAGATTCAAAGTCAATGTAAAATTTTTGTAATTTGGCAGTTGTTGGATTAAACTTTATATTTAGCAATATTATTATTTAAATATTAAATAAAATATATAACAATATCATATTTTGTTACAAAAAAAAAAATACTTATAAAAGTTTTCATTTTTACTGTAAATAGTTATATTTGCAAAAGTAAAAATTAATATAAATGATTATTTTTTAAAATATTTATTATAAATAGCAGTCTTTCTATTGCAAACTAAAGAAAAAATATGTAATATAAATATTTATTTTAAAGGAATAATTTAAAGAAAAGCTACAATATTTCCGTGTAATCTAGAAAAATGTATATTAAAGATTTTTACAATGATTCTTTTGAAGATCATAAAACTGACTTTTACTTTTTAAATTTTAATGGAAGTATCACTCAATATTTTAAAAATATATACAGATTTTTATCAACGCAAATCAAAAATGGTTTATATTGAGTTTTTTATTTATAATTATAATACGCTATTAAAAATTATGATTTCGTGATGTAAAACGATTTTGTTATTTCTTTTTAAATACCAATTTTAAGAATTTACACGTTTCACCAGTTAGGTGAATAAAGTATTACTATAATATATAAAAACAACTTTTATAATTTTAAAATTTTCCTTCATTACTTTTAGCACACGAAAATTATATAAAAATTACCAATATATCATCACTATAAAGTTGTTTTTATAAATTGCAATTAACCTGTTGGTACAATAAAAAATAACCTTCATTTTATTATTCAATGATTTAATTTTGCTTATATAAGTAATTCTGTTACTGAACTTTGAACTTTAAGGACTTCGGTCCTGTAAACCACTGTTTCAATGAAATCATAATTTCAAGAATTTAGATTGATAAATTAATAGCTTTGCATAATGTATAATAAACATTAATATTTATATTTTTGATAAAGAAAGATTATTAATTTCATTATGAATCTCAATTTCAATGTATTTGAAAATTAAATTTTTTATTTATTTATATTTTAAAAATAAAAATTTCTAACAAATCTTTATTTGAAAAATTATCTATTTCAGTAGAATATAAATATATTTTTCACAAAGTACTACCAAATATAAATATTCAAGATATATTTTTTGGTTAAGTACTTTAACAAATGTAAATATATTACATATTTTTTAAACTATAAATTATATTAGTATTTATAGATTTTTCACAATCTTTTATCTTTATAACTTCAGTATAGTTATTTACAGTACTCAATACGTCAGAGAAAATCTTCGACAGAGTCACAAAATAGGTACTGGAAGATTTAAAAAGCTCGCATTTATAAAAACAGAATTTATGCTGGAAATTTTGTTGGTCTTCTCCAACATATGTGTATCAAAACTGTTTACACTTTTCATAAACATTATCCTGTACGTATTTACAGAATTTTTCTAGCTCAAGTCTCAAATATTATTTAATAAATATGAAACATTGAGAAAAAAATTTTCATATCTAAATTTGTACGGACTATTGTTTTTGAGGCACTACTTTCCAAGTAGTAATTGGTTTATCTTGTAAATATTGTATTTTTCTTCTTCCCCACCTTAACCATACCAATCCAATAATTACACAAAGGAAACTTTCAATATAATATCCATCCAATTGTATATTACAAACTCCATTTTCCTTAGCGCAACTCTAAAACAGAATAAGTTTAATTAAATTGTAATAAATGAATTACATAAAATAAAATTAACATATTTCATCATTTTCAATATAATTATTTATTTTCAAAGTTACTTTTCAAATGCATGTTGTACAACTATTGATTTTATTAAATAGTTTTGTTTATATTGCAGTTTTGTTTACTTTGAAATAACATGAAAAAATTACAATATTAAACTCCCTCTTGTCCAAACTATATTATTTTCAATCTATTGAAATATTTAGATACTTAAAAATCGTATTTATAAGTAAACTTACCTCTTTTTCATCAAGTGTGCTACAATCATTGGTTGGATTATTACTGCATTGTCTAAAAGTCAATGCATCTACAAAATATAAGGCTGCTGTAGATGGCCAGTTTCCTCCCAAATTGCACAAAGTATTTAAAAAAGTCATGTATGTTCCACCAACAGCAGGATCACTAATCCTAGCAAAGAAAGCCATTGATGCCACAAACATGCAGCTTGTACAAATCTTAAAATCAAAAATTTATTGAAATCAAAATGTTATATTGTATCATTTATATGACTTAGGTATTTTTCATTTTAAATATACCTGGTGAAGAAGATATAAGAAAACTAAGAGTATAAAATAAGATGCAGGTACTTCGCCATGTCTTGTAAAATATGGAGTAATCCAGACTAAAAATGCTGCCACTAAACCAAAGATTAATCTGAAATGCAACATAATATATTTGAATGATAAGTTATTAATTTTACGTTCGTTATTTTAATGAGATACTTTTATTTACCTAAAAGGCATAGCTTTTAAATAAATATCCATTGGTTTTGGTCCTGATGTATATTTCGATATAAATATTGGTAAAATAATTTGTAAGGGTATCAAGGGAACAGCCATAAGTGCAAATTTTTCTTTTGGAACACCTGCTTCTACCATTTTTAAACCAGTAACAGCATCACTTGCTGAGAAACCAATCTATAAATATTAAATGTATACAATTTAAGTTCAATACCATATTCAGGTCAGTTATAATAATAAATTATTAAGTTTTTTTTTTAAATACCTTTCCTGTTAGCAATATGAACATTAAGAGTTTTATATTAGGAAGTTTAGTAGTTCTCCAAAGCATTAGATAAGCCTGCTTTATATTCATATTTTCAGTTTTTTGATTATTTTCTGGTTTTTCATGCTTAAGTATTCCAATTAAAGTAGTCATAACAATAAATATCCAACCCCAAAAGTATAAAAATCCTTTAAAAGAATTAAAAGTTTTAATTTTGATATATTTAATTAAAATTTTTTAAATAATGAACTTTAAAATAACTTAATAATATAATATACTAGAATAATGTTTCTGTGGATAAAAAACTATTCTCTTAGTGTTTGATTATGCCAATTTAGTCTTTTCAGTTAATTTTAATGATATTTGTTTGATAAATTTGAATTAAATTTGTTAATTTTACAAGGTGCAACAAATGCCTACCAGATAGTGTAATCATTCCTGTATCTGAAGGTTCTGATCTTAAGTATGTGTTACAAAAATCTGCAGATTCGAAGGCCATAAAAAGTACATAACCAAGAAAAAAGCCAGCTGTTTGACCAACACTATTACATGTCGAAGCATATCCCACATTACTTCTACAATTTCAACATTGTTATTTTAAAATATAATTTGTATATAGGATATATTAATTGAAGTATATAAGAGGTAATACCTTTTCAACATAGTTAGAGCCCAACCATCCACAACAATATCTTGAGTTGCAGCAAGAACATTCAAAATAAAAAATAGAATAGTCAATAAACCAATATTTAAAGTACTTCCTTCTTCTCTACCTAACCACTGATCTACATTTTTAGACAAATATAACATAAAAATGCCCATTAAATACTGAATTGGTAATAACCAAGTTTTTCGTCTACCAAATTTTGATATAAATACTGAGTCAACTATTGGAGCCCACAATAGTTTTAACGAAAACGGCCATATAACAAAACTAAATTCAGCCTAAAAAATAAAATATAATAGTATAATATTCAGTTAATTCATTAAAAAGTAAGAATTACCTGTTGTTTGTAGGATACATCATGATATTGAAGAAGCATAGGAATAGAGCTACAAAGGCCTAAGGGAATTCCTTGAAGTAAATACAAAAATAGCAATGTTGCAATATTTCTTTCATCGCCTCTAATGTCTCCATGTTCGGTTATAAGTCCATTTACCTCTCCTGCCTCTTCCATTACATTCATTTCTTTTTCTGACTTGCGTTTCATCTCTGCAGTCTATTGTCAAACCTTAGTTATGGATGAAAATTAAATTATAATCAATTACACAATTAATTGAAAGTATAATTAATTGATTCTCAAATAACAGATTGCAAAAACTTGTACTCAGTACAAATATTCCTATGTAACCATTGCATTTCACTGCAGAAGTACAAATAAAGATAAATTACCAAATTAAAGAGACGTATGTTACAAATTAATCATACGATTATGTTAATGTTTCATATGGTAATCAGGTCGTTATCACTGTCATTCTCTTTTATTTCGTGGCAAATGTATAGTCAGTGCCGTGCGGTCTGCGCTTGCTGTTAATCAAATCCGGAAAACTAAGCTCGATGATCATCAGCTGTCATCGTGCAGTAACAGATTATAATTTAATTCAACGATTTTAACATACGACAAGTTCGATGCTGCACGAAGACGTGGTTGTTCCACATTCGTCTTCTTCAAGAAACTCAACGAAACATATGCGAATTTACTTTCTAAAAAGCGCACCGCTGCAGAGTTTGCAGTTATACTATATTGTTATAATATAGTTTAGTATTGCCACATTTCTCTATCTTTTTCTCCCTCTATCTCTTTCCATCTTTCATTCTCTTACAGAGCGCAAAGGGCAAAACAGAAAATACGGAGCAGTAGAGTAGAGGGAGTACACATGCTGCCACGTTCGTTTTATTATACAGAAAACATCTCGTGCCGAGTTTATACGAGGTTTACCGAAGTTCCAAGGCATTACGTGTGCGATGCATGCGATGTCGTGTACCGGCGTAATTCGGTTCTCGACCATTCGATAAATTTTATAGCGCGACCCGCACCAGAAAAACAAGAGTATAAGCAGGTATAAGTATATAGTATACCTATAATAAAAAATTATCTTCAAATGCAAAATTGTATAGACTGCTATTCTTGTATGCTAGAATAATCAAATAAACTACTATAGATATATACTAAAAAATTCCCTAATCGAATTTGGTATCGATCAAATAAACATCACTGTGTTTTAAATTAATATTATATTTAAGCATTTAATTATTGCAAATTTCAATCATTCGTGCCCTTAATTTACGTATACTCTACATTGCGATGAAGTTTCAAGCAGATTCGTCAAACCGTGCGGAAATGAGAAAGTTTTTAAAATTTTATTTAAAAGTTTTAATTAATGAATTTTTAAAACGTTCCCGTTTCTATCGAAGACTTGACGAATTTGTATTATTATACTTGAAACTTTTCAGTCATATAAAATAAATGATCATCTAAATTTTGGATTAATGTAATATTTATATATTATATCGATGCGATAGAAATAAACCTACAGAATCAGACAGAATGAAAACAGAAGTATATAATATATGTTGTAAAAAATTTTGCTATAAATTAAAATTCTACCTCTACAAAATGCTTATTGTGTGTGTATGTGCGTGTGCGCGCGCGCGGAGGTACGGGCGGGTGGGTGATTGTGTGTATACACCTATATACGCCTAATCAATTTTCTGTCTATGTAATTCGTTTTAGACTATAAAAATTCATGCTCGTTTATACGTATTACGTGTAGTGTATAGTAATGATGTGAAATTACGGAATTATAATTTTTAAATACACTTCTTCTATCGCATCTAAAGATTTAACATTCCAATTTAACATTCACAATATTATATTAGAGAAATACATGAACTATATTTTTCACAATGTTTTTATATCCACTTAAAGTAATTAAAAATTTTATTTGTTATATCATTGCAGAGTAGCTTTTAAGCAGATGTAACAAATTTGATACCCTTATATATATATAATATGCTTAGCACAACACTTATATAATCATATATTATTAAAAAAGTTTGGTAAATTTGTTTTTATGAATGTTTTTATAATATATATTCGATATATATATATATATATATATATATATATATATATATATATATATATTACAGACCAATATTTGTATATCATTCTGTTTTATAAACTATTATCATCATAATTATCAATCAGATTGTTCTACATTAACACAATTAATTTTGATCATTATATATTTCAGATTGTACGGGGATGATTCTAAATAAAAGCAGTCTGACTGTCATTAAAATTATATTAGTTTATAAACAAAAAAAACTGTAAGATCGATAAAATTATATCGTAGTTCGAATTATATCGGTTGACGTAAGGACAATTTTTAATTTTAATATTTAGAAAGAGTTTCTTATTCTTATCGCTATACTTGTGACTGTATGATTTTCGCTATTGATAAATAAGAAAATCTCTAAAAATATCTATCATTAATTTTTGTCCTCGCAGAATAAAGGCTACGTATGATTTAATGGAAGAATTAATAATAGAGCACGAACGAAGATACTATATGCATATTTTATGCTCCAAAATAAATTTAGAGTCTAAAATATATAATTCTATTGTATTATATACTTTTTAAAGCCAGTTTTAAATTATATATATAATGTAAAAAAAATATATATATATATATATATAAACAATCTACTTTATTGTTCACAAGTTTCTATATGTGACTAATTTTATAAACTTCAAAATACAATTGATTAAATATATAAATATATGAAAATCAAATTCTTGAAAATAAAAATCTATGGGTATATTTATATTCTTATGAACTTGGATTCATGGCAAAACAATCCTGAC
This sequence comes from Sycobia sp. Sy_11, assembly GCA_018907035.1. Lineage (NCBI taxonomy): Eukaryota > Metazoa > Arthropoda > Insecta > Hymenoptera > Epichrysomallidae > Sycobia > Sycobia sp. Sy_11. The sequence goes on along the minus strand of JACCIC010000058.1, from coordinate 291,277 downwards.
AACACATCTAAAAATAGTCCAATAATCACGCGGGGAAATATGCGAGCATATATATAATAAAACGTGATGCATATGTACCTTGCGCATACAGAAATTTATCCCTATTGCTAATATTTGAATCACGTATTGTAAAATTAATTTTTACCACATGCCGATAGTGACTTTTATATATCTATACACATACATACACATACACGTATATGTGCTATTCGCAAAAGCTTGGGATGCATCATTCACCGCCACACATGCGCGTATATTACGTATATAAACATTCATCCCGAGGAAAATGACACAAGTCATATAGCTCATTTATAGATATCGGGTGTTCAAAAGAAATATGCAGAGCCATCTCAAAAAACATTCTTTATTATTTTACTGTTGATTTTTGAATTATAATTCGGGCATGTTCTTCTGAAAATATCTTCAATCTCGATTAATTTAATACAGTGCTGGTGTTTCACTGGATTATGTGACCCGCCCCCCCCTCCCTCTCTCCTCTCCTCGCAAAGAATTTTTTGTTCACGATTTTCTCGCGGACACACAGTATATGCTACAGTAGTAGACCTCCCTCTCCCCACTCACACCAATGCTTGAAGAGCCGGTATTATACGGCATAGTGACTGATATATATGTATATATATATAGTTTCTATGTATAGGTATATGCCTCTCCGTACGCGAAAGTGGGTGTGACTCGTCATTGAGCCGCGGTCCGTCAGAGCGGTAAGTTGCTAAAGTTTCGCGCATCTCTCGCGCTCCGTGATGGGATAAATCTTGGATCCGTTTGCTGGGAGATCTTTGGGGGGCCGACGAGAGATCATCCAATTTTCTTACATCTATCTTATATATTCATAGTATATTATTCGTTATATAGCGTTGAAATTCGAGTGAACTGTGGAAAGTTTAACCCGGGTTTACAAAGTGCATCCGTGCGATTGGGGGAAGAAAGAGAAAGAGAGAGAGAGAGAGAGAGAGAGAGAGGAGAGAGAGAGAGAGAGAGAGAGAAACCCGAAATCGGAGTCTGCCAGCTCCGTTTTTCTTCGTGCTGTTTCGCTGTGTTATATACATATAATATATGATTGTGCGTTCGTGCATGTGTTTCTCTATATAGTGTAACCGTGCGAGGTAAAGTGTATTTTATAATACACTTGTTTGAAGAAAGATCGCGCATCAGCTATATGTATATATATATATATACATACACTGTTGCATGCCGGTCTTTATTATTGCGATATATACATATAATATGCAGGGATAATCTCTCGTCGCCTCTATAATTATATTTTACCTTTGACCCGGTTACACGTGCGCGAGCGCTCGCCCACGCGCGAAATCGATACTGTGTATACAGGTTGCGATTTAATATATATATGTATATATATTATATATATATATATATATATAAGAAGAAAATGATCTCAGTTCCTAGGTGTGGTGCATAACAACAACAACAACAATAATAATAATAATGCGTACATCATTTACAGGCTCGCGTTCATCCGATATCTATATAATTTGAGCGCGTATATGATTTGTCGCGTATAAATATATAGTTGCGATTCTACATATATTTGCGTAAATTAAATATTATAAATGATGTGCCTTGTGATTTCAGAGAAACGTGCATCAGCGGAACAGAGGAGGCAAAATGTCACAGCAGCAGTACTACCCTTTCAAGGTGAGTTTAAAATCAGGGGCGGCGTATGATAGTACTGCGTTCTTTTTCGTGGGAAGGGGGATGTTATCATACTGATACGCATTTTAAGTTCCTTTTTTTCCAGAATAACTGCCCGGTTTTCATTTAAAACGACTAATATATATATATCATAAATAATAAATTCATTACACTGGAAAAAAAGTTTGTTTTTCTGAAATTCAATAAAGTGTACGTATACTTCAAAAGAATGAGCATAAAATTTAATTAAGAAACGGTCTATTTAATTATTCCATAAAATTTTCACAAATATTTCTTTTTAATTCGTTGAATTAAGAAAAGCTACTATATTTGTTTGTTTCAAATAAATTCGATTGTGCACGAACGAGAATATTATTAAATCGGTAAATAATTCTTAATTCAATGAAATATGTGCATGCGTATATATAGTGACATTTTTGAAAAACATTTTGTATTGTGTTACAAAAATATTTTTCTCAGTATATAGTGTATTTGTTATTTTTCCAAATAAAGTAACACTAGAGCAAACGTCAGAGTTATAGATAATTCAAATTGAATTTATTTATAATTCTTTTATGTTGTAGGCTATTGTTATACAACGTATGATAAAAAAATTTTATTTTTAATGACAAACTAATACTTATAGAAAGTATTTTATTAGTTTATTAATGAAGTATATAATTTACAATTGAAGGTCATAAATAATATGTTTTCCTTTTGAGATAAACAGTAAATATATGTGATAAATGTATAAATTATAATGTTATCTTTAAATCGTTTACAGATATATAAAGAAGTTTTATGTGTAAGATACAGCTATAGTGAAAAATATTAAAAGATCTTTAAGTTAATACGTGTAGTAAAGTTTAAGAAATTGCGTGAAATTATTAAAAAAAAAAAAAACTAAAAATGGTTCTTTGAACAACTCTTTATTTTAATTATAAAATTACTTTAAAAGATGCTTATCTACACAGACTGTAAAAAAACTTATAGAATAACTAGTTTCTATTAAAAAATCACAATAGCGTTAAGTGATTTGATCACAGACTGTAAAAAGCGTAAAAGTTTATCATATATTTCTTGAAAAATTTATAAGCGAATATTTGACACGATTTACGTTGTTAAATTTATTAGAAACTAGGGTCATTTTTTAGATCTCTTATACGGCCTGTGATGAAATTACTATAGGCACCATTGTAATTTTTTACCACAGAAAATATTTCCCCGCGCGTCCTGTAATTCGTTACACACAACTACACAATTACAATTTACATTAACACGTTTACATTGTATCTGTGCAGTGCACGCCGACGGTGTATCCGGCGGATCCGTTCGACGCCAACGCCGACGCCGCGGTCCTGAGGAAGGCGATGAAGGGCTTCGGCACCGACGAGAAGGCGATCATCGACGTGCTCACCAAGCGGGGCATCGTCCAGCGGCTGGAGATCGCCGAGGCCTACAAGACCCTGTACGGCAAGGATCTGCTGAGCGACCTGAAGAGCGAGCTCAGCGGCAAGCTCGAGGACGTGATCGTCGCGCTGGTAACGCCGCTGCCCCATTATTACGCCAAGGAGCTGCACGACGCCATTTCCGGCCTGGGCACCGACGAGGAGGCGCTCGTGGAAATTCTCTGCACGTTGAGCAATTACGGGATCAGGACGATCGCCGCGTTTTATGAAAATTGTAACGTATATCACGCATACATGTACATGTTTTTTTTTTTTTTTTTCATCGACGCGGATTAATACAGACGAAAATTTTCTGTGTTAAACATGTAAAGAATTTCTCATTTTCTATATGGCAAGATAAAATATCGTTTTTTTTTTTTTGTTTTAATTAAAAAAATATTTTTGCTTTAGATTTAAAATGAATTTCTTAAGAAAATATTTTCACCGTTTTATGAGAATTTACTTGCTACAAAACAATATTTACTTGATAATAGGAGTTTTTCAATTCGTTATATAATAAACGATAATATTAATATAGACGTGGAAAAAATTTACTTATATAGATTCAACTAGTTCCCATTTCCGTCAGTTAAATAATTACATTTATACTTATGAAATAATAAGCTTGTGTTTTCAATTAAGCAACTATATATACGCGCAGAAAATACTTTTAACAAAAATTATTATATTTTCTAGAAACGAGGAGACATATATTCAGAAGTATGAATAAAAATATTAAAAATTTATCATAATTTTTTACTATGATTTTGATCAAATTTAACTTACTTATATTCAATTTTATAATACAAACTTGTCACCCTGACTGCTGGTGCCTAGAAAATATCTATAGCAGTTTTTGCCAAACCGTTTTGCCCGTGATTGTTTTGAATGATTACTTATGTGTGATTAAAAAAAAATATTTGTTTATTTTAAGTATATATTTGATCGACAGAAGTAAACTATATAAATGTTTATTTTGAATCCGTAAATATTTTTCCATAGTACAGATCTGTTTTTGGAATTTGAAATGATTTTAGATGCTATGTTCAAAATCCGGTTAATATTTTATATAAAGTTGGCATCGGTACTCATTACAATGGTACAAATTCTTCAGCTATGACGGAACAAAATTTAATATAAAAATATTCGTATTTCATTAATAATACTAAAGGAATACCTTTTATATGAAATGTAATAATACTCTAAAGCGAAGCCATTCAAAATTATAGTTTTAGAACTGTATACAGAAATCAAAACAAGTAATGAAAAATCAAATGCGCAAGTGTACATATATAGATAGTATTACATCGACTAATACGTGAATAATTCTACAGAGCTTTAGGATGTGGAAAACGTGAGTCAGAACGTAATTAGTTTTTCGCTTCTCGGGGGTACATATGCGTATTATATACATTGTACACACACACACACACACACACACACACACACACACACACACACACACACACACACACACACACACACACACACACACACACACACACACACACACACACACACACACACACACACACACACACACACACACACACACCATCGCGATATATATATATATATATATATATATATATATATATATATATATATATAATCGACGTCACGCGCGAATGCGCGAGGCCAAAGCCAACCGATGATGCTAAAAGAGTAGGAAAAAATGCGGAGAATACCGGGATGACTTGTCTTCTATATTTATTGGTACCGAGGGGAGTGACGTCATCGCCTTTTATAATCTAAGCTCGCAACGTGCTCCGATGAACAATGAGCATAATAGCACACTAGGTGTATATATACCTGTCAAATGTATAACGCGTATAACTATATATAAACATCTATCCAGCGCGCGTCCTTCCTTTTCATTAAATATACAAAACAAAATTTACATTTTTGTCTTCTCATATATATTTCGATACGTACTCCCGTCACTTATATATATGTGTGTGTGTGTGTGTGTGTGTGTGTGTGTGTGTGTGTGTGTGTGTGTGTGTGTGTGTGTGTGTGTGTGTGTGTGTGTGTGTGTGTGTGTGTGTGTGTGTGTGTGTGTGTGTGTGTGTGTGTGTGTGTGTGTGTGTGTGTGTGTGCGTGTGTGTGTGTATAATTAATCTTATATTTTTTTCCACAGTGTACGGCAAGTCTCTTGAAAGCGACTTAAAAGGAGACACATCCGGCCACTTTAAGAGATTGCTCGTTTCTCTAGTTCAGGCGAACCGAGACGAGAACCAAGGCGTCGACCATGCGCAGGCCGCTGCCGATGCTCAGGCACTTTATGAAGCCGGTATATATGTTGTATATATAGATATATAGGGATTGTTTTTGATGTACATAATATGCTCATAATTAATTTCTATTATAAGTACAAAGAAGTGCGCTATGTGGCTTTTATTGAAATTTACTTTTGAAATTACTGTATAATAGTCTAAATTAAATCAAATATAATTGAGAAAGAAAAAATAATCTCTGCCACTTGAATAGTTTCATGATAGCGCGATGTAAAATATCGATAATACTCCCAACTGCCGGTTAGACCAAAATTGAGAATTTACTTTCTAAGAAGTATGCAAGAAAACTAGTTTAAAAGGATATACGTTAAGATTATAAAGGTTTTTCAATAAACCGAAAGGAATACTATTTGTACGTTTCGCCCTCGGTTACCTGCTGGGCTCGTTAGTAGGACGATAGGTAATCAGTTGCTAGACGTACGTTGCTAATGTGAAGGATTTCAAAATCTTAATCGCATACTTCTTAGAAAATAACAGCGACTTTTGGCTTAATTCAGCCACTAAATAAATAAATTATTTTTACGCTATGGCGCTTGGTGAAACTTAATAAAATTAATTAAAACAAATATCATTGCGAGAGAAAATAATCTCTACCACTTGAGTCTATACAATAATCTAAAAAATAATCTCTATGATCAAGTGGTGGAGATTATTTTTTCTCTTAATTATATTTGTTTTAATTTATTTTATTAAGTTTCACCAAGTGCCATAGCGAAAAATCATTTCATTTGTATAATAGACATTTTAATATAGTAATAAAATCATAATGTGTGCGCGCGCACGCGCGTGTGTGTTTCTAACGGGGGGTTTTTTATTATATAATTATCATAATTAACTTAATTGCAGAACATAAAATAAGTTTAAATTGAAAATATGATTTTAGGCCAATTTCAATAATATTAAATAATATTAAATAATACTTTAATATTAATTTATATTCCTATTCTCATTTGTTTATTGTTAGAAAATAATAATAAATAATAGTTTTAGTCTGTCTAAGGCAAATTTATGCTGCATTTACGCAATTTATCAAAGTTAGTTTTATGCGCTTTTACATTATTACCCCCTCCCTCTTGACAAAAAGAGCTGCAAAATTTTAACGACAACGCATTATCGCGTTATACAGGTGAAAAGCAGTGGGGAACGGATGAGTCTCAATTCAATGCCATTCTCGTTATACGTAGTTACCAGCAGCTGAGGCAAACCTTCATTGAGTATGAAAAGATCTCCGGCCACGACATCGAGGTAGCAATTAAGAAGGAGTTCTCTGGAAGCGTTGAAAAAGGCTTGCTTGGAATAGGTAAATAATTTTTTTACGCTGTTCTTGTTTTCTTTTTATTTTTTTTTAACGTTTACCTATACGTAATTTAAACACTTTATTTGGCGCATTTTCAGTTAAGTGCGTGAAGTCGAAAATTGGCTTCTTTGCAGAGCGACTTTACGCGAGTATGCACGGCATGGGCACAAAGGATCGTACCTTAATCCGCATCGTTGTTTCACGAAGTGAAATTGACCTCGGGGACATTAAGAAGGCTTTCGAGGAACGTTATGGAAAATCGTTAGAAAGTTGGATTGCTGTAAGCATTTTTACATTATTTATATATAATATAATTAATTTAGATTTTTGATTTTAAACTGAGCTTTATTAATTATGTATCAAATGCAAGTACGAAAGTATGACGTTGTTTCCGAATATGTTTGAACGAAAATTAATTGCTGGATTTCGACAAAACAAAATCTTGTTTAATACACTAACATCTTTTTGACCTTCAACAAATCATAAATTATATCATAAAATCGTAGATTTTTTATTGATTACGTAAAGATTCTAATATTGAGTTGATAATAAAATATGATTCATCAGATAATTTATTCATCGGTTATTAAATATTACCATCTATTGTTTATAGAAATAATTGAATACTTTATAAATTATACTTAAACTTGCATTTATCTACAAAATTATTATTTTCATTTTCAATATGTGCTTTCTCTCTAAATTATTTAAATAATTCTCTTTCCATTGGTCGAATTTTGGTATTTAAAGGCATTTTAAATTTACTTAAATGCTCGGGCTAAATCTTCCTTATGATTTTTCTACTATTTTCTTTCTGTGTCTAATTGATTATATTATAAAGATTATCAAATCAGCGAGGCCATTTTTTGTTTGTTCCAGGGAGATACGTCCGGAGATTATAAAAGAGCTCTTCTTTCTCTCGTGTCGACATAAGCCACGAATTTATTTTTAATATGAACGTGCTCAAATAATTATGTCCATTAAAATCTATGTCGCATTTACCTCGTCACACTGCGCCGATCCAATACATGTCCAATAACACTTCCTCAAAAAAAAAAAAAAAAACATAGACTTACACTCGTTCAATATATATAGGCACATTGAGTGCTTGAATAATGTGTTCAGCTCAATTTTTACAATCGGATTTCTCCAGCAAATATAAATTTCAAGCATGAATGCGTGAAATTGATAATAGGACTATTTGCATTTAATAAATATTATAAAATCAATACTTCAATTATCAATTTCAAAGATTATAATTTTTTTAAAAAACGAGCATTTACGTATAGTCATTTTATCATTATACTTAATGTTTCAATGAAATAAGTATTTTTATCTTGAATTTATTTTTCTACTATTAATCATTTTACTGTAAAATATATTTTTTTTATTAAAGTTAACAATTGATGAAAAATATTAGATAAGTTATGCAAACTTGATTTCATACAAATATAAGAAAAATAATAAAGTACCTAATTGTAAGATAAATACAAATACTACTGCTATTGCCTTAAATCAAATGTCAATGTTATATGCAAAAGCAATGCGTGAAATTAAATTTGTGTTGCTTTAGCAATGCACAATGTGGCTTACTGTTACATTTTTAGAAATCTATTTATATAAGTGTTTTCCTTAAACTTTTTTATGAACGCTTCCTAAATCTATTTACAACAACACAAATATGCGTTTTATATATATTTTTACAAAACATAATTTTCGATATTATTTGTTAAATAATTTGTTAAACTAGTTACATTTTCCACGCGCTGATATTTAAATATCATAAATAAATATTGCAAAGTATTATATGGAAAGAGAGTTTTATTAACATTTATGTATATTGATTAACCTGAATCCTATCATATTGAATAAAATTATAATTCAATTTCTATTTTCAGGATGATATTTCAGGAGACTATAAACGTGCCTTAGTATCTCTTGTAACGGGATAATTGTTTAAAGCATCAACGAATAAAAGATGTTCCTATCAAATCTGTTTTAGAGATGTTTACAAATATGCTGGTTTCAGCATAAAAAAGTTATTAAATTGTAAAGATTTTTGTACATTGTTTATATATACCATACCAAAAAAAAATTTACATCAGGAATAGTTTGTTAGTTTGTCTCTTGTTTGTAACAAATAACTAACTTGTGTTACAAATAAAAATTATTTATTTATTTCTCAAGTTGTAATCAAGCCAAATAGATAATATATTTACACTTTACCAAAAAAATGTTTAATTACTTTAATTATATATAATTTTAATTCTAATTCTGTCTACACAAAAAAAAATTAATTAATTCCTTTTGTTCCAATATTATTTCTTGATTTTCTTATAATCATAAAAGACAGGAAAGGTACGAAATAATTCTTGCATCAGAAATAATTTTTATATAAGACCAATGATTTAAGTATAATATTATAATTAATTATTTACTTGGAACATTGTTTAATAAAGCGAACATTTAGAAATTTAGAAATACGTGTCAATAACAACAAAATTATACTACTTAAAATTATACTTGTAATAACATTTTTTAAAATAGTATTATTAATTTTAAAAACACGGCTAATTGAATTTTATTAGTTTTTTCTCGTTTTATAGGAATCGCGTTTTATTATATAAACTGAAGTATAGCTGGTTCAATTTTAAAGACAATAACATTTTTGATATTATGAATATATATATATATATATATATATATATATATATATATATATATATATATATATATATTACATATACGGGCCTAAAAATAAAAAACAATTTTTTTACGATATTACAATAACAATATGGTTCCGTATATTTCAGTACTGAATTGCATGCTTCAAGTATTTTAAGTTTGATAATTTATTTATTCTAATTTTTCAAATTGAACTTTGTAGAATTAAAATTTTAAAACATGAAATAATCAGAGGCTATTAGCAGAACATTCTAGATTTTTATTAAACAGGTGATCCAATTAGATGTTTAATATATTAATTCGAGATAAACAATGTGCGCCGTAATAATTAGTCTGGCAGTAATTCCAATACAGTACGCCAGACCAGGATTTCATGTGTAGTATTGCACCATTAAATATACATTAGTTTGACATCACTTGTCTCTTCTACTTATAAAAATTATAAAATAACAAAGTGTTACTATTCCAATATATACTACGTAATATATACTCTAAAGGTAAATAAGTATACAAAAAATGAGTTTCTTTTATTCATAAAAATATCAGTTGAAAGTCAGTTGTTTCATTTACTACAAACTACATATAAACAAGGTATTAAATTTTTATTAATCATATTCATACAATTTTTTAAGTTACAATTTATTAAAGACTATATGAAAATTAATTATTGTAAGAATGAAAATTGTTATTTTTTTATTACATAGTATTCTTTTAAGTTCTTAAAAATATAATACGAAATTTTATAATACTTGAAAAGGGTTAGTTCGATCTATAATGAAAACATATATGATGCATATATGTATAGACAGCAGGAACCAATAACTATTGGTATAAATGATTTCAATTTTCAAGCAATACATAGTCGATGAACATATTATTATATTAAAAGTGATCGGATCGAGTTGCCTTTTTCAATGACTAAATAAAACTATTTTTCACGACTGTTTAACTGATTTTAATTTATTTTTTAATATTTATCGTTACCTAATTCTCTACAGTATGAACTTTGGCAATACTTTTTATATACAGTTCAATACGTACAGCTTTTTAATAATAATATTAAAGCAATAAAAAGAGAAAAAGCAAATTAAAGAAAATTACTTATTATACATAAATATATCTACCACACATTTAACAGTTACATAAATGAAGAATACTATTTTGCAGATAGTACTATAATTCTATACATTTATAGTTAGTCGATAAACATATTCCCTTGTGTCTGTCTTTGTCAAAAAAGGTAATCTCATAATTTTACCGAAGAGTGTTCATTAAGTAGCGTTTCTTATACCATCCTCAGTAACCTGAAACAATTAATATTTTAGTTTTTACCTTTTCCTTTCAAGCGTATGTCAAATATTTCTCACTATCTAATATTATGTGTATATATATATATATATATATATATATATATATATATATATATATATTGCTTTAAATTAATAAATATTTTTATCGGTCTTACAGTCTTTATAATATAATATATTAATTAAAATAATGACAGCCTGATTGTCCTTGTTTATTGTCACCCAGGAAGAATCTGAAATAAAACTTATTACTAAAAATAAATCAGATTAAAAATAAAATTAATAAAATAAAATAGTAATAAAATAAAATGAAATAAAAATAATAAACTATATTCTATGTTAGTGAAGGATAATCTGACTGCCCCCGCCACCTTATTTTCTCCTTTGGTGTCCGACGTTTCGAACCGCTTCCGTTCATCCACAGGAACTAGACTCTCGGTTAAGTTATTATTTGATTCTATTATTTTTAATTTTTAATCTAATTTATATTTAGTAATAAGTTTTATTTCAAATTCTTCGGGGGTGAATGTAAACCAGGACAGTCTGACTGTTATTATTTTAGTTTAATATATTATAGTATAAAGACCGATAAAAATATTTATTAATTTAATTCAAAACAGTCGACATAAGTACAATTTTTAATATTAATTTATATATTGATTCATTTACCGCAAAAGTTACCGACAGCTCGGGCAGTACCGGACTCTTTAACAAACGAGCTGCAAAATTCGTATCCGACAGTCTCGCTAATTCCACCCTCACGGACGCGTAATCCGCAACGTACTGGCCACCAGCCGCCGTAAAATAAGGCTTACCATTTTTCTGCACTTGCATGATTATTTCGTTAGTTATCACAACCTGTACATAAATATATAAATATATATTTTGTAATAGTATACATATAATTGGTAATATAAATAAGTTATTAATGTATATATATATATATATATATATATATATATATATATATATATTGCAATTTTTCGAATAATCTATACTTACAGCCACGTTGTTGCTTAAAGTTAACTTATGCAATTCGCGAAGAACTCGCGAATAGTAATAAGGACGTTTTAACGGATCCTCGATAGAGCACAGAATGGGCATGGACAAGCTATCGATTATAACGAGTCGAATCTATCGCATAAACAAAAGAAATATTGTTATTAAAATTCTCACAGCTTATCCACCCCTATAGATTATGATTGTTTTATTTGATACATGCATACCTGTTTATCGTTCTTTATTGCTTCTAATTCATCTTTTAGGCCATCGATCACCTCCATAAAATCTTCAATTGACATTGGCGAAAAGACCTCTATATTGCCAAAAATCTCATCTTCTTGTAAATTCAAATCCTTGTGGTATTTATTGCAGCCCTCAACCAGATCTAAAACAATATTTTTATTGTTTATATATATAGCATAAAGCGAATAAGCTCATTATATTTTTTTATCTGATTTACAATAATAATGAATCTAAATATTTATCGAGTGCTTGAATCACGTAATGAGGAACAATAGAGAAACTAAGCAGCTTCGATGAACACAACACAGTAGTTTGCGAAAATGGAAGAAGAAACGTATATTTGTTTACATGAACGTAACGATATTTTTAATGCTTCTTTTCAAATTTCTCAAGAATAATATACAAAGCTTATTCTATATTTGTTTGTTTACTAAAGTTATGTTCAAATGTTTTCTCGAAAAATCTCAAATACAAGAGGAAATTGAAGGTTCAAAGAATTATAGTTTTTATTTTATAAATGATATGATTAAATTAGAATAAAGCTTTATAAATAATTATTTTTCAAGGCTGGGCTATAAAATATCCATTTTGAAACTTGATTATAATGTAAGTTTTGTTATACAAATTTACATTGATAGGGTGAAAAGAATCTGGAATTTTATATATAGATATAGGTATTTTTTTAGGTAAAATGTTAATCAAATTATCTGATTGAATGGAACTGGAGCTGATGATGTAAATTATATATTTAAAAAGAGCTAATTAAATCCTAGAGTCTGATCTGAACATCGCACATTTTTATCAGAGTGAGCTTTTTTTTTTAATCGTTTTAGCTGTACGCTCCGTTTTGCGGTATATATATATATATTGTCAGCTTGCGGTATGTATAAATTGTATACTCGTATTTTCAATCAATCTCTGAAGTAGTAAGTCAAGAGTCATTGAAAGTCCTTGATGAATCGCTGTATGAATTCTTAGCCGAGGTATTATTTTCGTATATCAACCGAGACAATCATCGAGCTATACTGGTATTTATACTTTTTTACATTTGTTAACAATTGTGCGTTTTAATTAAAATTTTATTCGAAGAATGAAACCGATTTCACGGGAGAAATCTTATAGCCAATCGGGTAATATACACTTGCAATAAATACACACACACACACACACACACACACACACACACACACACACACACACACACACACACACACACACACACACACACACACACACACACACACACACACACATATGAATGTATTCGTAAAAATAAAATTTTAAGTCGGCAAGTAAAAATTAGTATATAAATGAATCGTTATTAATTTTAAGAAAAGAATTTATCTAATACTTTGTGTAAAAATCATACATAAATTAAATCCGATGTTGTGTCTATAACATAAATAATAATAATAAAAACTTAATAGAATTCAAATAGATGTTGTTGACAAATTAATCGATAAGATGAGAAGTATTTTATTAAATATACTTGTTATATTATAAAGAGTTTCTATTATATATATATAATAGAAACTATAAGTAAATATAAAAACTGTACTAATAATATATAATGTATAATATAACAAGAATATATATGTATGTATGTATGTATAAGCACGTCATTATATAAAGCTGCACATAGACAGAAATTCGTCAGTATGACCTTGTATACGTATTTTCAAAATGCAAATATCATGAACGAAACAAAGATAAACAGTTCTTGTGAAATATATACCTTAAGATCGATATAATTAATATAAATTATAAATGCTGCTTTTACAATACAGATTTTTGGAGTATAGTTTTGAAGGCTTTTCTCTTATACAGACACTATACATTTGACAATTGAAACTATAAAGCATTCTTTACGCATAGTGAAACTATATTGGAACACTTTTTGAAAGTAATAAAATTATAAAAGCATAATATTTAAACATTATCAACAAATGGGTTCAGTATATTTAATGTAATTAATATAGAAATAATAGTTCATAATAATCTTCTTTCTTACAGACGGAGCAAATTTAACTTTACACCGGTATACGTGAAAGTAGCGTATACCGGCATGCACATAGTACACAGTAATAGACTTTAACATAGATTTATTTTGTAATACACATCCATTTTATCATAACGATTAATTTTCATTAATATTTCTATCTTAGATTTATGCGAAGAAGATTATTGTTTCAAAAAAATATCGGAAATTTCAATGTTGGAACCGAGATTTTTCTTTATTATAGAAAAGATATCTATGAATGTAGTGAAAAATATCAGGTAGGGCGAAGTTGCTGCTAAGAAAGCCTCCTTGACCTACGATAAAGGTTTTTTTTAGTTATTTAACCCCCTTTCCCTTCCTATAAGAGAACATATATGATTTTTTTAAAACTCCCCTCTCCTATAACTTAATGCGGGCAGTAAAATACAATAAATAAGATTAACAAAATCATTCAAATAATTGTTTTGTATTTTTATATTTCTTTATAATAAAATAAATAATTACGCGTTTTATATACAATTATAATAGTAATCTTAAATTATATGCAATTACAATGAATTAGCTGATGTAATACTATTAATTTGATGATTTTATTTGGAATTTTCAATTTTAATACAGTAATAAAAAAAATACCGATATGCAATCGCAATAAATAACTATACTGCTGGTTAGTTAAGAACAGTTCGCCGCCGAAATTTTCGCTGCACAGACGGTGTCGGTGGTCGGGAAAGATGAAAAAGGATTTCCTTATGAGAACTGGCACGTTTCTTTCATCTTTCCAGATTTCTGTCATCTTTCGCTGTTTACAATTTGATTCTTTACTACATTGTAATACATTTATTTAATTCTACTATTTATTATTATTAGTTTAGGTTTACAATAATTATCGCTATTCGTTTAAATTATATTGAACTTATTATTATCATTATTATTGTTATTATTATTATTGTTGTTGTTGTTGTTGTTGTTGTTGTTGTTGTTGTTGTTGTTGTTGTTGTTGTTGTTATTGTTATTAGTTTAAGTTACAATAGGCATCTTTATTCATTTAAACTCCATTAAACTTACTCCTGTGTAAAAATATGAGTAAGACTTTATTTATAACTGTTGAAATCTTTATTTATTCTTCTAAATCTAAGTCATCTCCCTCAAAATAACCCCTCCAGATGCAATGTAGCTATGCCAACGCTTTTTCCAATTTTCAAAACATTTTTTATACTCATATTCCGGAATGGCCATCAGTTTCTTCTTTGATTCGGCTTTTATTTCTTCAATCAAATCAAAACCGTGTCCCCGAAGTGGTCTTCTGAGTTTGCTGAACAGCCGGAAGTTACACGGTACTAAATCAGGCGAGTATTGTGGTTGCGAAACGATATTGGTTGAATTTTTGGTAAAATGTCCATGTAAAATCAATGCAGTGTGAGCTGGTGCATTATCATGATGCAAATACCAAGAGTTGTCTTTCTATAAATCTGGCCTTTTGAGACTAATAGCTTCAGGGAAACGACGCATAACACTCAAATAACATTCTTTGTTAACTGTTTGACTGGTTGGAAGGAATTCATGACTCACCACCACACGACGATAAACGAAGAAAACAGTGAGCGTAACCTTGATTTTTGAGCGACTTTGGGGTGATTTTTTCGGTCTCCGCTATCATTTAACACGATATTCACTCAATTGGTCGGTTGTTTCTGGATCGTTAGCGTAGACCCAAGTCTCATCTCCAGTTATTATGCGTTCATCTTGTCCTGATAGTTCGAAAGCATCCTTTGACCGAGCTTCATATAACGCTTTTTTCCAAAAAATTGAGTGTTTTAGGCATCGATTGAGATTTCACTCCTTTCAGGCACAAAATGTCTTTCAAACTGGTGTTGACTGACCCATTTGAAATTTCAACAATATCAGCAAGCGCTCTAGTAGTCGATCAATGATTTTGCAGAACCAATTCTATGATTTTGTCGATGTGTAGCCCATCAGTAGATGTTCTTGATCGCCTTTGATGTAGTTCATATTCAACGCGTTTTCGATCTTCTTTGAATAATTTGTGCCAATCAAAAATACTTGCTCTTGATATTGATTTCTCATCAAAGGCCTTCTCAACATTCTGAACGTTTCAGCGGCCGATATTTCATTTTGCGCACTAAATTTAATGCTACTTCTTTGTTGAATAATTTCAGACCAATTTCAAAACCGAAGAGACAATTTTTCTTTGTACACAAAATACAAGCATAACTATATGACAAATCAAGATAATTACGTGAAATTTGGCACAGATAATTCTGACAGTACTACCAATTTAAAAATAAAAACATTTGTCCGAATCGATAAAACCGGGAAGTTTGAATTGAAAAGTCTTACTCATATTTGTACACAGTAGTAATATTATTATCTACTAATTGAAATGCATATTTAATTTTCATATACATAAATTACTATATTAAAATATTTCCCAATTGGATCTTGCCAAGTTCGGGCAAGGTTGGTAGCTGCTATCCCTTGTCTTTCAGAACATCAGGCGGCAAGCTTACTGCAATTACGGGCTTCGGATTGAGCGCATTAGGGCCACCAATCCTTGCAGTCGATTGGGTCATTTATGGCTGTATGCATAGCTGGTCACATTCAGAGCAGACTCGTATCGCATCACTGGGACGTTGAACGAAGATTGGCTTGAGTCTTGTATTTTCTATTCCATCGAATATTTCTCAGATCAGCTGTATTAAACTGCCGTTTTTATAAATGTGCCGATCGGGCCAAACGTCTTGACAGTAATTCGGAACGGAAGATGGGCCAAGGAATGATATTCTCACTTTCTTCTTATTAATATAATATATGATTTTACTCGATTCCTCCTTTACGAGTTTTCTGCGGCGCAACTAGTGTACACCGTGGCTTGCCCATTGATTCATCGGTCGATGAGAGGGGTCGGAGCGTGGTAGAGAAGCGGTGAACGAGAACAAATTGCCCGTGCCTCTCCGAATCATTTCAATCAATTTTTTTTATATATGAATAAAGCAAACAGAGAGTAATATATTCTTTAATTTTAATTAAAATTTACGTTACATTAATATTGATTTTTTTGTTTTATAGAATTTTAATAGACATCTCACACGTTTTCGTTTGGATTGGAAGTCTATGTTAAAAGTTTATATAGTTATTTACAAAGTTCATAAAGTATACAGAAATTAAATTTAAAGGCTAAAAGAATGCGACGCATCCATTTGGCGAAAGAGATATGCGTAGAAGAAATTTGTGAAATTTACAGCAGAGAAACTTTTGATAAAATTCCAATACGGAAACTTTTAGTAGCAAACATAGATACACAGGTAAATGCAATTCTTTCTTTTTTGAATAAGAGAAACAGATTTGCAATCATATATATATATATATATATATATATATATATATATATATATATATATATATATATATATGGAACGTTTAAGTTATTATTCAATTTGTATTTCATAAGAAAATAATTCTATATAGAAAAATGATGGTAATATAAGTTACGTATTTGTCACTTGGCTATAGTTTCATAATGGCTTATTCAATACAATGCCGACACCTAGCTATACAATTACAGATTGAACAATCGAAACAGTTTATTCCTAGATCGAGTGTGTAGAGTATCAAGTTCATGTTAAAACTCTACCTGTTTTCAATTCATATTTAAATTTACACAAATTCTTTATATAAAACTAACTGCTCAAATTCTATGCTCGAGGGCGCTCTTTTAACTGCTATTGTCAAAAATTGAAAGAAAGTGTATTAAACTTTACGGTGTATCTATGCAAATGGTTTTATCATTTCTTCAATTTCTGTCCTGCCTGGACAATAGCCTGACCGTAGAAACAATCGCTAATGAAATTAGTCAAGCTTTTCTGTTTAATATTAGGACTGTGAATAAGTCTTTCCCGTTTTTTGTAAGAGATGGCGCCACCAATACTGTGCGAGTATTCAATGGTTACATATGTCATAATCAAAGCTTATTCATATGTCAACAATTCCATACTAACACATTAGTTAAAATTTTTTCGCATCATAAATTTTTGATATCGTGAAAATGTCGAAATTTGAGCCGAGTCGACGTCATTTGCGGGAAGTTTCACTTTATTGGTTCAATTTGAAGAAATCTGCTGCCGAGACGCATCGATTGCTTCAAGAGGCTTATGGAGAAGGTTGTGTCGATGATTCAAGTGTTCGCGGATGGTTTCGACGCTTCAAAAGCGGTGATTTCGACGTGGAAGACAAGGAGCGTTCCGGGCGGCCGCAAATCTTTGAAGATCGAGAATTGGCGACTTTGCTTGATGAAGATTCTTGTCAAACGCAAGAAGAACTTGCTGAAGCATTGGGAGTTGACCGAACAACCATTTCCAAGCGTTTGAAAGCCATGGGAATGATCCAAAAGCAAGGAAATTGGGTGCCGTACGAACTGAAGCTGAGAGACGTCGAACGGCGTTTTTTCACTTGCGAACAGCTGCTTCAGCGACATAAAAGAAAGGGTTTTCTGCATCGTATCGTGACTGGCGATGGAAAGTGGATACGTTACGATAATCCGAAGCGAAGAAAATCATGGGGACTACCCGGCCATGCATCATCATCGACGGCCAAGCCAAATATTCATGGCGCCAAGCTCATGCTCTGTATATGGTGGGACCAGCTAGGTGTGGTTTACTATGAGCTTCTGAAACCGAATGAAAGGATCACAGGCGAGGTCTATCGACGACAATTGATGCGTTTGAGCCGCGCACTGCGAGAAAAACGGCCACAATACTCCGACAGGCACGACAAAGTTATTTTGCAACATGACAATGCTCGCCCACATGTTGCACCGCCGGTGAAAACATATTTAGAAACGCTCAAATGGGAAGTCCTACCCCACCCGCCGTATAGTCCAGATGTTGCTCCGTCTGATTACCATCTCTTCAGATCGATGACGCATGGCCTGGCTGACCAGCACTTCCATTCCTACGAGGAAGCCAAAAAATGGGTGGATGACTGGATAGAGGCCAAACCGGTCGAATTTTTTCGCAACGGGATTCGTATGTTGCCAGAAAGATGGGAAAAAGTTGTAGCTAGCGATGGCCAATACTTTCAATAATTCATTTGTAACCATTTTTTCACAATAAAGGCTCAAAATTTGAAAAAAAAACGGGAAAGACTTATTCACATACCTGATACTTTATCATTGTTTTTATATTATACTATCACGTTTCACCAATTATTTAGAGAGCTTTTAATTAATTTTAGAAATGAGTAATCTAATGTTCTTCTAAGAAAACTTACTCTAAGTTTTTAAAATGAGTCTGCTTAAAAAAAGCGATTAATGAAAGGAGGAGTGAGATGAAATTAGATAATAATACGTTGTTAAAAGTTGACGATCAAAATGGACAGTTTGGGACGAAATTACCTAATTTCTAATGTTTGTTTCTAACTTAAACTTTTTTTATAATTTTTATCTTCATATTATTTTAAAGGTAGATGTTCATTATAACAAAAATGTATGGTTTTACTAGATTTATAACTGATTATTATCCAACACTGTTCATAAATCTAAACCTCATATTACAAATAAATAAATGTACTTATATAATTGTATATATATATATATATATATATATATATATATATATATATATAATATTGATTTTATCTTATTAAATTTTAATGTAGACAACTTATAAAAATCTTAAAATGTGTTTATCTAAATATGGAAAAATTACAAACTGCATTTTGAAAAAGCAAGGAAAGTGTAAAAACAGTTACGCCTTCGTGACTTACGCTACAGCTAAAGAAGCCGATTGGTAATATTGCAAAATCAAAATCTCTGACGAACAAAATTTAAATTACATTCTTACCATCTCACTTATTTCTACAGTGCTTCACTAGCAGGAAGCCAGAGGCTGATAAGATTGAATGGACAGTATTTGAGAATCTTACCTGCAGCTTCATGGCATCAGCCATTAAAAAAGGAGAATTGTTGCGAAGAAGATAATAGCAGTTATAATGAACCAATAATTACTTGGAATTATAATTTAGAAGATAAAAAGAACATAAGTTCATTAAATGATGATTGCCTTATGATTATCTTCAATTATCTTCCAATTATCGATAGAGTCAGTGTCGAACGAGGTATTCGATATAAATAAAAACTTTAATTATATATATAATATCATGAAGCTTTAATTCTAATATTTTTAATGTCTATCAAAGTTTGCAGACGTTGGCAGTTAGTTAGCAAGGAATCATGGATTTTTCATAAAAAACTAGATATGGATCCATTAAAATGGGGCTTGCGACCATTTTATTGTATTAATGCTCCTTATCTTATTCAAGTTGTAAACAGGTGTGGAAGTTATTTAACGCATGTGAATTTGAGCGAATCAAAAAAACTTAGATGTCATATTGGAAATATGACGTTAATAAAATTAAGTCAATTATGCCCCAATCTGAATTCAATTAATATTGAAGGTATTACTGTTCAAGCATCTGGTTTAAGAGCTTTAGCTAAGTATTGCTGTCATATAGAAAATTTAACTATTTCCTTCGAAGAAGATTCCTGTCTTAATACAAAAGAAACATTTTTATTTTTTTCCAAACTAAGAAAGCTTTCAAATTTGAAAATCATAAATAAGAAACTTGATTCTAATACTGTATTATTAGGACTACACACTAAAACTATTACAAATTTAATTCTAACAAACTTTGATTCTGTGGATTTATTATTCGGCGAAGTAAGTGATTTTTTTCGAGACAATACATGAATTTTTTTATTGAGATATGGATAAGTAATAATAGATAATATTGATAATTATTCATAGACAATTCCAAAGATGTCTAATTTGAAAGTGTTACAGTTAAGAGAAATCAAATATTATATAACAAGGGAGTTACCACTGTCACAAGATCAATTTTCTTATCCTGTACTAAAAAAATGCGAAGTATTTGAAATGTCTGTGAGAAACGGCTGGTCATTGAATTCACATTCTCTTACAGAAAAAATGCAAATTCTTGCTAATTTTTTTTGCAACCTAAGAAAGATAAAAATAGCTGGCATTGAATTTATTAATGATAATTTCTTTAATACATTAACTAGAAATAACAGGCACATTTCCATTGCCTATATAAGCTGTAAGAAATTATAATTATATTTGTATTGTTATTGTTATTGGCAATATTAATTTATTCTAAATCACATTACAGCTTGCTCGCAAATTACAAATAAAGGACTGGCCCATATAACTTCCATGCCAAGTTTGGAACATTTAATTATAGATAATTTGAAAGAAGTGACAGATGAGATCTTTGTAGATATGCCAAATTTAAAATCTTTATATTGTTTCAACTGTGAGAAAATAAGTAATGATGGACTTATTAAATTAGTAACTTTATCTCAGAATATTAATCTTATTAACCTATCTGGTTGTTCTCTAGTTAATAATAAGTTCATTTATGCTGCTTTAAAAGCTGCCGAATGTAGAAAAAATAATAATATATTAGAGCTATATGTTGGAAGAACTTCAGTAAATATGAACATGTTTACAAAAATATCTGGACTTTTAAGAATTGAAAGAGACTTATTAGATTTAAGTCGTGCGAAAAGCATCCACAAAATTAATAAACTTTTTTTTAATTTATAAACATTTTGGTTTGTATCGTATTACTATGTCTTTTATTGATCCCTTTCATAGCATTATTAGTAATAATATTTAATTTTATTCTTTGAACGGTATTTTAATACGGAAACCAGCGACATATTTTCGCGACCAATTTATTCTCCTCCGCAAATCAGTTTAAATGATTCGTTTGAATGTGCTCTTGAACATAGTAATTTTCGAAAGTATGACATTATTTTTTATATATTGTAGTGAGCAGTGGACGTATAATTCAGATGGTTAACTAGTGATCCTATAAGTAGTGATCAGACATTGTGAGCCATTGTGACGTAATACGAATACATTCGACGTGTCACGAAACCGTATTTTGTCATGTCCTTTTACACTCCTTTTATAACCGCGAAATATAATTATGTAATAAAAAAATAGCTTAAACGATCAAAAATAAGTATTTTATACCTATAGCAAATATGTATTTTATAATAGTTTATAAATACAAATAATATTGAATCACTTGATAGCGCAAAGGACACGGACATTAAAAAAATATATTATTCATATAGAATCGATATGTATGGGCATTCCGTTCAAATAAATATTTGAACTACATTTTATAATTGAGTTCGATCGCCAACAAACCTACATGCGCATAGCTGAAGCTAGACGATGCACATTTATGACCGCCGAGGAATTTCCGCAATTAAGCGACGCTGCATGGGAGCAGCTGTAGCGTACATAACCAGCAAGGGAGAAGGACGGTCGATGCGCGGATTGGCGCTCGCTATACTTGGGGTGAGGAGTTACGATGTGTGCGGGGGTGTGCATGGAGAAGTTTTTGCGGATAAAAACACTTCGCTTTTGGCAGCCGCGCAGTATTATAATTATCGAATACAGCTAACTTTTAAATTAATATTGTTCTTATTTCATTTATATAATATAATAATTTTAATTAATACTCTAAAATATTGAATTTCAAACGGCACATTTTTCGCGTGCTATAGCTTATTTTTTACAGGATAGAGACATCACACCATTTATCTTTAAAACGGAAGTAACATGTTCGACAGCAAGTGAGCGCGACGCTTTAAATGAGTCTTATACCACATGTTCTCTGTAAAATGTTAGTAAAAGATAAACAAAAAGCCTTTTTGACAAATGTTTATATGTTGCTTTTTTTAGATTCTAATTTTAGAAATATCTGTATATTATTTCATTTGATACAAATTGAATAGCAACCAAATCATCTCTATTTTGAAGCCAAATTTGCCTTCTCTTTGATTCAGTAGGGATTCTAAACTACCTAAATTCTTTCATATTTGAATGGATCCAGAAGTCTTCGTTGCAACCTACGTTTTTCTAAAAATAAAAACAAAATTAAGAAATTTCATCACTGCTTGAAAACAGGTTATGCATATCGATTCTTTTAACATTTAACCAAGATGGTTTTTTATCTTAAAAATATTCACTACTAAATTTATAAAGGTAATTAATAATTATCCAATATTGTAAATAATTTTATTCAATAAATTCTTAACAGCTGCTTGTTGGCATTCTTTCTCTTCCAAACTTACGCTTACGAATATTTTTCTCTTTCTAAACAAGCGCTACTGTCATTCTCTCTTTCATTTCCGTTTTCGAGATAAAGAAACGGCAAGCAATTAACGATCGTCACATAGGCGACTGATCATTAATTTAGGATCACTGTTGAATCTAGAGGCGATACTGCTTCAACGTAAATACACGAGGGAGATTTTTATATTATTCAAGTCGCTCTATTTATTCTTCTAAATATCGGTGTTAATCAGCGACGGAGGTCTACGATGTGTTTGTAAGCAAAGGACATATAAATTATTACAGCGGTGCTTGTGTCAATCGGCCGAGACCGGGATTTGAACTCTAATCACCAAGTTCTAGTCCTTCGCTCTAACGATCGAGCAATCGTAGGCCTACACGAGGGAGCATTTACCCTTCTGTCGTTAAATGAATAAATGCAGATACGATTAATTTGATTTTTAAAAAAGAGTATATTTAATAAAAATGGCAACAATATTATTAGTGATACAGTAGGGCAGTTCAAAAAAGTCTAAACTTTACAAAACATTTTACAAGTTTATACCATACATATATCAGGTACAATTACCGACGATCAAGGTCATGTACCGTTAGGTCGCAATTGCGAAAAGACCTGGTCGATATTATATATTGTATTTATTATGAATCGGTAATTTCAAAGGTGATTCAAAGGGATTTAAGTGCGACTGGACCTAAATAAAATGCATTTCAGTCACAAATAGAAGGTAATTACATATTTTTGTCTGTCATTAAATTCATAATAATACTAGAAAGATTCTAACAAAATTTTATAAAGCTTTAGAACGATTCAGAATACATCGAATATATTGACTGTTGCTATAGTACTCGTGTAAGCTGGTGCGTTATCATGGTGGAAGAGCACTTTTTTCTTCATCAGATGGGGCCGCTTTTCCTTCAGTATGTCTTCAAATCTATCTAATAATGAAGCATAATATTGTCCTGTAATTGTTTTCCCTTCTGTAGGTAATCGATTAGTCTTATACCCCGTGAGTCCCAAAAAAACTGTGGCCATGACCTTATCGGCTGATGGAATAGTTTTTGCTTTTTTCGGAGCAAGTTTTCCATGTTCAGTCCACATTTTTGACTGCCGTTTCATTTCTGGCGTATAATGATGAATCCATGTTTGATCAACAGTAACATAACGGCGCAAAAATTAGATTGGATTACGCTGAACATGTCCAAACATTGTTTAGGTGCAACAATGCGTGACTGTTTATTGTCGATTGTGAACAAACGCGGCACCCATCTTGCAGATAGTTTTCTCATATTCAAAATTTTGTGCAAATGAAACACGCGTTCAGTCAAAATTCCTACAGTGTTACTAATCTCGCATATCTTTAATCGACGATCTACGAGTATCATATCATTTTATTGGCCATATCTTGAGTAGTCATCTCTTTTGGGCGGCCAGAACGCTCAGCATCACTTGTATTCATTCTACCACAACGAAATTCAATAAACTACTTGTGAACCATTCCATATGATGGAGCAGAATTCTTATAATATTTTTTAAGCTATTCTTCAGTTTCCTTAATTATTTTTCTACGCAGAAAGTAATGTTTAGTAACCACTTGAAATTCGTTTTTTCCATGTTTTTGTAAAAACAATGAAACACTAAATTCAAAAGACTATCAAAAATTTTCTAACCAACGTATTGACTTGAAACTTTGTATACCTACTTGTATGAGATGATAGTCTCTTTGAGTAGTAAAATATTTACGATAACAGCGACATCTTTCGAGATGTCACGGACTTATCAAACCACTCGTATATGAGTTATACAATGAAAATGATCACATTTAATACATACATAATACAAAGATATACATTATAATTCATAAAAATATTAAATAGCTTAGACATTAGGTTGATAATATGAAAATTTGATATATATATTTATAATTGAATTTAATTGTTTATTAGTAGTGGTGCCAGTTTCTTGATGGCACGCTTGTATTCGTACGTTGAAGTCTTCACTGTCGCCACAAGTATCACATCACCATTTCCTGGAGGCATCTCTGTAACCCAATATTAGAGGCCAACGCAACGGCTATACATTATCTTCTCTCATTATTACAATCGATCCGACATTAATATCCTTTGATTCAAATGCTACATTTTTCGTATGGTTAATTCATGTAGATAATCCTTGTACCAGCACTTCCAAAAACATTGGGGTATTTATGGAACCTGCTGCCAGAGTGACAAATCTCCAGTTGGTATACTTGAAAAGTCGTGCTGAGATATGTTAATTCACTTTATATAGAGAAATGGGCAGGTCTGAAGGCATTAAGGTCGTTAGGATCGTAGGAAAAGAGAATTAAGGATCGTGATTTTAAGATAGCCTTGATTTCAGTTACATTAATTAAAAATATTCCGATTATAAGACGCGTTTGTGCTATGACACGAGGCATGTGAAATTTCGAAGATTTTACACCGGCTTCCCACAATCCGACGATCTGCGGCGAGCGCGGTGTTATAACATGCCATTTGATATTGTCATTTGCCAACGTAGTTTGAAGAGATTGTAGTTTTCTGAATTAATCACTTTATACATGTCTGGCAATTCCTGTTTTGCACCTACAAAGTTTGTCGCATTGTCAGAATAAATATTCGAGTATTTTCCGTGTCTTGTAAAAAATCGTTTTAAAGGTTTCGGTAGTTATACCGAATACCATTTCTATATGTACCGCCTTTGTCGTAAAACAAGTTTAAGAAGACTGTAATGAGGCGAATGTTACTTTTCCTGTCCATTGTCAACGCCTATATAACTGCTTGAATATACGCACGCATCAGGTTCACAGGTTTTGTGAATAAAGATTATCTTTCTTCATCTACAACGATTCCTTCTCGTATATTTTTTGTCAATCTACTCTTTTTTATAATAGTTCATTCCACTGTATTGGAAATAATGAAGAAAGGGCAGATGTTTGCTCTCGGCTCATGAGAAAATCGGTATAGACACTGACGTGGACGAACTGACTACGAACGCACACATGTGTTTTATAAAAACAAATGTGCAACTGAATTTTTTAAATGCTAAAAAGATTGAACAATATATATTTAATAATTACATTAAAAACTGGAAAAATACTGATTGGAAGGAAATTTTAATGGTAAAAATCGTATGGTTTGGGCTCGAGTTACGTATAAAATGGTATAAATTAATTATAAAGGTACTGCATAAGCCCTATAAGATCATTTTATCCAATTTTTATCAATCGAATTTCCTTACAATCAGTATTTTTCCCAGTTTTGAATGAGATTATTAAATATCTATTTTTCAATCTTTGTAACATTTCAAGAATTTAGTTGTACAGGAGTTTTAAATATCACACGTGTGCGCTCACGGTCAGTTTGCTCCTGCCAGTGAAATATCTGTGTTTTTATCATTTTCTAATGCAATATATATATATATATATATATATATATATATATATATATATATACAGCGCCGTATGTAGGTTTTGGAGGGCCCGGGCACCACCCGAGTGCGTGCCCTTCAGTGAAGGTTTTAAAATCACAAATGTTACAATTTGTATAATATAATTTTTGATTCCATATATAAAATAATTTATTTATCTACACGTATAGCCTTTTAATAAATAAATATATATTTATATAATTGAAAATTAAATAAAAAAATGAAAATAAACCATTTTCACGCCTTTTCAGTTTAATATATCATCAATATTTATATGACAGATAATGTCTCTCTCCATACTTATACTAGTCAAATGTTTGAGCCGATTTTGAGTCATTGATATCCTCCAGGCTTTGTTTACTAAATTTAATTTCGAGAACGATCTTTCTCCAATACAATTGCTTATCATTAGAGTTAAAGATGTTCTTAAAATTAATTCCATATTTTGAAAGGTCTCTCGTACTTCTTTTTGAATAATAATTAATGAAAACCTCGCTTGTTTTCGACTAACTCCATTATCAGATTTTAATTCGAGTAATTGAAATCAAAACGAATCAAATAAAAGAAGTTCTATTTCTAAATTTGATTTTATTATAGCCTGTAAACCGTTGAATCTACCACTTGCGGTTGAGACATTGTTTTAAGATTGACTCCTGCAATCATTTATATCGATGTTAATCTCTTGTAGGAATTGATTCACACTATGAAACATATCTATAGCTTTATGACCTTGATTTTCTAAGAATTTTATAAACCTTTCGACAGGTTTATCTGTCTCAATATATCTTAATATTATTGTTGAACCGGTTTTGATGACCCTTGTCCTTTGTATGATCGACATAAATAGAATAAATTTTCGTTATATTCAAATGCCTCATGATTTCTTTATGAATAGCAACACCGATCTCTTCAATAAGCTATTCAAAAATTGTAAAATAGAAATAATTTATGTTACCAATTCCTCAATTTCAGTACTGTTCTGCACGTTGTTTCAAGAAAGGATCATATTTTATTATCAATTCTAGTTCCTCTAAAAGGACACCTGGAAATCGTATTACATCGTTTGTACGCGCAATTCCCTGCAGAAATCGTCCCTAATCCCCCTGGACATCATATTCCACTGTCGGAACGCGGTATTCCCCGTAAAAATTATCCCCAGACACCTAGATGTCTTATTCCACCGACCAAAAACGAAACTCTCCGTAGAAGTGATTGCTAGACATTTGAACACCGTATTACACTGTCCGAACTCGATATTTCCCATAGCAGTCATCCCCAGACATCTGGACACCGTCGTCAACTGTCCGAATCCGAGATTATCCATAGAAGCCGTTGATATATTTCTCTCTCTCTCTCTCTCTCTCTCTCTCTCTCTCTCTCTCTCTCTCTATATATATATATATATATATATATATATATATATACATATACATATACATATATATATATATATATATATATATATATATGTACGTATAATTTCTGTTCGTATTTTAAATTAAATAGCGCAAATACGTAGGTGTTGGTGCCAACTGAACTTGAAGCAAAAAAAAAATGGTCTACGCGGTAGCACCTTTTTATACGGAAGCGACGATATTTCTTATTTTGAAGCTAAAGCAATAATCGATCGAGTCCATCCGGTAATATTAGCATACAATGTTATTAACGGTAAGTTTTGACTGTTTCAATTAAACAATAAATTATGGATATATTAACAATCTTTTATATCATTTTTAATAACTTATTCCAAAAAAAATGATTATAATTTATTTATAATATTTAACATTTTTATTGTTCAAATTTTAAATAGATTATTTGCATCTCTTCCCTGTCCTTGTTTCTATAGCGAAGTTTATAGTATCACAGATTAATTGAATTGAATAAAATTATTGTAATAAATTTTAATTTGAATTAAAGAAATAATAGTAATAATAGAATTGTACATCCATCTAAGAAGGTTAATACGAATATATAGGGTGTTCTAAAAAAGTATGCGGAACAATCAATCACCGGACAGAGAAGCCAAATCAAAAACAAAAAGTTATTATCACTTTTACCTAAGATGCATTGATTTTGAGTAATATTCAATCCAAAATTTAGGGTGTACAGCCAATTAAAGCTCCCATCAATTCGAAAAGGCGGAAGGAAAAGGTCGTGGCTAACACTTAGATTTGGTCGCTCTATTGCGTAGTATATTTGTCTGGATACTTTTTTAGAACACCCTGTATTGCGCGCTTAGATAGGTCTAGTAAAGTTCAATACTTTGTTACATACAGCAATAGGTAAATAAACGAGGGCACCTATGGCGATCATTGTCCTATTTTCATTAAATTTATGATCATCCGTGAATATAGACAAAACATCATTTTATGTTTGATTCGCAGTTATTTTCGATATTTGCTAACACATTAACAGATACCTCCTTCAGAATATTTTTTCCTGAAGCCTAGCCTGAAGATGTTGCTTGACCACTAATAATAAAATCACACATGCGTCGTGTCTTTGCAATCATTTCTGCATCTTTTTTCTGCTTCTCTAAATTTAATTTACGTTTTGCAGAGCCACTTTTGTAATCGTGCACTCTTTTGTGATGATCGATCTCTTCACTCATTTTTAACCCTTTTAATCGAATTTATTACTTTAAAAAAATCACTATACAATATTACAGTTAACTATAGCTAAAAATAAAAAAGTACATTACATATGAACCGAACGGTCAACCATAATCCAATGACATTCGCATTAAAGAAACGTTCCAATTTTCTAAGCTTGGGGTCGGGGGAAGGTAATAGAAGAACGCGATGCACGGATCGGGATCCACGGTGCAGCGCACATGGATTAGCAGAAAAGGAAGAGAATTTGGCGATAAGTTCGACAGAGTGGGCGGGCAGTAAGCCGGCAATGTCACCGCGCTGCTTGGGGTCCCCGAAAGAAAGCGTAGTTAGTTGTGTTTGCGCCGTGTAGAGGAAAAGCGGGCAGATACGCACGAGACAGAGAGAGAGAGAGAGAGAGAGAGAGAGAGAGAGAGAGAGAGAGAGTGAGTGAGTGAGTGCGCGCAGCATCAAGAAGCAAGCAGGTGAGAATTTTGTTTCAATAGATCGGGATGCGCAAGAGGGATTGCACCAGGAGGAATGGGGTGGCGTGCTGAATCGTCCGTGATCCGCTAAGAGCAAGATATAGTAGCGGGAAGATGAAGGTGACCAGGCGTGATAGGCTGTACGAATTGGACTTTACGCCGAAGAGTGGAGTTCAAAGGTGGCCGTGAGTGACATAGCAAGCAGGGCCGCATCAAGCACGCATTTCCTCCACGTGCCGGGAAGTTGTGCCGTTAGGAAGGACGACGATGACGAGCTCAAGTCGAAGTGTAGAGGCGAGCGGGCCCGGCTCCAAGGCTGCCTACAGTTAAGGAGAGGTAAGGCGCAGTATCGGTGCGTTGCGGCAGGGAGTGTTGGCGCCGGTAAATTGCTTGTTCCGGTACCTAGGCAACAATCGTCGGGGAAGTGACTACATTCGGGGATAGGCATCGAGCCTCCGAGTGTCCTGGTGCGAGGCAGGAGATATTAGGAGGCGAACTTAGTTTCGGATCTTCACGTTTAGATGGCGATATAAGTAGTACGAAAAGTCAGATGTGTCGGACCTAGTACTTATTTTTTAGTTTTGGAATTTACCAATAAAATTCAGTTAACAGGCGTCATCATTTGTGTAAAGATTATAATCTTTTGATGAGTGAAAAATGAATCGTAATAAATCGTTTTTTCGACATGTCCTTTTGCACAATTTTGATTTGAAAAAAAGTGTAGCAGAAACTTATCGATTGCATCAAGAATGTTATGGCGGACAAGCTTCATCGCTTACAATACGTAAAGAATGGTTTCAGCGGTCTAGAAGTGGAGATACTGATGTTAATGTCAAAGAACGTTCTGGACAACCGAAAAAGTTTCCAGATAATGAATTGCAAGCATTATTGGACGTAAACTCAGCTCAAATGCAAGAAAGAATTCGCTAAGAAGTTAGAAGTCAGTGACAGAGCAGTTGGAAAATGTTTGCATGCGATGGGAAAAATATATAAAGAAGTAAAATGGATGCCATACGATTTGTCCGAAAGTGCTATGAATCGATACAACATCGCACTGCTTTTGCTTGCCAGACAAAAAAAGAAGAGTTTTCTGTAGCGTACCAAAACGGAACATCCACGGGCAAAAGGTATTACTGTGCATTTGGTGGGACAAAGAGGGGGTGCTGTGCTATGAGCTGCTAAAACCGAATGAAACCGTCACTGCCGAGATATACAAGCGCCAAATGAATGATTTGCAACAGAAATTGAACGAACACAGATCATCAATCGCGAGCAATAGGCGCAAATTCATTCTCTCGCATGACAACGCTTGGCCACATGTTGCGAAAGCCGTCAAAAACACTGTTGGAGCTCGAATGAGAAGTATTGCCATATGCAGCTATGTATTCAGATCGATACAACAAGACCTGGTAAATATGCATTACCGACATGTTAAAGAAGTGCGAGAAATTGTGGATGATTGGATCGTATCGAAACCGCCATCGCTCTTTCGACACGGTATCGTCATATTGTCAGAAAGATGGGAAAAAGTAGTAGAAAACGACGGAAAATATTTTGATTAAGCTAATGTGTACCCATTTTCCATCATAAATGTCCTTTTTCCGTTAAAAAATGTCAGAAACTAAGTTCGCTCCTAATAATTTGCGCCTGAGGTTCGCGGTGAAGTCACACTTTTCCCGAGTGCGAGTAGGATTCCCCGATGGAACATAGAAACTCGAGTGTAGCGAGGCGTAAGTGCGTGCATTAGTGTACAATATAATGATAAGTTTAATGTAAAGATAATATTAAATAAATTATGCCCATGGTACGGGAGAATGATAAATACCTGAGTTGTGTTTTCTTTACTTAGAAAAAATACGACGTCGCAACATCAACGGTTCTGTATATAAAGGTGGATCTCAGCGTCTGATTCAAAAAAGTGTTAGTCGCAGGTTGTGCCATCTATATGTCGCGGGAGTAACTTACCTCGGGATTGTGAATTTTTTTATATGTGCTTTACGCTGCTATCCATGTCTATCTTCGTTGGCGAAGCGTGGAGAGTTTTTTTCGACTCTGTTCCGAAGGCATCCAGAAAGCTGCCGAAAGTAGATATGGCAATGCTGGAATGCATTTTTCTATACTCCCCATGTAAATGTCATGAACGGTTATGAAACTGCAAGTTTTCCGCCCTTGACATAATCACGGGAAATAAACGGTCAAATACTGTATTTTGACTTACTGGTGACTTACTGGGATATCGTTTCGTTGAGTTTGCTTCAGTAAGCAGCTGATCACGTCCATTTTTATAAAAACCCGGCGAATAGCTGGTCGCATCCATATATCTATATATGTGTATAAACAAGTCTTAGTATAAATGTTGGTATGTGTATTACACATTTGAATTTAGATAAAAGCCTTTTTAAAGAAAGTTTCAAATCAATTTTCAATAGTTTGTATAATGGACAATCGAGTATATCTACTTAAAAGGGACGAGATGGAGCCCAAATTGTAACTTAATAATCTACTAATTATTAAGGATACATTTTGAGCTCTATCTAGTCCCTTATAAGTAATTGTACTCTATTGTATATTATAAAAACAATTAAAATTCGATTTGAAACCTTCTTGAAAAAGTCTTTTATTTAATTTCAAATGTGTAATACACATACAAATGTTTACACTAATACTTGCTTATGCACATACATGTATATGGACGCGACCAGCTGTTCGACGGGGATTTATGCAAATGGACGTGATCAGCTGCTTACTGAAGCCTGGTGAAGCAAACTCAACGGAATGATATCCCAGTAAGTCAAAATACCGTATCTGACTGTTGATTTCCTGTGATTACATCGACAACGGAAAAATTACAGTTTCATAACCGTTCTTGACATTTACATGGGGAGTAAAGGAAAAAACATTTCAGTATTGCCATATCTACTTATCGGGAACTTACTGGAGGCCTTTCTGAACAGTGAGACTAGGACCAAAACGCAAGAAAATATTGTAAATTTAAATAAGATAAATTAATTAAATAATTAAGGCATAATTTTTTATTAATTTAATTAAAAGTTATAATTATGAATAATTTGCAACAATGATTAAATACTGTTAAATAAAATAATAACATTACTAGTATATGTTAAATGAAAGGAGAGAATTAAGTAATAAAGATAAATATATATTTATAATAAAATATAGTCTTTATTTTATAACAATATAATTATACTGAGTTCTTGCTCCAAAAAACTACTTCGGCCCCCCCTCGCATCACATCGCAAAAATCCACCCCCAGTTATCGCTGAGCTAATTAGCGCATCGCCTTTCCTTCTTTCTTCTTCTTTCGAGTTATGGTAGTTCAACGGCAACGCAGCTAGCTGCTCAGATATATTGTGGGGAATTTCAAATGCAACCCGCAGGTTTTCGGCAGGCATTTATCGCCGGATAGCGAGAGGTTTAAAACTATGGACGAAATAATAAGACGTTTGTCTCAACTCCCGATCGTATTTAAAAAATATATATAACGAACTATATATTGGGTGTACAAATAAGTTTCCTCCGTTTTTAAAAGATGGCGCCATCGATAAGATAACATCGAAATTGTCAGCTATAAAAAGTCGTATAGTATATGTTGACATCTGGAAAGAGTATAACCTTTTAATACCTCAGACTTTTTGCTAGAATCGCTTAGTTTTCATCGTGTGAAGATGGCAAACTTTAAGCCCAGTAAGCGTCATTTGCGGAAATTGTTATTTTACTTCTTTCATTTAAAGCAATCTGCAGCTGAAGCACATCGGCTAGTCATAGAACCATATGGTGATGTTAATTTGAGTGAGAGAAGTTGTCGGGAGTGGTT
This sequence comes from Sycobia sp. Sy_11, assembly GCA_018907035.1. Classification (NCBI taxonomy): domain Eukaryota; kingdom Metazoa; phylum Arthropoda; class Insecta; order Hymenoptera; family Epichrysomallidae; genus Sycobia; species Sycobia sp. Sy_11. The sequence continues at coordinate 257,781 of JACCIC010000058.1, read as the reverse complement.
CCAAAAATTTAAAAGTGGTGATTTTGACGTGAAGGAAAAAACACGCTGTAGAAGGACCAAAGTGACACTGAATTGGAAGCTTTACGGGAGGAAGATCCGTGCCAAATGCAAGAAGAACTTGCGCAAGAGTTACGAGTGACTCAGCAAGCTATTTCACAACGTCTCAAAACCCTGGGTATGGTCCAAAAGCAAGGAAATTGGATTCCTTACAAACTGAAGCTAAGAGACGCAAGATAAGGCATGACAACGATCGGCGACATATTGCAAAAATCGTAAAAGAAATATTAGAAGCACTGAATTGGGACGTCCTACCCCACCCCCGTATGCACCAGACATTGCTCCTTCAGACTACCACCTATTCCGGTCGATGATTTATGGTCTGGCTGAGCAGCACTTCACTTCTTACGAGGAATTGAAGAAATGCATCGATTCGTGGATCGCCTCAAAAGACGAGCAATTTTTTAGACGGGGTATCTACTTGCTGCCCGAAAGATGGTCAAAAGTAATAGAAAGTTATGAGCAATATTTTGAATGACATTGTTTGTACCTTTTTTACAATAAATTCTTATTTCTTTATAAAAAATAGCGGATACTTATCTGTATACCTAATATTATGTCCGTGCCTCTACTGAGTAGTTTTTATAGAAAAGATTTACAACAATAATAATAATACAAATTACAATAATTATTAATTAATCCTATTTTACATTTCTTTTCAATCATTTTTTACATATTTATTTCCAATTTCGCTCCTTTATGTTCTATACTTCTACCAGTGAGGACGTGACGTGTACAAAAACATAAAGATAACTTCTACTATTGTACATTACGTCACAGGGGGAATACTCATTTCCCTTGTCATCACTCGTCATAGTTACTTGGGATTTTTGGGTTGGAGGGGGTTTATTGTTAACCTTTTATAATTAAAGAACTAATTATGCAATAGACAATATATTAATAATTTTATTTATATTGATCTTAGTTAATAGTGTTTTTAAATTAATTCATTTTCTATTTACATGAATATTATTTTTTTAATTAAAATTAATTAAAAATGTTTAACAATAAATCTTCTTAAACCCAAAAATTCCAAGTAACTATGACCAATGATGACGAGGAATTCTAAGGGAATTCTTATGGTATATTTTATAAACTTTGTTAATAATTAATACATAACTGATTTTAGGAATTAAATATTTTGAAAGAATTCCTAAAGGAATTCAAGAGAAATTTAGCGCCCTCTAGAGAGAACTTTTGTAATCATCTGAAAACTCTGACTCTATAAACATTCTTTATACATATATAGTTAAAACACTTACAACTCTTTAGACATATATAGTTAAAAAAGTTTAACTTTAAATCGCAATCGCTGACGTTGAGCTTCCAAACTAGCGGAGGAATCGCTTCTTTTGAAGGCAATTTTACTTTTATTTCTTTCATTTTTGTCTAATTTTTATCTCTCGTTCTTTCACTCGCAAATTCTAGGCGGAAATTTTTAATTTTTCTGATAAATTTTTTGACATATAATTGATGCTATAAATAAATATTAAAATCATATTGTAGAAAATTCTATACAAGTATTAATTCTTTTTGTCTAATTTTTATCTTTCGTTCTTTCACTCGCAAATTCTAGGCGGAAATGTTTAATTTTTCTTATAAATTTTTTTACAAATAATGGATGCTATAAATAAGTATTAAAATCATATTGTAGAAAATTCTATAGAAGTATTATTTATTTTTAACTGTTTAAGTATTTATGTTACAGAATTAAATAATTATTTAAATAGAGTATAAAGTATAGATTCGAAACAGCAGTTCGGTAAAATTTTTGAAGAATATTAAATATTTATTAATTATTTAAAAAAAGATTTATTTTTAAACACTGATAATATTTATTATTGATTAATAGCAATTAGCTGATAGTATTTGAAATCGATTCTTTACATCATGATATTCCAGATTATTATCGTCATCATCATCTTCACTATATACATTATTTTTACACCTTTTTCTGTTTTTTCTTCGTCCTTTAGTATTAACTTCATTATTTAAAGCTGTTTTAAACAAATTCTGAACCTTTGCAAATACTGAAAAATACAGCTGTAAAAGACTTGGTGAATTTTTTAAAATAATGCTTATATAATTGTTAATTTTCTCACGAACTTTAAAATTCTGATATAAATTATATAGTAAAGTTCCATTGAAGAATTCAGCTATATTTATTGATTTATAGGGATAATCTAATAAAGAATTCAAATGAGACACATGTCTTATACAGTTTTGAAGTAATGAAAATGCATGAACCACTGATACATTAAACTTTTTTCGTTTTGTAAGTACTGCTTGATCTATACTAAAATGTGATAAAAAGAAGTGCTGTATCAATATACAATCCTCTGTTTTTACAGAATGCAAAGCATCATAAATTGAAATATTATCTATTGAAGGAAACGTTGGCAAATTCTGCCGAGATTGATATATTCTTTGGATATCTGAACTGAAGTGCTGGTCAAAATAAGATTGAGAACGATGAATACCAATTTTTCTATCAACAATATGGTATAACATGGCAAATAATATCGAATGTATGTGACAATTTGTTTTAAATGGAGATTCAGCCTCGTCTATCCAATACTTAATAGATGCTATGTATAATCTCCATTCATCTGGAAATTCATTCATAATTTCATCTGTTACACCTAATGTTTTATTTAGCATATCCTTTCGAATTATGAATGGAACATCACGTAGATGAAACAAAGACGGATATTTGCAAGAAAAGATTTCAGTATCACATTCTAATGTATTTGTAGCAATATTTGCATTTTGTCCTCTTGCCACATACTGTAGCAGCACAGCATTACTTGTGCCTGTATTTAATAACATGAAAATAACACGAATAATTTTTAAGCTAATATTAATACATGTAGGGTGAGTAAAATCTTCTATTTGAGTAGGACAAAAATATATTTGCTTGGTTAACATGTCCATAAAATAAGATGGAAATTTTGCTGACTTAAATTCATTTATAAACCATTCTGGAGCTAATTTATACAAATTTCTTTCATTTTCTGATTTCACAAGATTTAAATTTTCAAAATCATCACTATCTTCACAGCAACTTAAATCTGTTTCATTATCAGTTGTTGGTTTTTCTATTACCTTTAACTTATATATATTTCCCTTAAATTTATATGGTGTACAGAATCTGTTATCCATTTTGTAATTTATATAATCATGTGAAAATCCCAATGGTATTAATATTTGTGGACATGGAATTAAATATCCATTTATAATCATCTCCATAACATCAAGAATTTTGCCTCTATTACTTTGATCTAATTTACTTAACACATTTGCAATAGCACTATCTAAAGTTTGTTTTTGCAACCATCTAAAAACAGCTTCTATACGTCGTTGTTGGTTATTGAATATTCTTTTGGATGTTTTTGGAAGTTTTAATTTCAAAAAAAAATCTCTGAAAGTTCTTGTATTAATATAATCATTTCCTAATAATGTTGCAGCTAAAGGCAGAACAGTTCTATGCATACCTGGAAAATTTTGTAAAAAATTTTCAAATTTATAAATTTTACAATTCTTAACATACCCATCTCCATATCGATTTCTGGATATTCCATATTCTAATGTACTGAAAGGTATATATTTCACATTAAAAATATAAAAATCAGAGTCCAAACTTAAAACTGGACAATCTAATATTTTTGCTATAGATGCAATATCGTCGTCTGCTTCAAATAGAGATTGAGCACATTTAATATTTTTAGACAAAGCAACATTTTTGAATACGTCTTTCAAGAACAAAGGAAATACTAGTGCAGATCTGGATTGTACAGAAAGAGTTAATGTATGTGCATTTTGTATTTTTTGTTTCGTTCTGGTATAAACTGTTCGTATCTTTTTTTCCTCATATCCTCCATCAATTATTATTAAAGGAGTGATATTACACTTCAATAATTCATCAAAAAACTTTGACACAGTATATGCATATTTGTCGTAATCACCTCCAAAACAACAATTGCTTTTTGTGAAATTATTGTATAATTGTGAAGCTGTACTATTACCATCAATAACTAAAAAAGTATTATGCAGGCTATAATTTACATGATAAATTTCTGCATGTTGATTCATATATGTCATTAATCCTGGTATGCCCATTTTTTTTAGACATAAGTTTTGGTTATGAAAATGTTAAAAAATATCTTATTTATAACATATGAAACTTATTAAAAATGTTCAGCATTGATAAATAAAAGTTAAATCACACGAAATAACATTATTCTCTAATAATTGTTTTTTGTTTAATAACTTGCTAAGATTATATTATTTTTATATATTAAGAGTGCTCGATACCTCTGACGGAATTCCGAATCGATCGCAGCGACTACTAGAGAAATTAATTGCGGTGATTTGCAGAACCAGGCAGAACTAAAGAGAATGTTCTACACTACCGACTTTTCAGGGACGTAGCTTTTATCATAATTTTTGATAAGTGGAGCCTGTATTATATATATATATATATATATATATATATATATATATATATATATATATATATATATATATATATATATATAGTATAGCTCTGCTAAGATTTGAGAGATATTGTCCAATCTTTTCAAAACGACGAAGAGACCAAACCTCTGAACGTTTCTGCTGAGTTACTAGTCCCGGAGCCAACGACATATTTTAGTGACCAATTTATCTTCAGCCAAAAATTAGTTTAAATGATTCCTTTGAATGTACTGAAGAATGGAGCGATTGTCCGCTGTGGCACCTCATCTGGATGTAGCAACGCCAGGCACCCAAACTTTGTAAAAATATTTAAAAAAATGATAAAAATCAAGTTTTCAGGAATAATTTTGAGTTTAGAAAAAAATTCTTCAAACAAAAGTTGTAGATCCTATTCAAATTAATTTTTTATGTTCTATCCATTTTTGCTGTAAAGTTAATAATTATCGAGAAAAACGCAATTAATAATAAACATTTTCAGCTACTATATAATCACCACATGTCAGGGTTGATACGTCAGGGATCTACCTCGCCACTCAGATCATACATCGTATAAATACTTTTTAATTTGTAATTTTGCTTATAAAATTTTAATTTTAAAGCAAAAACAAATGGAATGTAAAAAATTTATTTTAGGTAGGTCTTAAAATTTAATTTAAAACAATATTTAACAAACTCTCTATTGTTTTATATATCATCATTTATATGTTATTATATACAAAGTTTTTAATGCTTTTCACCATAAAATTCGAAAAATTTGTCTATAACATTCATTTTTCTAATTTGATTATTACAAATATATTTAAGTTAGAAAAATAATATATACAGTCTCTTTAATTTATTCGAAATACATTTACCTATTATAATATGTTAGAGTGGCTTGGAAGCTGCTATAATTAAAAGTGATTTCAAACTTACAAAAAATTTTGACAATTGCATCACACTCTGTCACAGAATAATATACCAGATAAATATTACCAAAATTATTCAAATGATAATAACATTCTGGAAAAGATATTAGGTGATTCGATAATAGTGCACACCAAGCGCGATATCTATCGCGTTCCTGGTCCCTCGAAAACGCGTGCTTCAACTGCAGTTTTACCCATCAGTCACCATTTATCCTCGCAAAAATTCTTTTTCTATCTTGTTCTATAATACATATATGTTTATTTGTAATAATTGTTAGGACTGCAACAATCTGGAATTGCAGTTCAAGCACGCGTTTTCGAATGCACTTAACTCACGTTTCTGTTATAGGGAACGTAGTTTTCATTGCTTCACCGGATATGCATTTCAAATTGTTGCAATTCTGAAAATTATTATAAATGAACTTACATGTATTGTAGGATAAGATGGAAAAGGAATTTTGCGAGGACAAATGGCAACTGATGTGTAAAATTGCAGTTGTAGCACGCGCTTTCAAGGGAGTTGGAACACGATGGATATCTCGAGTGGTGCACAGTCATCGAATCACCTAATAGATTTTCTGGAATGTTATTGTCATTTAAATAATTTTTGTATATTTATATCTGTTTTATGATTCTCTGACAGAGAGTGATACCAGCGTACATGATTCCTGCAATTTTGCAAGCACTTTTGTATGATTTTATCGTATACATTATAACAATATACGAATATCTAATTATTATAAATTAAAGAGTCCCGTATATTATTGAAATAATTTATAAATTTTTCTCGAAAAAAATTCTGTAATATTTAAAGATATAAACGATATGTATATAGATATATCACTATAATACTTCTATATAACACATTTCCTTCACTGTTATCTTATTTTAGTATTTTTGATTTATTTGTAATGAAAAATTTATAACAATTAGGAAAAGGTTTTTAAAAATAATTTTTGGAGCTTTGCAACATTAATATTATACATTAAATTAGCTAAATAATACTGAAATAGTGAAAAGCATTAACAACTTTGTATATAATAACACAGAAATGATGATATATAAATCAATGAAATATTATTTAAACAAAATTTGCAGATCTACCTAAAATAAATTTTATACTTTCCATATGTTTTTGCTTTCAAACTATTATTTTATAAGCAAAATTTAAATATAAAAAGAACTTGTTCCATGTATCATCTGAGCGGCGAGGTAGGTCCCCGATGTATCGACTATGACTTAAGATGATAGTAGCTCGAAATATTCATAATTCATTGCACTTTTCTCCATAATTCTTAGTTTTCAAGCAAAAATGAATAAAACATAAAAAATTTATTTCAATAGGATCTACAACTTTTGTTTGAACAATTGTTTTCTAAATTAACAGTTATTTCATAAAACCTGGTTTTTATCAATTTTTTAACATTTTTACAAAGTTTCGGTGCCTGGCGTTCCCACATTCAGATTAGGTGCTGCAGCGGACGATATCTCTACTCTTCAGTACATTCAAAGGAATCATTTAAACTAATTTTCAGCCGAAGATAAATATATGACAAAAAAGTGTTGCTGGCTCCCAGACTATTATAGGGCCTATCGCCAAGCATATCGCTGTACTTGTAATTATTCCGCTCACCTACTTTTGCTCAAAATGTATGTATTTATGTATTTTGGGTTACTGATTGCGAATATCATCATGGCTTTGTGCATATATTTTAAACATTCATAGAATCAGAAGAAATTTTTAAAAATGCTGGTTTTGCAAGTTGGTTTCGGAAACTACTATAGATATCAAAAAATATTTTTAATAAAATTTGTAAATTTTATAAAAATATATATTTTTTATACTATATATTTTTTTGTGCAAGCAGCATTCTCGATAAAATTTAAATGAAAGGTAACATTCGAATTTGGTATTGACTAATTGGATGTATATTCAAATTATATAATAACAAATCCATGTCTCTACAAATATAGTAAAGAGTGTTTGTGCGTATCGACAAGGTATGACAAATATAAAGTTTTAGTAAAAAATATTTGATCTACACGAGGGATAAGTTCATTCGCGGCTCCCTAAAACGGCTCCACGCAGCATTGACATGTCTTGCACGGAACTAGCCGCATACAGAAACATGTGCAAAAATCTCACTTACTTGCTCAGGAGAATTCAGAGTCATTTCCAAATACATACATGCATGCATACATACATACATACATACATACATACATACATACATATATATATATATATATATATATATATATATATATATATATATATCATAGTGGCTTTTGGTAAAAATAGAATGAAAATTATTGAAATTGCTCAGAGAAAGTACGAAAAATTAAAAAACATATTTCAAATAAAAGTTGTAAATCTCATTAAAATAGATAATTTTTACGCTAAGAACGCTTCTCACGTAGTATGTACTTTTATCAAAAAATAAAAGATCTACAACAAAAACAGTGACGGGGTCGCAAGGGAAGGCCGCAAACGCATTCACGAGCGCAAGGAGCGTTCTCTGTTTCGGACATCGCCGGCGCTGAGCGGAAAAAGAACGTGCACATCGAAGAAGGTCTCTTCTCCTCTGTTGCGCACATGTGGACCAGCTGAGGGGCCGCGACAGCCAAGAAGCGGACGAGGCCCGAAACGCGGCGTATCGCCGACGAGAGAGAGAGAGAGAGAGAGGGAGAGAGGGAGATAGAGACAGAGTGAGAGTGAGTGTGCATGCGTGTGTGTGTGTGTGGGTGTGTGTGTATGTAAGTATACGCTCGTGTGTATGTATGTATAGCGAAAAGAGAGAGAGAGAGAGAGAGAGAGAGAGAGAGAGAGAGAGAGAGAGAGAGCGAGGGAGAGAAGAGAGTAATATTATAAAAGGGTGGACGTTGGTGTGGCGTATACATGTTTGAGTGTAATTTAATGTAGTGTGATCACGTGAAGAAAGAAAGTGTAAGCGGTACACGGATTGGCGGGTTAGCGCCGTCAACAGCGGCGCGATTTCCAAGCACGGAAAAAGCGCGGAAACAAGGTTTTTTGCGACAGTGCTGTGTGGAGTGTGGTGCCGAACAGTTGGTGGGTGAGCGAGTGTGTCGTGTAAAGAGTTAGTTTTAGTAATTGGTGGGTAGAAAGGTGCTTTGTTGTGCGCACCAGGCGGGTGTTAGTGCATCCTCTGCGTGCGTCAGCGAGTGGGGATTAGAGCTGTAGATAGCGGGTAAGCGCAATCCCGTGGCTGCATCGTCGCGACCTGTTCGTGGTATCGTCGGGGAGCGATATCCCTAGCAGCTATGCTGATTCCCGGATCCAGGAGGAATCACGAGGGTGTCGAGGCCATCGAGCGGTGGCATCCCATCGTTCAGGACGAGAGTCGCCTGGGAGGGCTTCATCGGCGCCGGCGAGAGCGGTGACTGTAAGACCCGGTTTTTTTCCTATTTGTGTTGCGTCTAGCGTGTATTAGCGGATTCGCGTCATTGTTGTGTGTGTGATTGTATATCGAGATCGGTTGAGCCCGTGGTTCCCGAAATAAAGAGTAATCGCGGTGAATATCGTGCCAAATCCCGGGCGCGATCGCTAGGCAGATCCCCTTTTGTAGAAAAGAATATCCGATTATAATTAGCGTAAGAAAATGTAAGAGTGTGTAATTATATTCATTGAGAGTATTATTACTTAATAAATTGTGCCCGTGGTATGGGATTTTGCTTTTCAACATATGTGTTTTTATTCTAATAAAAAAAATACCACGTCACCAAAAATTTAAAATAGAAATATGAGTCAAGGCACACTTTATTGAATGTAAAACTATAATTCAAAACATTATTTCAAATTTTGAAAAAAATTTTATAGAACATAATGTTTATGAATTTACGTAGCTTTTATGTATTTTGCCATAAAAATCCAAAATGTATCAAAATCAGATCGATAGTAATAATCAGCATACCAAAAATGGTAATACGCCAATTTTGAGCGAAATCAAATATCGGCGCTTTCTGAAGTATAGCCAGAATTCGCAGATTTTCCAAGCAACCCTAGATGAAATTATTAAATTTTTCTTCAGAAATATCGATTGTACCAAAAAATGAACAGATAAAAAAAGATGCACTATGAGATATAAATCTCTTTTTTGAAAATTTTTTAAAAATATTCTTATCATCAGAGAATACCAAAAATCACTATTTTTTTGCTTTTTGTATTGATTTCGCCATTCAATACAATTTCAGCAAAAAAGCACTATGACATCCATCATAAGTACCGCAAAAAGTATAAGTGCATACATTTTTCGCAAAATGGAATGTGGGAGCTCTTCCGAAGTCCTCATCCAAATATGTATTTTCAAAAAAGCTTGAATGGCAGCAAAACATGCGTTCAAATGTACTAAATGTATACAAATATAATGCATATAAGTTGAGTTTGTTGGAGCAGCGAGTAAAAGCAATAAAACCAGATATAGTGAACATCTTCGTTTTGTCTCACTCGGACGTACTACACCTAATAGATGATACTTAAATAAGAAGGCGCACGCAGAACTGGACTCACTCGTGGAACGCTGTACATTGTGCGGGTATATATACATGATTGCAAACTTTCGCGCTGGATGTTCTTTTAAAAAGTAAAACCTTTTTTATATCTAAAAACTACAGTAAAATGCATAGTGTAAAATATTATCTACACATATTTTAGCCCCAACCGGTGATAGCAGAGTGTAGGGTGAGTACCGACGGGACGCGATAAACATAATTGTAAGCCCGAGCCACGGACTGCGGTGCGACGACGGCGAAAACTGATCCACGAAGCTCTGACGTGTCTTGCACGAAACTAGCTGCATACAAGAACGTGTGCATATATATATATATATATATATATATATATATATATATATATATAGATTCCTAATATATAGACGCTGCTATGACTATAAAGTTTTATGCTAAGAATGCTCCTCACTTATTGTCTTTTTTTCTTCAAAAAATAAAAGATCTATAGATATACATCTTAGAATACTGAAGTTGATTCATTTGAAATAAAAGATTCGCAGATCGTGATTTAGACAGCTCGCTAGTATTTTCAAATCTGACATTCTTGAATTTTTAAGAATATAGAATACTTCGGTTGACCGAGATAAAAAGTTCTGATTGAATAGAAATTGTATAGAAAGAAGTGAGAAGCAGAACGGGACTATGGATTGAAGAAAGTATATTGTCAGTTGGATAATAATACAATGTATGAAGTAGGCGGTAATAAAGGTCCCCGCTCAGGTAGCTACTTAAAAGGGTCGCGTGGGTGGTTAAAGACGGAGGGTCATATAATTTACACTCACTTAAATTGTATGTAGAAGTATACTACATATATACATACATATAAATTTTATAATTTTATAGTTTTTCCGGTTAACTAAAATAAAAAAATATCTTATTATTTATGAAATGTATTCTCAGTTAGTTTTAATAACGTAGAACTAACATATACAAAACTGGATTTGTATATTAATTTTTTTAATTATATAGTATTCTTTGTATTCTTTATAGCATTCTTGAAAATTTTTTTTGTTATATTAGTCTAGCCTTACACATTAATGTTTTTCCAAATTGGTTTTTATCGAATCTTTGCTTGTTACCAAAGGACTCAATCGCGTGATGTGTCTGTGGAATATACCTGTCGATGTTTTAACTGTTACCACCGTCAGACTTACGGTTAATCCATCAGACTCTGGACGAACTTCCGTGATACGGCCGAGTGGCTATTTAGATGGTGAGTAACGGTCGTCCAATACCAAAACCAGCTGCGGGACTGCAAAATTTTCAATTGTATCCTTCCACTTGCCTTTTTCCTAGAGCTCATAACTTAGAAAGATCGAAAATTTAAGCAAATTTCAATTTCTACAAGCATTTTAGATAGCTCCTCCAAGGTCAATATGCGTGTGTTCACGAATGATTCTTTTTAAGTAACGATTCACAGATTTTACTCCCGCTTCCCAAGGCTCACCGAAGTGGGAAGTAGTTGGTCGTATAAATTTCAAATCTGTGCCATCATTAGCTAGCAGTTAAAAAGTAGATTTATAAAACTTAGATGCGGTTTGAAACATATTCCGTAGTTCTCGATCTGCCCTATTGAAGTTATAACGGGCAAAAGAGCAGGATAAATTAGGTTGTTACCGTGACGAGAATTATTATAATTTTAAGAGTATTATAGACAAATCATAATAACAGTCAGATATATACACGAAATAATTGCTATAAATAAACAAACAAACACCACATAGAGTAGAATAGGTAGAATAAAGTAATTTAACCAATAAGAACAATATTACCGTATTTTCAAATAAATAATAACCAATCAGATTTTTGTTAACGTACTTTTTCCATGTATAAAAGTACGCTAGATTTTGCAAAGAGCACGGTTCATTTTCGGCACTCGTCGAGGAAGGATACCTCCCGAGTGACGAAAAGAGCTGTCATCTATCGACTGACAACTTCTGTATTTTCTTGGGTGAAAACTCTTTCACGAGGTCAAAGGAAAAACACCTTTACTCGTAAGACAAGATAAAAAGATTACCGACCCAGAAGAACGGGCGCTCCCGACTTCTGAAAAAGTAATTCTTTTTCACCTAAGAAATAATCCAGAAAAGCCGCCGGGAGAGAAAATTCTAATCTAACTAATTTAATTCGGGGAAAAGGCGCTCCTTTTCGTCGAATTAAACTACGAGACGGCTATTAATCACGAGGCGCACCTCGGATTACTACCAGACAGACCGGCGACCAAAATTTTGCAAGTCATCATAACGTTGATCGACTTACCATTATAAATATAAGAATTAACTTCTGTAAAATAAATTAAAAGAAAACGGAGTATGGCTAAGGAACAATCAACGCTTATTCCTAAGTAAAACACCGAACTTTTTTATATCACTGGCTAAGGCGCACCGTAGCGCGATATAAAAAAGAGAAAAGAATTTATTACGATAGCACGACAGAAACTTCGTGTAAATAGACGGACCATTTATATAAATATCATAAATAGAAACCGTTTAAGTCAATGTAGTAAATAAAGCGAGAGAATTACTGGGTCAAGGCCGTGTAAATTCGTTGAAATTTAGATAAGCCGATTCACTACTAGCTATAATATAAACTAAATTGAAGACGCGAATAATTAATTTGCGAATCGTTATTTTTTTTGTTTGTTTCAGGGTATTTACAGCGAGATCCCGATAAAATTATTATTATTATTATTTTTCTGTATAAATTATTAGATAATATATTTTATTACTTTTTTAAAACATAAAAAAGCACGAGTTTCAAGTTATTCGCCCGAAAAACCCGTCCTGATACGTTCCTCCCTCCGAATCACGTACCCTAAGAGGCCTACGATGGCTCGATCGCTAGAGTGAAGGACTAGTAACTAGGTGATTCGAGTTCAAATCCCGGTCTTGGCCGATTGACACTAGCACCGCTGTAATAATTTACATGTGCTTTGTTTACAAACACATCGTAGACCTCCGTCGCTGATTAGCACCAATATTTGGAGGTATAAATAGAGCGACGTTCAATAACATAAAAAAAAATTTGACATATATATATATATATATATATATATATATATATATATCAAATCATACAAATCTATACATATTACTAGCGATATCTAACAGTAAAAATTTCAATTACACACCTTACAAATAGGCGATTTTGAAGTACATTATCTCTTAAGATCTCGTAAATGTATAAATGAAATCCATGCTCTTTTTTGTAGTATAACCACAGTATGACCAGAATATGATAGTTCGTTAAAAATATTCTATTATAAGTATATATCAAGGTAAAAAAAGGAAACTTACTAGTTTTTTAAAAATTCTCAAGAACATTGTAGACCAATTAAATACTGTAAATAAAGTTGTCTATTTTACTGGCGGCAAGTTGGAATGTTATACTATGTTAAGAATGAAAAAAGCTAGAGTTGCAAAAATCCATGTAGAATGTGTTATATAAAGGAAACAGCAATTTTTAAGAATTTTCGTATTTTACGTTCCAAAGACAACTATGCAAAAAATTTTCTTAATCACGGTAACTGTGTAAAGTGTGAGTCAATCTTATATAAGATTTCTGATTTTGATATATTTGAAAATGTGCCTTGTAATCCATCGTGATCTCTATGAGAGAATTTGTCGTTCGGGAATTGTAGATACTTTACATCAATTAATATTTGAAGAACGATGATTTACATTTGCATTGATTACAGAGCGTTTAACTAATTTCAATATTTTCAAAGTTTCCAGTAATATAATACATCTTATTAATATAGAATATGTGACGAGCACATAGACTCACGCAAATTATTATATTATATTTAACTCGCGAACCGCTGAACTCACGAAGTCGCGAGCGCCACGGCGTGGCGAAGGGGAAGCGCCGAGGGCTTCATGGCGCAGCGCGGCGCGACGACAAGGCGTAGTACGGTGCAGTAAAGGGAGAGCGAGCGCTCTCTCCCAAATATCAAATAGAGCCGCGGTGACTGCAGCTTTGCAGTGTGCCAGCGGCCTCGAGACTGGCTAATCGAGAGGGACCTGACGGCGCGATAGCGGGCAACAAGTCTCAGCACACTCAGAGCGCGGGAGGCGATCGCGTAATATAGAAATAGGTTGAAATATTATTATGATTTGTAATATGCTCATGCGGAGCGTTACATTTGTGTAAAATCATAAAAGTAAATATTTTCTTGCTTTTATTACATCAGAAAGGAAATGTTTTATGATTTACTGTTACAGCAGACAACGGCGTATGGCCAATAGACCAAGAAGCCGAAAAAGCGGCTGGCGCAGCGGCGCCGAAAGATTATAATTTTTGTTAACTTTTAATATTTTAGTAATAAAGGTTTTTTATAGTTTTTTGTAAGCCAGTTAGATTTATTTGCCATCCAAATCCCAGCAACGTGTTTAAAAGCAAAATAGAATTACGGGGAAAAAATCCAATTCAAACTTTGGCGGGTTGAACTAGAGTGAGAATTAGATTTTTCTTCACACTGCGCAATAGAACAAACTTGGTGGCGAATGGAGCGACCAAGGGCCTAGGCGTGTTGAGCGTAGGCCAAAGTATAGTGCGCACTGTGATGAATTAAAATAGATTTAATAAAATATGAGCTTGCAAGAGCGAACCTAGTGACGCATTGAGCGACTGGGAGCCGAGGCAGGTTGAGCTGGAGCCACCCGCTTATGCAAGTAACAATAGAACATAGCCTTTGGTGGAGTGAAAAGAACTCGATGGCGGACTAAGTGATTGGGGCCGAGGCGGGTTGAGCCGGAGCACGAACTAGCTCCCACCAAAGCGCCTTTGTTGCAAATATATTAAAATCTATAAAATTATAATAATTACTATTTTAAGTTCATTGAGTTATTTATTATAATATTATCAACTTGGCTTATATATATTATCCAATAGCATCACTCTTGACTTATTAAGACAAGAGTGCATCGAACAACTACTTCGAATTTGGCAATGAAGCTCCATATTTACCCACTGTGAAACGCTGGTATAATGAAATTAATCGTGGCCGTAGTTCGCTCCAGGATGAGTTCCGTGAAGGTCATCCAAAATCGGTTGTTGTGTCAGAAAACATTGATGCTGTGCGCGAACTGATAAAGCAAGATTGTCATACGACATACCGTGAGATTAAGCGATCTTTGGGCATTAGTATGACGATCATCAATAAAATATTGTATGATCATTTCGATGTTAAAAAGATTTGTTCACGTTGGATCCCGCATAATTTTACAAAAGCTCAAAACAATGTTAGTATCAATTGGTGCAAAGAAATGCTCAAGAAATACAATTACGGTGCAGCAAAAGTTGTGTATAATATCTACACAGGTGACGAATCTTGGATCTATGCATATGAGCACGAAATATACTAGAAACCTAACACCTGCTTCGATAGTAGCTATTTCTCCCAGAAAAACTGTGACGACTTATCTTATATATTAGGTTGTCAAATATCTCCCTTCCGCCTTTTTGTCTTATGAATTTCGCGGCTATGTACAAAGCGCTACAGAACTCGTATCTGGTAATATTATACATCATTTGAAAGGTCTTAAAATAACATACCAAACGCCGCTATGCATGATTAGTTTAGATATTGCGTTCAAAAGTTATAAACGTGTAAACATGGAGTTCACTAACGCCGAAATTCGCGCTATTTTAAAGTTTTCCTTCGTCAAAGGCAAATCTGCTAGAGAAACGTTCCGTGACATTAATGGTGTTTTGAGGGATTGCACGCTATCACTTCGAACCGCAAAGGAACGGTTTCGACGATTCAGAGCCGGTGAAAACGACACCACGGAGAAGCCAGCCGGCGATAGACCTGTGACGACGGATACCGATCAAATCATGGAATTTATCGAGTTAGACCGGCATGTGGCATCTTGTGACATCGCCCAAGAGATGAGAGTTAGTCACCAAACCCTTTCAAAGCATCTGCCGAAGGCTAGATACAAAAAAGCTTGATGTTTGACGGCCAGGAAGGTTTTGCTGTGTGTTTGGTGGGATTGGAAGACAATCATCCACTATGAGCTGCTCCCATATAGCCAGACGCTTAATCCTACCATCAACTGTGAACAACTGGACAGCTTGAAGCAGGCTATCGACCAGAAGTGTCCACAATTGGCCAACTGGAAGGGTGTAATGTTCCACCAGGACAACACCAGACCACATACTTCGTTGACGACTCGTCAGAAGCTACGGTAGTTCAGATGGCAGGTTTTATCGCATCCACCATATAACCCGGACATAGCGCCAAGTGATTGCCACCTGTTCCTGTCCATGTCGAACGCCCTTGGTGGTGTAAAGTTGGACTCAAAAAAGGCTTGTAAAAAGTGGCTGTCCGAATTTTTCGTCAATAAGGAGAGGGATTTCTACGAGAGGGGTATTATATAGTTGCCGTCTAGATGGAAACACATTATCGAACAAAACGGCGCATATTTGAAGTAAATCCGACCACTGTAACACTTTTTATAAATTATTGAATGAAGATCAAAAAAGCGGAGTGGAGATATTTGACAACCTAATATTTGAATTAGTAATACCTTTTAGTCCACAGATAGCATATTCAGTACTTTCATATGTCCCAGATTCGTTTATGTACCAGATATCATGTTATATTTTAAAGTTATTCTTCCAATCCTCTCGCCTCGATATGTCTAATCTGAATCAATGTTCAAAGCAGAAGATTTTTGTAGTACGATCCTTTGGAATTTTAAAAATTGAGCGTCATAAAGTAAATTATAATTGAATATGTATATGTAATAAATATTCGACATTAAATATATTTTAATAGATGAATGCATATATGCGGGAGAGACTTGGTTGTCGCATCCGAAACAAGCCGTTGTCTTATTTTAAGTTGAATACTGCAAATTTTTAACTGGTATCAAATAAAATGAACAAAAAAATGATCTGCAAATTAGTACGATTTTTAAGCTAACGCTAAAAGAGCACCTTTAGATATGGAAGCGATGATAGATAATAGTACATTGTGATATATAATAGTACATTGACGATAGATAATAGTACCTACCTCACTTCGCATGGGCGGCAAATATACCCTTGTGGGAAAACGCCTATTTTGCTCCCTTGTGTCACATACTATATTCCCATACGAGAGCGCTTTTTCTTTCTCAAAGAAATGCTCAACAAATTGAATGTCCAGCTAACAGAATTAAACAAGCTTAACGTTACATAATGTTTAAAGCTGTCTAAAGGTCCAGATGATACAAGCTACGAAATAAGTTGCCCTAACATAAAATGTAATTCGTTGGATTTGAAAAAAATATAATATTATCGGTTTTCTCTTAAGGTTATTCTTGAAAATTATTTGAATTTCATAACATTAAATTTAATGATTTCCTCTTATTTGGACATTGATAAAGCATGTTAAGAAGAGATGTAGGATCATGAGGTGGCGGCGCAGGGGGGAGAGCCCCGTTTCTAAAAATAAATAAGACTAATCAATTGAAGTATATAAGTTTGTTAATTATCTACTCATAAATTAAAATTTTTTAAAAAAATTTAATAGCATAATAAATAGAATTGAAAATTAAAATTAATTAAAAAAAAAGATATAGATAATTTTTAATACTTAAAAAATATTATAAGAATTTTTATAATAAATTTCACATAGAATATAAATCTTATTTTATTTTAAAATCTCGAATACCTAACTCAAAGTGCAAAAAAGGTTGAGCCCGCGATCAAGTGGAATGGATCAGGCACGGAAAACTGAGAATCCTACCGGACTACACGGTTCCGTTTATTCACTTTTTCTCGCAAGGGAGGAAAGTAAAATTCTGCTTTCTGATTGGTCGGGAAAAGTAGTATTTTGCTCCCTCTAGACAGCAGCAGAAAATCGTACTTTGCGCCCCGAGTGCAGGAATAGTACATTTCTTACCGAGTATGAAAAGGCTTTATTTACGAAACAAGAAGTTTGCAGCTCTTTGCTCGAGACGAAGTCGAGGGTTTTAACGAGGTTTGTAAAGAAGCCTTTTCGTACTAAGTAAGGGCTATATTTTTCCTCATGAGAACCGGAATCAAGTGGAGAAGGTGCGATTTGTAGGTTAGGATGAGGAAAAATTATTTATAGAAATATAGATTTACACATACAGTAGAAGCCGAGACGGAGATGATAGTGTATATATATATATATATATATATATATATATATATATATATATATATGTATATACCAAGTTACGGGAATGAAGAGAATGTTTTTTATGAAAATAAAACACTAATTTTAATGGAAAAATGAAAAACATGTTATTCAAAGTATTAACCATTGCTTTCTTCACATTTTGACCATTTTTCTGTAAATTTGTTGATAGCGTGCCAATAGAATTAGAATTCGAAGTGCTGCTTAGCCAATGCGTATTATGAAAACAAGCGATAGTCGAAAAGAGCTAAAGCTGCTAAATGCAGCGAGTGGGATAACAGCTCCCAACCAAGGTGCTTTGATTTTATCCTGAACCGGGTTTTTCTATTTTTAGGTGCATGGTCAGAGAGCAAAATTATCTTGTATTTTCTGGCCGATTCGGATCGTTTTCCGATTAAGTCATAATTAAAATTGATCATTCAACGTCGATAGCGATCCGTATTAATTATTTCACCCGGTTTGAGCAACTCGTCATACAGCACGCCACTTTGATCCCACCAAACACACAGCATTATCTTCTTGCCGAATCGATCTGGTTTTATAATTGATGTTGAAGGTTGTCCCGGATCAACTCGCTAGTAATAATTCGATACAAAATTGATTTTCTTTCGTGCTTTTGTTTTTTCGATTTTCCATCTGCCTTTCATTCCATTCATGTGGAACCCATTTTCCACACTTTTTGATATTTCCCGTAGCTTTTAAACGGTCAGAAAGTGTTTGTTACACAACATTTAAGATTTCTGCCATTTGGTTTCGACTACAATATATATATATATATATATATATATATATATATATATATATATATATATATTGTAAAATAATCTCACAAACAAGATAGAAGGAATTCAATATACACACCAGTGCAGTTGATCCATAATTGATAAGTGAATTTCTTAATTGATATGACTGTATCTATATATATATATTTAATTTGACACAAAATTTAACTTTTAATTTGAATACTTAGGAGAGAGCCATGCAAATTCTATATTTTCTTTTAGATTGAATTATTATATAATATTCTGTTTATAAAAAATATATATTGTTTGAAAGTATAATTTTATAAATTTTTTAAGAAAATCCAAATTTGAAAAAATTTAAACTTTGTATTTTTCTCAGAAACTAGATATCTCATCTCATCGTGTAAAAGGTCATTCTGTTTGCATATAAAATTTTTGGTGGACACTATGAAGTGAGAAATAAATCAAATAAAAACATTTTAATTGTCATTTTGGCTTTTGTCAATTAAAATTTGGTTTACAATAATTTATTTTGATTTTTTAGTTCAATATTCTCTGGGCACTGGTCTACTAATGAGGGGCTTTCAAACAATCTGTAGTCGGTAGTGAATACTTTGGTTGGTCCGGAAGGATAAGAGGGTACAAAAAACAACAACATTTTTGTATATCTTCAATTAGTTTTTTTTTAATTGGAAAAAATATTAAAACTAACATTAATTATATTATATAAATATATTAATAGACTATATTAATAAATTGACGGTATGAAATCATTTACATCAAATTATTTCATTGAAATCTCACTATATTTATTCATCGTGATCTTTCACATTCAAATTATGTAGTTTTACTAATATTTCTGATGTAAAAAATAAATCTTGAACCTTTGAAAATAATGAAGAGTACAGTTGCAGAATACTTGGTGAATTTTTTAAAATTCTATCGATACGCTTCTTAATATTTTCATAGGCATTGAAATCATGGTATAAATTATATAGTAACATACCATTGAAAAATTCTGCTATATTTATTTGATTATATGGATAATCTAATAAAGTATTCAAATCAGAAACATGTTTTATACAGTTTTGGAGTAATGAAAATGCATGAACCACTGGTATATTAAACATTCGATTATTTGTAAAAAGTGCTTCTTCTGCAGTCATGTTCAATAAAAAGAATGGCTGAATCATTATACAGTCGTCTGAATTTACCGACTTCATAGCGTCATAAATAGATATGTTTTGTATTATAGGAGGTACTGTATTTTCAGTATTACGTATCTTACTGATATGTGCACCAAAACGCTCATGAAATATATGTTTTACGCGATGAAAACCAATTTTTTTATCTATAACGTGATACAGCATAGCAAATAATAAAGAATGTATATGAGCATTTGTTTTATATGAATCTTCAACTGCATCTATCCAATATTTAATAGTTGCTAAATACAATCTCCATTCCGTTGGGAATTCATCCATTATCTCATCTGTGATACCCAAAACATTATTTAATATTCTCTTTCTTTCTGTACATGATAAATTACGTAATTCAAATAAAGAAGGAAATGAATACTCATAATTAAATTCTAACACTTTTGTATTAATAGTTGTTTCTGTTCCTCTTGAAATATACTTTAATACTTTAAAATTAGTTGTACCTGTATTTAATAACATAAAAATAATATGAATAATTTTTAAGCTAATATTTACACAAGTTGGTTCAGAATAGTTTTCTGCTTGAGGAATGCAGAAATACATTTGCATGGTTAACATGTCCATAAAATAAGATGGTAATTTTGCTGACATGAATTCATCTATAAACCACACTGGAGCTAATCTGTACAAATTTCTTTCATTGTCTGATTTAACAATATCCAAAATTTCAACTTCTGTACTATCTTCACAGTAACTTAAATCTCTTTTGTTGATATCCTTTGGTGTTTCTGCTATGATTATGTTATTTATATATTTTTGAAACTTATAAGGTTTACATAAGTGGTTATGGAGCTTAGAACTAACATAATCAGATGAAAATCCTAATAGTTTTAACATTTGTGGAGATTGAATTAAATATCCGTTTATGATTATTTCTATTAGATCAAGAACTTTGCTTCTAATATATGGATTTACTTTATTTAAGACGTCGGTAATAGCCCCATCCAGAGTTTGTCGTTGAAGCCACCTAAAAATAGATTCTATTTTTTGATGCTGTTGGATAAATCTATGATGTGATTCTCCTATTTCATAAAAAAAGTCTTCGAAAACTTCTGGGCGAATCTCATTGCTTAATAATATAGCCGCTAAGGGCACAACAGTTTTGAGCATACCAGGAAAATGTTGTAAAAAATTATCAAATAGATACATTTGACATTTTTTAACATAGCCATCTCCATCTTGATTTCTGGATGTACCACGTTCTAAAGTATTGAATGGAATATACTTGATATCAAAAAGATAAAAGTCAGAATTGGAAGATAGAACAGGACAATCTAAAATTCTTGCTATTGATATAATATCGTTGTTTGCTTCAAATAGAGATTGAACGCATTTAATGTTTTTAGACAAAGCAACATTTTTTAAGACTTCCTTTAAGAATAAAGGAAATGCTACTAAAGATTTATCGAACTCAATAGGATTTAATCTAGATATTGTTCTGATTCTTTCACGGATTCTCGTGTACATTATATCAATCTTTTTTTTCTCAGTTCCTCCATCAATTATTATAAAAGGAGTGATATTACACTTCAATAATTCATCAAAAAAAATTGATACACTGTATGCATATTTGTCATAATCACCACCATAACACCAACTACATTTGTCTAAATTTTGAATATATATTTGTGAGGCTACATAATTTCCATCAATAATCAAAAAAGTATCATGTAAACTATAGTTTATATGATAAATATCTGAGTTTTGATTAACCATATATCTTTCTAACCCTTGTATTACCATCTTTTATTACAATCAAAAAAATCTACTTTTGACACGCAGCTTTTTCAGGGTAGATTTATATAAGCGTAAAATCAAATATAATAAACTCTACTAAGTGTTTAGTAATTCATTTAATTGTGAAAATAGTGAGGATATTGTGTTTTAGTATTGCAGTTTTCATCAATCCAAGTTATCTTGTCTTTGATACAGGTGATTGTTATAGTCCAGTCTATTCTAGAAAATACAAATTATAGAAAAAAAATTATGTGTATATATATATATATATATAGAAAGCTACAGTTTATTATATCATATAGCATATAATTATGAGAATGTGTTATTAATTTTATAAAAATTTGAAATCTTATATTTGGAGGTAGCTGCTTATGTATATTATTATGAAAATCATAGTCAGTGGCGGATCCAGCAAGCAATGCCCCCCCCCCTTAAGACTATAAGATGCGAATATGATTATAAAAAGAATAGCGTAGGATAAGACCAATTTTTTTTTCGTATTAAAACATAAATTCATAATGTTTTATTTTAAACATTTTAAACTTGTGTAAGTTAATTTGTTATAAGTTTTACTTAAACCAAAAAAATTACTTATGATTTAATGAATTCATTTTTCAGACTATAGTATTTGATACATGTTGAGAAATATAAAATATATAACGTAATCATTGATTTTGGAGTAAATAGTTATCTAGTTACTAATTATAGTTTGATATTATTATATCACATAGACATCCACCAGCTATAGGATAGGATAGAGTAATATGGTGTGCGGGGTCATATGACGTTTCTTAATTTCTTTCAAATTAAAAAATATTTCAACTTAATAATTTAAAAAATTTATTTAGAGCAATGAAATAAATCAATTTAAAATAAATATTGTTTAAATATTGTTAACAGCCATTCCGCGTATAAGCCGTATATGTAAAATTCTTAATGAACCTTATATGCGTGGATAATATAGAAGTATAAAGAATGTGTAGGTGTACGTAGATATGTATATAAGCGTTCGTATGTACATGTGTAGGTATATAGTAAAGAGATTATATTTAGAAAATATTTAAAAATAAATGGTGTGAAGTCGCCGAGTGAATGGTAGTGCGCGAGGCTGTAGGGCTCGACGTGGGAGGAGCGCCCTAATGACGAGGACTCCCGTGCTTGCTCGGCCTTACCCTGTGTTCACAGGTATAGTAATAGAAGTCCTTTCGTTAGTCGATACATATTTGCGTACAGTCGGACAATTCCACCGATTTGGAGCGTGCATGCGAGTGTCGCGGACTTAGTACGTATATTCATTGTACGTGTATGTGTGACTGTAAACTGTGAGCAGTGTTTGGTCTTACGTGGTTGTGTTAAATTTCGAGTGGACAAGACGCTCAAGGGAGCCGTCTTCGTTGAACGAATCATCATTCAGAGCAAGCCAAGTTTGGCGCTCTAGAAAAGGCGTCCATGATCCTAAGGAAAAAATGTCCATTGCGCGTGTCTAGAAATCGCCCGGTTACATACGTGAAGCAAGGGCTGTACCCATTTCCGAGACGTCGGAACACCGCGGCACGTTGAGGATTCTTGGACTGGCTTCCATCTCGATACCAGCGACCAACCGTCCTAGGAAACAACACACAACGACGCCGGATGTGGTTTGAATGTGTGCGTGGCACTTGCGTATGTTTGATTGTACGTGTGCACGATTGTATTCATACGATTCACTCGTGAGCGCGAAAACCTTTATAATTTAAGCTTAATTTATATAGCTATGCTATATTATATTTATATATATTATTAATAAAGTACACTTGTTACGGTTTTTCCTCATATACCGTAAAAGTTTTTATGCCGAAGCAAGATGGCAGTTATAGTGCGTAATGACTGTGTCTTATTTAATTTCCTCTTATTTGGAAATTAATATAGTATGTTAAGAAGAGATGTAGGATTGGGTGGTGGGGGTGCAGGGGGTGAAACCCCCGCCGGGGGTTGGGGGCGGAGCCCCCCTTTCCTATAAATAAATAAGACTAATCAATTGAAGATTATAAGTTTGTTAATAATCTACGCTCAAATTAAAATTTTTAAATATTTAATAGCATAATAAATAGAATTTTAAATTAAAACTAATTATAAAAAAGATATAAATAATTTTTAATACTTAAAAAACATAAAAATTTTTATAATAAATTTTAGATAGAATAAAAATCTTATTTCATTTTAAAATCTTGAATACCTAACTCAAACTGCAAAAAAAAGGTCGAACCCGCGGTCGACTGGCGCATATACTCGTAAGTCTAAACATCGTAAATGCCAGATGTTGCACAGGCACGGAAAACTGAGAATCCTACCGGACTACACGATTCCGTTCATTTACTTTTCCTCCCTAGGGAGGAAAAGTAGTATTTTGTTTTCTCTAGACAGCTGCAGAAAATCGTATTTTGCGCCCCGAGTGCGGGAAAGTATTTTTCGAGTTTGATGTTTTAGTTCCTAATGTTCTACATAACGAAAATAAAATTTAATATAAGTAATAAATAATAAACTGAGTAATAGTACGAAACTATAGAAAAACCACTAATAGACAAAATTGGTTAAAGATGAAAGATTCAAATTAGCTATAGCCGAATTGTATGAACGCGTCAGGTGTTCGCTTGTTAGAAAAAAATACGAAATAGCACTAGAAACATTGTAAAGAAATTTTAAAAGATTCGACAAAGAAACAAATAAGGAGTCCCTATATAAAAGAAGTAAGTATAAATTTTATACTAAGCATAAATGCTTATATTTAGATGTCTATATTATGATACAATTCAATGTAAATTGTACGTTGGTAATTATATCAATTACTCACCCTTTACTTAATAATGTTCATAATAAACAATATTTTTTAAATTTCAGATATGGCATGTAATACTGTTGTTAATAAATAACAAGAAAATGAATTATTAAAGTACACTTTAGAGCATGAAAATTAGTTTTATGGATTTATACCCTCGGATGTATGTACTATATGTATATACATAGAGATATAATTTTGATGGAAAGTTGTAAATTAAAAACAGTTTAAACAAAGAGTGTCATTTAACTAGAAAATTGGATGAAAAATTTTGTCAAACACAACAAGTTGATTTTTCGTAAACCTGAGGTAAAAGTAAATACAAGAATAAACAGCTTCAATAAAGAAACAGTTTTTTTTTCACACAACAAGATAGTTATGAGAAATATAAATTTTTTCTTCAGAACTTTTTTAATCAGGACGAGACTGGGGTTTTTTTTTTTTTTTTTTTTTTCTACTAATCCAAAATGTTTCTCCAAAATATCTTCTGCATAAGAAAAAAAACGTATACAAGCAGAAGTTTCTGCTTAAAGCGGAGTCAAAATAACTGCTGTAATTTGCATATCAGCAAAAAGAACTTACATCGAACTACTTTTCATTTTCCCACAAAAAAATCGCTAACACAGTATATCTCATTGGATTACCGCACAGTCGATTTGATGGATGGAGATCCGAATGAATAGAGGAGGCAATAGTTAAAAACTGACTGGAAAATGAATATGTTCCTTCTTAATGTCATTCGTTCAATGTAAAAAATTTGACAACCATGGACATTAAACAGAAAAACAAGCCAAGTGTCTCCTCATTGTACTCATCGTCTGCAATCTTCCGTATAAGCTACATGAAACCGCTCAGTATGCATTACACTTCAGCCGTCAATAAGTGGAGGAAAGAAAATCCAAATGACAATATGTGTTTGAAAGACATGTTTTAAATATTTTGACAAGCATTTTTAAAGGCATCATCATCAGATATTGCTGTAAATGGCCTTCGCAAGACCGGTACATACCCGTTAAATACAGTAATACTTGACAGTGATTATAACCATGTGTAAATTTACATATATTTTTATTATTTAAATATTTTACAGATTAATGTGTATTATTTATTAATAAATACATTGAAAACTTAATTTAATTTTTCATCAATCATAATATTTATTATGATAAGACCAGCCGTAATATGTCCAAAACCAAATGGTCTTCAGTGCGCGCAAGTATGCGAGAGAGAGAGAGAGAGAGAGAGAGATTGAGATAGTTGTGCATCGGAGTCTGTACGCACGCGTGAGAGAGTAAGCGAAAGGGCGAGGGAGATTGCGCGAACGAACAGAGATGGTCGCGATGCGTTACGCGAACCGAAACGAGTGTAAATTAGTTGAATAAAGACTGTCTTCATATTAAGTGTGACCCTGCCCCCTCTACCCCTTCCCCCGTTCTTTTAGTGTTGCTCCCATTTTTCTTCAGCGGACCCCCTCATGGAGAGAGAAAGGGTTATGGATTCAGCTGAGCAACAAGGTGAGTGGTTTAAGTTAATCTAATATTAATAAGAAATCTTTTAGGATGCGGTCGAGACATCCACTGACTAGTCAGAACATCACAATACATAAGAAAGATGCTTATTTATATGGTAACCCATTTTAATCGGTGCAGCTGGATTACTCGGAACCTGAGTCATATAGGGCAAAGTGGTTTTGTCAAAAGTTGTAGAGGGCAAAGGGGGCAACAAATAGAGCTAAAGTTTTTGATCTTGAACTTGACCTTCAAGGTTAACTTAATTTTTTTTAAATGGGAACATCTATTTTTGTCGCTAGATTCGGAATGAGCGGGAAATTTTACGTTAAAAATTGCGGCGATCAGGCTGTATTCTCCATACAGCCTAATACGCGCA
Source organism: Sycobia sp. Sy_11 (assembly GCA_018907035.1). NCBI lineage: Eukaryota > Metazoa > Arthropoda > Insecta > Hymenoptera > Epichrysomallidae > Sycobia > Sycobia sp. Sy_11. The sequence goes on along the minus strand of JACCIC010000058.1, from coordinate 231,256 downwards.
AAATTTTAATTTCGAATTTAATAAAGTTTCCGAAATTGAAATAATCGGGCAATGCTCCCGATTAGCGGTCAAACGCACAATAATCAAAACAAGACTATTGCGCGTATGAAATATACCTGCCTCGCGAACGCAGGACAGGAGAGAGCGGAGGGGAACTCGCGCGCGTCGCGAGAGAGAGCCGCAGCCGTGCGGCAGACAACGTCGAAAAGATGTCCCGCGCCCCCGCGCTCCCCGCGCCTGCGAACTCGGGAGACAGCAAATACACTTGTCGCCGCATTTAAAAATACTTTATTTTTAAATCTATTATTAGAATATGAAAATAATCGAATATATAGAACGTCCTAAAGGACAAAAAATATAATTAATTATATTTTTTGTAAAATAATTATAATGCGTAATTATTCAATTTAATTATTTTAAGCTTTATATTTGAATGTTCATAATCGACGAATAATGAATTAATTATTGCCTAGTATTAAAAGAATTATTATTGTTTATTACTAGGATGATTATTGGTATAATAATTATTATTATTATTTAATAATAATAATTATTGTCGTTAATTAATATTAAATGGATTAATTTATTGTAATAATATCATCACCAAAGGTATTATTATACCTAGATATTATTATAACACGAGATAATTAAATCAAGGAAAACATAACCAGAACTAATATAATATAATTTATATTCAATACGAGCGTCGCCAAGGACGCAAATGTCACTTTAATTATTACTTTAACAATTATTATTATTATTATAATTTGTTATAATAATAATTATTCTTATTATTGTTAGAATAAACAATAACCCGAGAGAACTAAACTACGCTGAGAAGAATATAACAGTACAAGCTCTCTCAAGGGTAAATTAGCAAATTATCTGTATAAATAATATAATTTTAATTATTTATTATTATTATATTGTAAAATTATTATTATTATTTTTCGGCGGCTCGGTACGAAATTAGTCGAACGGTGCCGTAAACACCCGATCGACTAATTTTTCGTGTATAAAAGGGCGAGTTTTCCGCCCCAAGAGTTCTCTCTAGTTCTTTCGGCGATACGGCCGAAAGAAGCTCCCTAGAGCTATCCTGCCTCCAGAGCTCTAGTAAATCCTGTCTGTCCGAAAATCCTGAATAGTAGAGTCGCGATCCTGGTTGCGCGGCGCTCCGTTACAGACCAGCAGGCTCTACTATCCCGTCCGAATCTTAGTAAAGTTTGTTCCTGATTGCGTGGCGCTCCATTAAAGACCAGCAGCTTCACGAAAAACTCCTCTCTTTTTCCCGGTGAGACTTGATCCTGGTTGCGCGGCGCTCCGTTAAAGACCAGCGGACTCACCAAAAACCCCTCCTGCACCTTAGTAAGGCTTGATCCTAGTTGCGTGGCGCTCCATTAAAGACTAGCGGCCTTAATATCCTTCAATGAGACTTGATCCTGGGTGCGCGGCGCTCCGTTAAAACTCAGCGGTCTCACTCCTATACACAAACAATGCCCTGATCCTGGGTGTAATAGACCAGTAGGCTACGTTCTTTCCCAAACTCCACCCAGCTCCAGTAATAGTGTGTATAAATATAGTGTGCGAAATTTCTATATTAAGTCCGTTTAAAATTAAGATTGTAAATACCGTTTATAAATAAGCAGGGTGCGATAACTAGTGTAATAAGGTATAGTATAAGGCTTTAATATAAACTTTCTGTCTTGTCTGTTACAGATCGGAGGGCTCGAAGCTAGAAACTCATAATATTTTCTTAAATAATTTTTATTCATTGTATTGTTATTTTAGTAGAATATATTTTGTTATAAATGTTTATTTCTGAACACAACTGAGTAAACGTAATTTTTTTCCCCGATCCTGTCTAAAATTCCCTTTCCTTTCAAAACGATCCTGGCGCTACCACGTAAGCTATCCCGAAGAGAAAAGAGAAACGTTACAAAATCATGTTAAGAAAACTTTGTCCAAGGTCATTTCAAGGTGAAATCAGACAGGCTAACCCAATGTAAAACTAAATGTAAATCAGACAGGCTAACCCATATCCCCACATACCCTTACAAACCTTATATACATACCCCCAAGCAAGATTCACTACCTAACGTTCGAGAGAGCAAGTTTAATCGACTGTTTTTCAAATAATTTTTTAACGACAACTTATTAGCGTATTAACCTTACGTTTAGCGCTACCCAGAAACAACGAAGTGGACTTTATAAGGATTGTTTCCTTTAGGGTGCTTGATTAGAGTGAGTCCCCTTGCCTCTCATTTTGTGGTGCAGTATTAAAGTGAATTTCCCTTGCCTCTCACTTTGGGGTGCTGTATTAAACTGAGTTCCCCTTGTCTCTCACTTCGGGGTGCTGTATTATAGTGAATCCCCTCGCTTTTTACTAACCTCGAAGCAAGTATTCGAAATGACGACCATTTGCTTCAAGACACATTGTCAAACGCCTTTGAAAATGACGGAAGGTGTTTAACAAAGTTTGCCTCGGAATAGCAGCGCATGCTCGACGAATCCTGTCTTGCATATCTGGTCTTGTAGTGTGTTCTTGCTCAAAAACAGCATTTTGCAAGTATCCCCATAAATAAAAATCTGGTGGTGTAAGATCGGGTGAACAAGCAGGCCAGTTAACAGGACCTCCTCGCCCAATCCATCTGATTCCATACTGCTCATTCAAAAAAGCCCTTACCATTCAAGGAAAATAGGATGTTGCGCCGTCCTGCTGGAATCACATTCTTCGTCGCGTTTCTAAGTCCACATCTTCCAGCAAGCCAGGAAATTCATCTTTTCTTAGCCGCAAGTAATTATGCTGATTTACATTTCTTTCAAAAACACCAATGAATTATCCATTGACAATCCCACACCATACCATAACACTCCAACGTCTTTGATGGATTACAGTTCGGTACCAATGAGAATGTACATCAGACCAATAATAGCAATTATGCCTATTCAGTTCCCCTATCACTTTAAAATTTGGTCTCATCAGAAAACAAAACAAAGTTAAAATCATTTGTAAAGTCCATTGGCAAACACAATCTGCTGTTGGAGATGCTCAAACTGTAGCTCTTGAACCAAAGTGATATAATAGGTGAGATAACCAAGCCTTGTCATAATTATTTGAAAAGTACTTTTTGAAGTACCAATTTCCCTTTCCACTCGACGAGCGCTAATGTGCGGATCAAGATGAATTACTGCAAGGATAGTTACAACTCGATTATCATTTTGATCATACTTATGGCGCCTACGTTGACGAACCATATGTCCACCATGAGCTATTTCAATTAAACGCCTGATAGCTGTATCATGAGGGTGTCGTCGGCCAGGATAGCATGTAGCATAAAGTCGTGTCGTAGCACGATATTTATTTTGGCTTGCTCCTAAAACCAAAATCATATCAACGATCTCTTTGGGAAGATAGTCAGCCATTTCAAGCAATATTTCTTCTTTATTTTGATTTTAAATAAAACTAAAACGTCTTTTTGATTTTTATTTTATGTGCAAAATGTGAACTAGTAGCGTTCGAATTTCAGAAATACTAACTTTTATAATGTAATTATTCACACGTTTTCAATTCTTAACACGCCTGCAAAAAAAATATGTTCTGTCAAAAGTTCCTTTAATTAAATCTGACATATTCATTGATTTTAAGATTTTTTGCTCATTTTGAATATGAAAATTTTTATAATAGTTGGATTCTAATGAATATAACTACGACGCTTTTTTACAAAACCGAAATATTGCTTGCTTGGGGGAATGTTTATAAGGTTTGTAAGGGTATGTGGGGATACGGTATATCAATCATTTTTAATCCTGAGTTTGACCTTGAAATGACCTTGAAAAAATTTTTCTCAATAAGATTTTCAACGTAATATTTCCCGCTCTTTTTGAATCCTGAAACAGAATGAGGAATTCCACGAGTTCGAAGTGTGGATTGCTTCCAAAGAACAGAGGCCGTCGCTAGTCCAGCGCTATTTCACCCTGCTACGGGACCCCGGAGCTGTGCCGACATTCTAGTAAACGAAGAAGTCCCCGAGCTCATGAGACCAACAGCACTCGAAGTCTCGGGCATCTCTTTATCCTCATACGTTTCGCGGGCCATGTCGAAGTGAGACGAGGATGATACCCAGCTCCATCTCTAAAATATGACTGGATCCACGGAAGAGGAACTGCTCATCCGGAGGAGAATAACACAAAAAAAAAAAAAAAAAAAACATTTACACACACACACACACACACACACACACACACACCAGACAGAAACATATATAAATGGAATATATGCATAAGATACACAATTATATAAAACTTATTAAGTGTACAAGTAAGTTTCCAGCGTTCCTGTTATTTAATACGAGGAAAAATGCAGCTGAGGCTTAACGTTTGCATTCGGAAACTTTCGTTACTTAATCTGTAGCTTTATCTATGTTATCAAATTCATTCTGTAGTATTTAATCGGAAACCGTTCAGTATTGGATGAAATACGTAAAACTCAAAATTCGGTCTTTAAATTTCTTCACTACCTTTCCCTCTCGTTTTCGCCAGAGTATCCACCTTTGAAGAAGCAGAAAATTGACGAAGGTAAGACGGTAGGCAGGTGCAAACCTGCTACGTCACAAATTAAGAAAGAAATTAATTTATAATTTGAAATATTGATTTATTTACCAAGTTTTTAATATAAACTTTTTCTTTACGATTTACTTACACTTATAAATTAATTTGTATATTAATTTATGTATTACTTTCTTCGATTTGATTGGTTAAAATTAATGCATATTACCCCAAAGGTAAAAGCGTATTGACTGGCGGTTCTCCATAACGCCCCTTTTTTACTCTCGTAAGAAGATTACTTTTTGTTCAATTATTTAAGTTTTGTTTTGAAATTTCTAACGTAATTTGCATTCCAGAAGTGTCACAGAATTAAATTATGCTATTTTAAAAATTATTAATATCGAACAGTTCAACAAGGTATAAATCTCAAAAAATCAGCACCATATTGCGAAACCCTATCCTACTATATGACTTATTCCCATCATTACTCAAATAGTTAGTAATTATTTATTTAAGCTTTCGTAGTTTACCAAATTACCTTGCATGCTTAAAGACGAGCATTAATCGGAACTCAATTCGTCTTTTAGAAATATTGTAATCCATGAGAAGGCTTTAAAAAATTTTTTTTTCGAAGTTATATGAGAAAAGAAGGAAATGCAAAAAAACTCTTAAGCCAAAATTCTAGAGCTTATTAAAATACATATTTTTTATTCTATACTATTTTTTGATGCTAACAATATTTCAGGTGCATGCAACGGTGACGCTCTGCATGGTCTTGACGATGCCCTTCAAGGAGATTTTACTTTAAATTTTCTTATTTACGTTTAGCATTACCCAGGAACAACGACGTGGACGTAGCAAAATCTATTCCCTGTGGGCTGCTTGCTTAGCGTGAATTCCCTTGCCTTATAAACTACAACTAAAAATAAACTTAAAAATAAAAATAGCACAACATGCAAATCTTGAATTTATAAAAAATAATAATTCATAAAGTAAAGTTACCACAGGGATAACTGGCTTGTGGCAGCCAAACGTTCATAGCGACGTCGCTTTTTGATCCTTTGATGTCGGCTCTTCCTATCATTGCGAAGCGCCGATAATAATAAGAATCATTCTTTTCTTTAAAAATTTAATTAAAATTGATAAATTGAAGCTTTATAATTTTGAACGTGATTTTTAACTGGAAACAAGTATTGAATTTAGAGTTTATTTTACATACGAAATGTTTTTATTAATTTAAAATACCATTAATAAGTAAATAAGCAGTAGAGCTTCAAAATAAATTACTATTAAAATTTTTTTTAAAACATTTTTCTCTGTTCTTAGTTTGCGCTCTTCATTGATAACAGGATCGGATAGTTTTTACATTTAATCGTATTAAAATTAATTCTTGAAATCTTGATCACTGTGATCGGTGTTTGGATAAGGTTTAATTTGTTAGATTAGTCAAAATGAATCGACTTACTGAAAGAGAACAATTATCACTTCTTATGATGAGAGGTTGGGGCGAAATGGTACGATCTGTTAAGGGAGTACTGAATCTATTCCATGCAACTTTTAGAGTTACTACTACTCCTATATCATTTTCAACGGTGTCAAGAACCATTACAAGGTTTAATGATCACTGTACTATCAATGATCTACGTAGATCAGGCAAACCAAATTTAGCATCAACTGAAGAGACTTTATTAAACGTTCTGCTATCAATCATTGAAGCTCCACATAATTCTATTCGTAGGGCTAGTCAAGAAAATGACGTTAGCAAATCGCTAGTACAGAACATATTTAAAAAAATTAAATGTTTGGGCTGGAATTCTCAACAACAGAATCATAGGACTTTTTTTATCGATGGTAACTTAAATGTACAAAACTATGAAGATAAGCTACGAAACCAAATAATTCCTCCAATTATAGAAAAATCTGGGGCCAACTTTGAGAATACATGGTTTCAACAGGATGGTGCGGGACCCCACTATGCACCACACGTTCCTAATTTCCTAGATAAGTATTTTTCAATCGATGGATAGGGCGGAGAGATACTATAGAATGGCCAGCTAGATCACCTGACTTAACACCTCTTGATTATTTTTTTAGATGACTTAAAAGATAGACGAATTACGAAAACAACGAATATATGATGCTATTAGTTATGCAAGATCGATTCACGAAATGAATCGAACTTAAAGCATTACGAAAGGCAACAGGCATCGCCATCGTACAGACTATTCAAGAATAAATAATATGTCGTTTTGGATGTCCGCGTACGGTAGTGAGTGATAATTGCAGGTAGTTCATATCTAATGAGTTTCGCCAAATTCTAAAGAAAGTGAAAATAACTCATAGAACAACACTACCTTATTCGCCACAATGCAATCCCGTTTAACGGGTAAATCGTACGATAAAACTGATGATAAGACAATATATTGAGAACTCTCAAAAAACATGGGATGCATACTTAACGAAATTTCTTTCGCATATAATATGGTAATACACGATAGCGCCGGTTATACGCCAGCATCTTTAAATTTCGGTAGAGAACGGATTGCGCCAGGAAGCCTACATCAAAAAGAGGGGCATTGAGCGACATCGAATTCCGAAAAACGTATCAGGAATTTGCAAGATACTTTAGAATTAGCAAAAGTAAAAACAGCCCAATCTTTCTCAAACCAAAGGAAGTATCATGATTTGAGAAGACAAGATTGGCAGTCTCAAGTTGGTGAAAAAGTATTACAATGCTAGAATGTTCTATCAAATAAGGCCAATTAGCTAAGTGCTAAAATTTGCGAGACATTTCTTTGCCCATTTACAATAGTAAAGAAAATTTACCCTGAAAGGTATACATTAACATGCACGGATGGGACATTAATGAAGAACATTCATGTGAAGGATTTGAAAATATATATTAAATAAATAATCAAATTGTAGATATTATAAAAAAAAATGTAAATAAAAGATGCTGTATTTAGGCTGGCCATATAGATAATGTATATATATATATATATATATATATATATATATATATATATATATATAATAAGCGTATATATTAGGATATTTGTTATATATAAAACAATATATTGAAATAAAGCTATACATGAAAACATGAATACAAACTGTATTAGACAAGTATTACTTAAAAAAATCACAGAAATATCAATAACAATTAATAAATTAATAATCGGGCTGTATATAAGCGGGTCTTACAATGGAGAACAAATTAGTCTTCGATTAAGATGACAACAATGGGGATCATCTGGACGTGGGCCCTAACAGATAATGAGAGAGATCAGGAACTACACAAACAAGGATTGAAGACAACAGGGAATAGATATTCGGTTTGTATACGGCTACAAGCAATTTGGAAGATATATCCCCGCGAGCACCATTCTATGTAATTGTGCATCTACCGTACTTAGATGTAGAATTACATAGAATGGTGCTCGCGGAAGTGCCCAAATTACGCCGTCTGGCGCCCGAGCGAACTCGTGAAAATAAAGTAAATATCGAATGTCCTTCAAAAATTTAAGATTTTATTTCATATAAGAGAAATAGTTAGTATTAATTAAACTCTCAAGCAGTAAACAACATAATGGAAAAGATCCAGAAGATGTCGGCAGTCGAACTGTACTCGGAGTTCGAGCGATGGCTAGACAAAAAGGACAATCAATGTTTCTGGGCTAGGAGCGAGGACGAGCAGTATTTCCCTCGTTCAATACTCTCAGCTCCAACGAGGACGATCAACAACTATGTCCCCACCAACAAGGACATATTGGAGACAAAAAGATCGACACCAATTGTCCAGTTCATTGGAGAAATTAACAAACAATCGACGCCCAAACGAAAAATTCACATAATAAGGTCATGCTCTGCATGTGATGAGATCAAAAGAGTGTTGTTTATTACAAACTGCTTTCAAGTCAAAACAATCAAAAGAACATTGTATTGAACCTAATTAATTCGTTTGAAGCGAGTATTATAGGAAAAACGGACAGAATATGAGATCAGGCAAGAGTCAATTATTTTTGATCACGATAACGCTCGGTCACATGTTGCGATTTCGGTCAAAAACTATTTGAAGAATAATGGGTGAGAAATTCTGCTTCATCCTCCTTACAATCCAGACTTGGCACAATCTGTCTACTTATTTATTTCGATCCATGCAGAATTCTCTTACAGAACTACGTTTCAATCCAGTAGAGGGAATAAAAAATTAGATCGATACCTTCTTGGGTTCGAAATACGAGAAACTTTTTTGATCCGGAATTTATAAATTGGCAGAATGATGGGAAAAAGTTATAGCTTCCAATAGACAATACTTTGAATAAAAAATATGTAACCTTGTTTTCATAATAAAACCTCACATTTTGTAAAATGACGCCGGTAACTTACTTGTATAGCCATTATATATACACACTAGCATCTCCCTTCTCGTCTACGCCCGAGATTATATTTAAACCGATTGTTTAAACATTTCAATAATATCTGTCTAAAAAGTACTCTATATTTAAATTTATATTCTTATACATAATTTACCTATTATAGCTTCTATATAAAAAGGTGCTTGAAAGCATCGTCTGCTACAAAAAGGTTATATTTCGCAGATCGTTTTATATGATATTAGGTTGTCAAATATCTCCCTTCCGTTTTTTTGCTCTTCATTCAATGCTTTATAAAAAGTGTTACAGTGGTCGGATTTACTTCAAATATTGTTTTGAAACCCGTTTTGTTCGATAATCTGTTTCCATCTAGACGGCAACTTCATTGCAACTCTCCTTATTTGCGAAGAACTCGGACAGCCACTTTTCACAAGCCTCTTTTGAGTCCAACTTTACATCACCAAGGGCATTCGACATGGAAAGGAACAGGTGGTAATCACTTGGCGCTATGTCCGGGCTATATGGTGGATGCGATAAAACTTCCCATCCAAACTCCCGTAGCTTCTGACGAGTCATCAACCCTTCCTGTTGGCCAATTATGGATGCTTCTGGTCGATAGCCTGCTTCAAGCGGTCCAGTTGTTCACAGTAGATGGTAGAATTAAGTGTCTGGCCATATGGGAGCAGCTCATAGTGGATGATTCCCTTCTAATCCCACCAAACACATAGCAAAACCTTTCTGGCCGTCAATCCCGGCTTGGTCACTGTTTGGGACGATCCGCCGACCTTGGACCACGATCGTTTTCGCTTGATATTGTCATATGTTATCCATTTTTCGTCGCCAGCACCATCCGCTTCAAAAATGAGTCGAGTTCATTCCGTTTCAGCAGCACATCGCAGGTGTTGATTCGGTCCAGAAGTTTTTTTTACGTCAAATCGTGCGGCACCCAAACATCAAGATTTTTTGTGTAACCAGCCTTTTGCAGATGGTTTAATATGGTTTGGTGACTAACTCTCATCTACTGGGCGATGTCACGAGATGCCACGTGCCGGTCTAACTCGATAAATTCCATGATTTGTTCGGTATTCATCGTCACAGGTTTTCCGCCGGCTGGCTTATCCATGGTGTCGTTTTTACCGACTCTGAATTGTCGAAACCATTTCTCTGCAGTTCGAAGTGATAGCGTGCCATCCCCCAAAACACCATTAATCTCACGGAACGTTTCTGTAGCGGATTTTCCTTTGGCGAAGGAAAACATTAAAAAAGCGTGAATTTCGGCGTTAGTGAACACCATGTTTATACATCTATAACTTTTGAAGGCAATAATCCAAACTAATCATGCATAGTGTCGTTTTGTACGTTATGTCCAGACCTTTCAAATGATGTATAGTATTGCCAGATACGAGCTCTGTAGCGCTTTCTACATAGCTCAAAAATTCATAAGACAAAAAGGCGCAAGGGAGATATTTGACAATCTCATATATATAATATACATCTTACATATGGCTTCAATAGGTATATGTTGTATTTTCGAGTGTAGGTGATAGAAAACGTCACGGAACGACTTCCGCAGAGAATTTCGTATTCAGGAGATAGAATTCGATGTCCAGGTGTCTCGAAACCTCTCGGGACGACTTCTATAGTTTCATATACAAAAAATAGAAAATGATATTCAGGTGTCCCGGGACGACTTCTAGGGGGAGTTCGGTGTTCTGATAATAGAATACGAAACTCACCGTATAGCTCGTCCCATGATACTCTTCTACGGCCCGAACACGAAATTGCATCTAGACGTGCTCAAGAGAAACCTGCATATCGTCTTCTACTTTCTAAGCAGGAAATTCTTCGTAGAAGTTGTCCAAAGTCACTTGGACATTATATTCTACCGTTCGAACACAAAACTCCTCGTAGAAGTCGTCCCCAACACACACACACGCGCGCGCGCGCCTTGTGTATTTTCGTATTTGAAATTAAATAGCGTGAAGATTTAGTTGGTGGTGGCAACTGCAATTGAAGCCAAAAAAATGATCTGTCAAATAGCACATTTTTTAATCAAAAGCTCGGATATCTTTTTTATACGCAAGCGACGGTATATCCCTCTCTCTATGTGCGCGCGCACGCATGTACGCGCGCGTGTGTGTATAGTTTCGGAATGATTGGTAAAGTAACTTCCTATTTTAAAATCATTTTTTTGTCAATTGAAAAAAACATAACTTATATCACTCTTAAAATAATATAGAATATATAGTTCGTCTTTCAGAACAATCGAATCAGTAGTCTTTTTTTGTTTAATGTGTAAAAACAAAAACATAATATACATAAAAACATACGCCACTTATAATGTACGTGCTCATAATTTGTTGATGAAAGTAAAAATGATTTTCAATAAAAAGTATAGCCTATGGTCTTCCGAAGATAATATAGAATATGTATTTTAAATTTTGAGCAATCGATTAAGTAGTTTTTTTGTTTATCGTTTATAAACAAAAACACGCTTTGTCTTTCGAACTTAGTACGATATGATATAATATACATGATATAATATATGATATGTTGTGATATGATGATCTGATATTATTTTTAAATTTCTGAAAGATAGAATACCGAATTTGAAGCTTTGGAAAGAAAAAAGTAGTCAATTGACATAATTTTCGCGTTATAAATTATATTATGTATTGTCATTATATACATAAGAAATAATCTCCATAATTATTTTACAATTTCTAAAACGTATAAATATGATATAACTTTTTATAAATCTTAACCACATATTATTTTCACATTGTTAAAATTCCTCTCACCATACACATTATATAGGTTGCATTTTACAGTCTACCTTAACCCTTCGTTCAAGAAGGTTCTCTTAGCGACAACTGATCGACAACCTCGTTCCCGCTACCGGACAGGTATAGGAACAGGTATAGTGTGTTAATTCATAAGCCGTCCATGCAGAGGAGTTCTAGAATTTGGATCTATTTTCATAGAATCATAAGTATCTTAGAATATAAACTCTTTCATAAGTATCATAGAAATATAAACCCTATCTTTACAAATTGCGCATGTCTTGTGTTTCTATAGTGAAAAATAATAGTGAAGCAATAAATGTCAGTATATCTGCCACTAATTATTTAAATGAAAAATCATTTAAAAGAAAAGCAGCTAACATGGAGAACGTAGCGCTGAAGCTAAGTGAAATAAAAATTAAAAAAAGCACAGCAGTAACCAAACAAATCATCTCTCCTGGATTTAGCTAATGGAAGCTCTAGTTCGACAAAAAAGAATATTCTAGGATCCAATCCTCTGCAAAATTTAATATGCAGCAGTAATAAAGAAAAAACGAATGCCGCTAACGAAATCAAAGAAATAATTCAGGACGTAACTACAGTAACAGATAAATCGTCTACGACAATAAAAAATAAAGAGGTGATTCCTAATCACAACACACCAAGACCTACTTCACCATTTCTGACAAAAAACAGATTTGAAATTTTTGAATGAAATGAAAATGACATCTCAACGCAGTTTTCTCAAATAGAATACGATGACATGAAAATAGTCGGTTCGAACATCATTAATCTGATTCGAGCTAAAAACGAGAAAACCGATCAAACGTGAACACAGATACTACAATAAATGCAGGGGAATCCCCAACGTACAAGCAGCCCCTAGGTATACGGAACGAGCTACCTAAGGCTGATCAAACCTTCCGACCGCCATCAACCCAAATGCAGCCTTCGCCAGCGTCAAGGACCCAAACGGAAAAGACGCGACGAAACTCTTCAGAACGGGCAGCTGAATCTGCACAGGTTAGAAATAAGTATAAACCGCCCCTATTACCATAATACATCAAACACCGAAAGATACTGTAAAACCAATCGAATCTTTTTTAAATATAAAGAACTCTCATATTAAACGAATACATAACGAGAAACATATTTTATACATGCAAAACCTTCCGCATTATGATAAAGCCTTTTTATTTATTTTATTATGATACTTACCTTTTAAAAGGTCTAGACAGTAACCTTTCAGAACCGGAAATTTTAGAACAACTTCGTGCTCTGCAGATGCCCGATGTTCAGTTTATTAAAGTCTCGCGATTTTTAACTAACAAATCCATTTCAAACGGTTCGTCCCTCCCTATATTTATTGTTCAAGCACCCCCTCAAAGCAATATTAACAGCCTTATAAAAATAAAATATCTTGGCTATTATGCTATTAGATGGGAAAAAATCAGAAAATTCGATATAGAAAACGCCAATTATTACGACATACGTCGCATAATTGCAACTTCAACTACCGCTGTATAAAATGCAGCGAGTCTCATGAACCGGGAAAGTGTAAAATACAAAAAGATAACGAAATCAATAAAAACCAAATATATTGCGTAAATTTCAATAATTATGGACACCCAGCGTCGTATAGAGGCTGTTTGAAATTAGTCGAACTCTGTAAAATATATTATAATAAAATAAATAAAGCGAAAGAAACAATCGCATTTCTTAAATAAGCCGCAAAGTCATGCCAGAGCTTAAATTTGCAGATGTACTAAAGCAAGACCTGCGTAATGATCCCCCAATAGATTTTCAAACACAAACTCTAAACACAAAAGAACAAAGTCAAACAAATATAAATCTGGCTAATACCTCACCGCAAATAAATATAATAAGCATTATAGAGGAATTTAAAAAAGTATTTTAAAAGCACTAAACGAACAACAAAGTCAACTAAACTCTTTAAATAAACGCTACTAAACCAAGACGAAAGAATAGACTCAATTTTCAACACCCTTAATAGCAGCGATGATGATTAACATAAGTAACTCCTCTATAAATAAACAACTTAATGAAAGTTATTTAGCTTTAGAATTTGTAAAAATAATCACAGTAAACTTAAACTCGCTTATTTCCAATCAAAAACGGTATAATATGCTAAACATATTAAATAAAGAGACACAGGATATAGTATTGATTTCAGAAACTCAACTTAATAAAAATCATAAAGTCTACTTTAAAAATTATAGAATTATTCGACAAGATAGACCCAATTCAACACAAAGAGGCGGAACAGCAATCCTCATAAAAAACCCTATTAAATTTAAACCCTTCTCACACGGAAAGTTAGCTAAATTTAAAATTCTCGAAACCACCATCGTAAAAACTAAAATAAATTACAAAGAAAACTTATTCCTAATATCGGCCCATGCAAATCCGAATAATCAAAACGATTTTTGCGCCGAGTTCGAAAAACTTTTCAGTATTTTACGGACAACTCTGAACAACTTGATATAGAAAACAAATATTTCACAAGTTTCAATCAAATAAAAATAATCTTTTCAAATCTAAATAGCAAAAAATCGTCAGGTTTTGATGGCATACCAAACATAATACACGGTGCTTTTTAACAACGCTCTCAACAATATGTATTTCCCTGAAAAATGGAAGAAAGCAAAACTAATAGCAATCACCAAAAAAGATAAAGATAGTTCCTCACCTTCGAATTTGCGCCCCATAAGCCTTTTCCCCAATATAAGCAAAGTATTTGAAGCAGTCATTCACAATTGCTTAAACTCCTTCTGTCAGAAAAATAATATAATCCCAGAAAACCAATTTGGTTTCCGCCACAACCACAAACACTCTACAATACATGCAATAAATAAGCTGTCTTCGGACATACATCTGATAGGCTCTTAATTCACAACAACGAGTAGTGGCTTGCTTAATTGACCTTGAAAAAGATTTCCATACGGTATCGACGTCGGTCTCATTTACAAAATGATTAAAAAAACTTTCCCAAATATTTAATAAACACAGTCTGGAATATGATTTCTAATATAAGCTTTATTCTGACGGACGGTTTGCACACAGCATCTAAAATATGTTATATAAAAAATGGTCTTCAATAACGAACAGTAAACTCCACAATACTTCAATATTTATAAAAGCGACTTAATAAAACTGTTTAATTTAAACGAGTCAACTCGTAAAGATCTATAACTTGCGCGGATGATTTAATAATATATGTTACAGGACCAAAAATTGAAACAATTCAGTCAGACCTTCAAGATCTCTTTGAAAAGATAAAAAATTATTATACTTCATAGAAACTAAAAATAAATATCTCAAAATGTGGAACAATTCTCTTCAGACCAAAGGTAAGTTCACTGGGTCGAAAGCAAAGAGTTTACTGTAAAAACTTTCAAATAAAGAAAAAATTTGACGAGGGTGAAATCATTCCTCATAAGAGTTGTGCCCGATATCTAGGAATTAAAATTGCTGATAAAATAAATTAAAAAAATCATAAAGACATTCAACTGCACAAAGCTAAAAACGCCTTTTGTTTTAAAAATAAATAGAAACCACTTCGCACAAGCGGCGAATATAAAGGAAAATAGCTTAATTTTTGGTGCTCTGTATCCTAATGATTCATATTACAAGTTTACTCTCAAAACAGGCCTAATTCCGCCAGAAGGTTTCGTATAGCTTGATGAAAAAAACTTTCTCCAAGATAAAAATAATATACCAATAATTTACCACATAAAAAGAAGAGCTGGTAATAAAACAATTTTATATGATGCAAACCTTTCGAAACAATTCAATGATGCACAACAGAAATACAGTTCGGCTCTCTCAATTAGAGATACAAAAGACAAGCACAAGAAAAACACAAAAAAGTATTGCTGGATTCAGAAAAAAAGATAAAATAAAAAGAAATTTATTTTTGTATAATCTTCCTATACTATTCAACATATATACTTTATGTAAACAGGTGTATAACGGTTATATATTTTTCTTTTTTGTAAATACTTGTAAATAAAAAAAAACGTTCCCCTTCTCCTACAACATCCCTTCCCTCATCCCATATAAATAAAACCTATATATCCTGACAGCTATGTTAAGTTTTTTCTAAATTTTTATAACATATATAAATTTACGATATTGTGTAAAAGTGCTTCATCATGCAACTTTATAATAAAAATAAACGAACTGCTCATTATTAATACTAAAATCTACGTAAAGAATAACTACGCTATGTCGTCGCGTCAACGACACTTATTGTCTTAACATACTGTAATTGCGCTCTGTTGTTTATTGTGGATACCAACTATGTAAAAAAAAATTTTAATTTTTTTGGTCAATAAATGTATTAAAAAATATATAGGTTGCATTTATAGATTTATTCATTTTCCAGTACTGTTTAGTTTATTCGGATAAGATAATCTCATTATTAGATCCTACATTCATTAGTATCAGTTATATATAGATATAAATAAATTTAATAGTTTATTTTCTTGAATTTTTTCAAACATGCAATATTTTGTTTGTACAAATATTTTGTATTTGTTATTATTTTACAACAATAAAATTTTCAAGATATTTAAATTCTTGCAGCGGTTGGACAGCCTTCACGGTGCTTTACAATGCCAGCTTGTTTTTATATCCGCTGGGTCAGAAGATTAACAGAAATATGACCACCGTAGAAGTCGCCGCGAAATATATTGACATCATATTCTACCGTCTGAACATGAAACTTCAATATTTACCGATAAAAGTCGTACGGGAAAAATCTATATGGTATATTTTGGTATTTGAAATTAAATACCGCAAATATTTAAATAGTAGTATCAATAGAAATTGAAGCATAAAAAATACTCTGCGAAATAGCAGGCGGACAATCCAGATAGCACCTTTTTATACTTTTATACGGAAGCAACGATACACACACACACATCCCAGTGTGGAGTTTTGTTGCTTTCTGCCATCTGGCGCCTCCCCAAGTTGCGGATAGGGGATGGCTCGCTACAATTTGTAGAGGGCACTGAGGAAATAAAATACTCAGGGCGGACAGAAAAAGCTAATAGGGAGGGCCTCCCGAACTTAAGGCCAATTATGATTAATGTTTGGTATAAACAAGGATATACCCCAGGAAGTAACTCCGGCAAGACCGGTCAATCTCCTCACCGATTCCGATAGAGTGCAAGCCTCTATGGTCGGTCGTAGCCCCTCGGATTCTGGGAAGGGCAAATCAAACATCATCATAGACAGTACATTGAGTACTAAGGGAGATGTCATGACGGATCGAGAAATCTCCATCACGCGTAGAAACAATCATCTGGAGCGACTTGGTGAGAAAATCAGCCAACTGTTGGATTTTGTGAAATATAGGCATAACGTGCACAAGACCATTAAGGATCTTGCTCGTTCTATTGATGCCTCATACAAATGCATCAGTATGGCAGAGGATGATCTGTTGCAGTATCACCGTCCCGGTACTCATGAAGTGGTGACTCAGATTACGCCGAGTCTACGCTCTGATACCAAACGAAGCGCAGCCGAAAGGATAGATATCACTCCTAAAACAGTAGGTAGCAAAAGGTCGAAAGAACCATCACTGGGCTTAAGAAGACCATCAGAATCAGTTGGAGTACCTACAAGGAAGTCTGAGGCCAAGGAAAATCAATGGCAGAGCATCAAGCGCAAGAAGCCCAAAGGTAAAGATAAAGAACTACCTAGTGCACGCAGGCTTAGTGGACGAAATAGACCTAATTCCATCTTGATTAAGGCCAATGAAGGAGTAACATACGCGAAGGTACTGCGTCAAATAAAGATTGACCCGGAATTATCTCATGTGAAGAATGAAGTTAACAGGATACGCAGAAATGCAAGCGGTGCCCTGGTACTTCAGTTAGAACGGACAGCCAAAGATGCAAATGAGTTAGTTCGCATTGTTGAAACTAAGGTTGGCCATAGCGCATCCACTTCAGTTCTGACTAATCTTATTACTTTGGAGATTAAAGATATAGATGAGGTTACTACAAAGGATGAAGTCTTAGAGACTCTGAAATTAAACCTCGAACTAAAGGAGACTAACGTGCTAAACGCTCGTTCCTTGCGACAAGCTTATGGGGGTACTCAGACGGCGGTGGTGTCTGTACCATATAGCCACGCAACTGAGTTACTACGTGCAGGGCATGTTCGCATCCGATGGGTCAGCTGCAGAGTTCGAAAAAAACAGAAATAAGGCGTTGTTTCAGGTGTTGGCAGACTGTCCATTTAGCGGCCGTGTGCTCGGGCCCTGACAAAACTAATCTTTGCAGGCACTGTGATATAAAAGACCGACTATCCAAGCTGTGTGTAAGTGAGCCCTGCTGTTTATTCTGTAAATATGAAGGAAAAAAGGAGATTAACCATCTAGCATACAGCTATAAGTGCCCGATCACTGCGGAGTTTTTAAACAGACATAAAACATGAGAATACTCCAACTGAATACTAACCATTGCGTAGCGGCCCATGACCTGCTGAAACAGACAATAAAGGAGCTAAGAATAGACATTGCTGTAATCTCCGAACCATATTGTGACAGGGACAGACCACAGCGCTGGATAAGTGACACAAGCAATAGAGCGGCCCCCTGGATTGGTCAAAATAGGCAGATACTAAAGCAGTCTAGCCATCGGAGCGAATTGATATCCTGGGCTAAAATACAAGAAATATACGACTTTAGTGTATATGCTCCCCCAAGTTTGACGGACAAGCAGTTTGAAATTCTTGTAGCTAAATTAGTTGATGAGGCCATGGACAAGAAACCATTATTAATCGCTGGCGATTTTAACGCGTGGTCCACAGCCTGGGGAAGCGCTTCAACAAATAACAGAGGTAGTATGCTGCTTGATAGCCTTAATTCTCTTCAACTCCATGTGGTTAATAAGGGATTTGAATTCACTTTCATTAAGGGAGATAAACAATCAGTCATTGATGTAACATTCGCCAGTGATGACCTGATTCAGCGGATCCTTAACTGGAGAGTAAGCGACCTTTACACTCACAGTGATCACAGGGCGATTTTGTACGAAATTGCAGAGAAGAAAGTAAAGAACAAGTGCAATGAGTGGATGCCCACACGGAAATGGAACATCAGATCGCTAGACCGTGAAGTGTTTGCAACTATCATATCAGAAGAGCGTTTAGAATATGGTGCATAGAGCCATCTGGCAAATGCACTCATGAAGCATATCTCTGAAGCATGCGATGCGTCGATGACTAAGACTAAGAGTGGATTTAAACATCGTCAATCTGCCTACTGGTGGACAAATGAAATTGCAGAATTGCGCAAGCAATGTCATCGCGCACGTAGACTTGCCCAAAGAGCCCGCACCCATCATGATACGTTTAATAGTTTATTTAAAGAAGCACAAAGAGCGCTTGTTAAGACCATTAAGGCAAGCAAGCGTCGATGCTGGCTTGAACTGTGCGCAGAGGCCAACAATGACTTATAGGGACGACCATCCAAACCAGTCATGGCACGATTGAGTAGGGCACCAATACAAACCACTGGCACGGTATTGATTGATAAGATTGTTTCCACTCTCTTTCCCAATGACACCCAAGGGTCTATACTGCGCACGCAACACTCGGACGATATACCTCCTATAACAGAAATGGAGCTACATAATGCTTACGCCAAGATTAGAGACAATTCTGCCCTTGGCCTTGATGGTATCCCTAATGCTGCAATTAAGTTGGCGATATAGAAGAACCCATCTATATTTCTAAAAGTATATTACGACGAGACAATAGTCTCGCGCAAATAATATTATATATATTGTATACAAGTCGCGAAGTCGCGAGCGGCGCGGCGCGGCGAAGGGGGGCGCCGAGGGCTTCGTGGCGCGGCGTGGCGCGGGGATAAAGCGCCGGCAGCATGGCGAAGACGCGCGAGCGCTCTCGGGTCGCAGGCGGCTCGAAGAGCAGCGGCGAGCAATAATTCGCGAATTGATTCGCGAATTCTCGCGAGCGGCGACGGGGCTGCGCAGTTCTTAGGCGCGGTACAGTGCGGTAAGAGGAGAGCGAGCGCTCTCTCCGAATTCTCAAATAGAGCCGCACTGACTGCGAAATTTCAGTGTGCCAGCGGCCTCGAAACTGGCTATTCGAGGGGAACCTATCGTCGGCGCGATAGCGGGCGACAAGTCTCAGCACACTCAGGGCGGGACGCGATCACGTAGAATAGAATAATAAATAAAATTGTAATTACGCTCACGCGGAGCGCTAATTTTAAGTTAAATATAATTGTTAAATTTATAAATCATAAAATAAATATATATTATGATTTTTTTTACTGTTTCAGCGGATAATGGCGCAGCGGCTAGTTCGGCAGTGCCGAAATAAACAAATTTATTACTATTTGTATTTTTTTGTTAATTATTTTTTATAATATTTTGTTAATGAATTTTCTTGTTGTTCTCAAATAAATAAAAATTTATTAAATCACAACATGCAGCAAAGTCGGGAAAAATAAATAAAATAAATCCAATTCGAACTCTAGCGAGTTGAGCGAGAGTGAGAATTGGATTTCGTGGTACGGTGCGTAGTAGAACAAATTTGGTGGCGTGTTGAGCGACCAAGGGCCTAGGCGTGTTGAGCGTAGGCCAAAGTATAGTGCGCACTGTGATGAATTAAAACTAATAAATAAATTTAGCTTGCACGAGCGAACCTAGTGGCGCGTTGAGCGACTAGGGGCCGAGGCGGGTTGAGCCGGAGCCACTCGTTTATGCAAGTAAAGCGAACAGAACATAGCCTTTGGTGGGGTGAAAAGAACCCGAAGACGTGCTGAGCGATCGGAGCCAAGGCGCGTTCAGCCGGAGCACAAATTAGCTCTCACCAAAGCGCTATGTTACAATATAATACTTGTCTTCTTGAGGGAATTTTTCCTGATTGCTGGAAAACTCAAAGGTTAGTCCTGTTACCTAAGGGCAATAAGCCACTTGATGATCCGTCATCATACAGGCCATTGTGTATGCTAGATTCGGTAGGTAAAATATTTAAAAAAATAATATGTAGCCGACTGGAAGCATTCACTGAAGGATTGCACGGCTTATCCTCACGCCAATTTGGATTTCGGAAACCAAAATCAACAGTCGATGCTATTAAACTCGTAGTGTGTACCGCAAGAAACGCAATCAGTGGTAAGAGATGGAAAGGTGGCGCTAAACAGTATTGTGCCATTGTCGCTCTAGATGTCAAGAATGCCTTCAACTCAGCGCGCTGGTCTTCTATTATGAATACTCTTAAAGAGTTCGGAGTACCTGATTATCTACAGAATGTCGTGGCCAGCTACTTTGAGAATAGGATAATATTATACCGAACGGATGAAGGCATTGTATCGCATAAGGTTACTGCGGGAATCCCCCAGGGCTCGGTTATGGGACCTATATTGTGGAATATTATGTATGATGGCGTGTTGAGGATTCCACAACCGCCTGGTTCAATAACAATAGGCTACGCCGACGATATCACAATAGTAGTGACGGCTAAGATCCTTGATGAACTCACTGAAAATGCCAATGAGGCAATCAGCAACATTAGTAGATAGATTAAGTCGGCTGGTCTATAATTAGCGAAGCACAAGGCAGAACTAGTTCTTGTCAGCAGTCGTAAGAAGGTAGACAGTATTACTCTTAAAGTTGGTAGCTGTCGCATTAGTTCTGCGCCATCTTTACGATACTTGGCTGTACAGCTTGATGCCAGGTTAAACTTCAAAGAGCATCTAAAGATATCTGGTGAAAAAGCGCAACGAGTTGCAGTTGCCTTGTGTCGGCTCATGCCTAAAATTGGTAGCCCACGCCCATCCCAGAGGAAGCTATTAGCTTATGTTAATTCTGTCAGCATGTATGCAGCGCCAATCTGGCATCATGCATGTGGAATTAAATCGTATTGTGAGCTGGCCATTGCGGCTCGTTGCCGCTCCTGTATACGTATTATTAGTGGTTACAGGACAGTATCCACCGACGCTATTGAGGTACTTACCGGAATTCTTCCTTTCGATTTAGCTGCAGATAAACTGGCTAGGCTGCACAACATATGTGAGGCTGCTGTGGATTCTCTACAAGGTGCTAAAAACGTGGAACGTCATCGTTCTATAGAAATATGGCAAAAACGATGGAACGATTCTAACAAAGGTCGATGAACTTATCGTATCCTTCCAGATATACAAAGATGGATCAACAGGAAACACGGGGAACTAGATTTCCACCTAACCCAGTTGCTGACTGGACATGGTTGTTTTAGGTTCTATTTCCACCGTTTTCACCTGGATAATAATGATTTCTGCCCCATCTGTCCGACATTGGTGGAGGATGCCGAGCACATATTAGTGAGCTGCCCTCGTTTTAGAACACAACGTGAGCACTTGATGAACACCATCAATAAGCCAATAAGACTAGAGAGCATCCTATCAGTAATGCTGGAATCTTCTGAAAACTGGAAGGCAGTAGCCAGTTTCGCAAAAGAGGTGATGACCAAACTTAGAAATGCCGATTAAATTAGGCGAATGGCCCAGGATGAATTAGGCTAGCTGATTCTATTTTAAGTTGCAGAGGACGAACACCGTACCCCTGATCACTTGTGTGGATGGGGGACGTTGGATAATGTCATAAGAAGAGGAGCCGTATAGGCTAACTACCAGCCCTGTCGAAGTAATATTCCCCGATGCTGGTGTCGAGAGGCCACTAGTGCAGCTCCTATTTTGCTCTACCTACGCCTAAAAAAAAAAAAAAGACTGTCGGACTGGCTCATATATGAGCCACCTGTGACCTTGACAGCTACTCTAGAGATATGAGGTGTTTTTATGTATAAATTTTGCACATCAAAAATATCAATTTATAAGGCAAAAATGCCGGTAGTCTAAAGGTTAACGTGTACTATTAAAACCACGCTTTACCTTTACAAATTAGTATGATGATATGTATGCTGATATATGATATGATATATGATATGTGTAGGGGGTGAGCGCGTGCGTGTATAAACTAGTTTAACCGTTTAAATTGTTCGAAATAAAATATGAATAAGATAAATAATATGCCGCCCTGATCGCAATTTTTCAAATCAATGTTTATATTATAATAGGGTTTTCCTCCACCACGAGGAGTATGGAGGGTAGAGAGAAGTGGAAACTCCGCTCCCTTTACATGTGAAAAGCTTATCAAAAATTGGCCAGAGACGATAGTTCAGATCTGTCTGGTAGACGTCGCTTTCTTGAAAATCTCTCGATAGCTTTACGTACAACAGAGAGAGAACGCAAAAACAAAAGCAAGTGAGGGGAAGAAAAGAAGCAAATGTGGGGGAGCAGAGATTTAACTATACCCTCTCTCCACTCTCACTACATACACTCACTTACTTTTCTTCAAATGCATGCTAGTCCAGACGAATTAGGTGCAAAATGGTCGACTTACCAACATTTTCTCCAATATCTATTTTTTGCACTAAACGATAACTGAGGATGTGTAGAATAATACCCTAAATTATCGGGTTCGTAAACCATCGGCGATGTTTTTATTTCTTGCAAAATAGCAAAAAATGCTCTTTTTTTACTTTTTCTTCAATAGTTTAAATAATATTGCTCTAATCGAAAAATAATTGAGACTTTCTCATAAATACATACAATGAACTGGATGCCAAAGCTAGTACCAAATTATTATTTATGTATGAGTATGAATGGTAAGTATATTATGAATAAGTGTAACGCTAAGAACTATAAATTAGAGAATATGCAAAAATATTATATATTTTATAAAAGTTTATTGCCATATAAATTTTAAAAAAAATGTATGTGTGCCGTACACGCAGAAGGTATAATTAATGTAAAGTATAATGATAACAAAGCTAGTTAAGTTATTGTGTATAATAATTTTCAGTGCTGAGTGAATTACAGACAAGAGACAGCGAAAATATGCATCAATATTAAACATTGATTATCAGAAAGGGTAAAACCAATATTGAATTACGTTAATATTTTATAATATAAAGACAAAAAATGAAGTAAAAGTAATTCGAAATTGTTAAATAAACCAATATAAAGTTTAAAAGAATTAATTTATGTTATTATACATTGGATATACTAGAATTACCGTATTAGAACCAAGAGCACTATGAAGGTTAGAAAAAATAAAGTTAAATTTTTAAAAATCATCGAAATAGCGGCTTTTATGGTAAAGATATTCTATTTTACAACTAAGATCGAGAGTGACGTAGCTGGAGCTCTCTGTGACGTAATGCGCGAATGTGCGCATGCTCACTCACGAAACATTTTTCGATTAGAGCAATATTATTTAAACTATTGAAGAACAAGTAAAAAAAAAAACATTTTTTGCTATTTTACAAGAAATAAAAACGTCGCAGATGGGTTACGAACCCGACAATTTAGGGTCTTATTCTACACATCCTCAGTTATCGTTTAGTGCAAAAAAATAGATATTGGAGAAAATGTTGAATCAAACCCCTAATTCGCCTTGACTATGCTGTGCTGTGGAACGAGCAACCTCACAAGGTGTCACCAGACATTCCAGATCTGTATATACGACCGTGGTGTAAACCCAACGTTTGCCTCCGTTTTTGGCTATAGGAAATACTATAAGAGTCTATCTTCGTTGTCCTCAATTTTTTAACACGGCATCTTGGCTCTAAGTAATATATGCTCTAAGGTTTCTGCAGGTTGTGAAGTGCAAAGAAGTGGGGGGGGGGTCTGAGAGCTACTTCCGTTACAGACTCAGATAGTCGATCCTTCAATTATTTATTTTGGACCCACTCCGAATGCACAGTAAGAAGTATAAACTTTTAAAAATACGGTATGGAACTTGATATTAAATATAATCCCCAAAATTCCACTAAACGTACTCTTGTCTACAATTGACAACTGCATCAAACGTGGAATGCAATATGAGAAAAACACGTTTTTGTTGCGTTCCCTGTTGCACTAGATTCAAAGAAAATAAAGACGATCCATTTTTGAAATTAATATATTGTATCCGTATGGTGTTCATACATTGTGAGTATGAAAGTAATCTTTATGAATATTATTGTAATGTTTTTGTAATGGAAATATTTTAAAAGTTCGTTATTTTAATCTATATATATATATATATATATATATATATATATATATATATATATATATATACATACATATAGAAAATTGAGTATATAAGCAATGAATATTTCTTATCGTTTTATAATTTTCAATTTTGTAATTTATATATTAATTTCAATAATTTCGTCGCTCCCGAATAGTAAGGTTATTAGTATTTCAAAAGCACTTCTTTAAAAATACTAACTTGATTAACCAACTTTTCATTTACATTTTAATATTCGGCAGTGAAGATTTATTACTGTCGCTGTCTTATTATAGCTGTTCCATTATTTGTGCTATACGAGTTTCCGGGTGTTCAAATAATATTATATTAAATTATGTAAATTGTCTAAGATAATACAAGTTTTAAAATATTTTACCTGTTCAGTGAGATGAGTTTCCAAATGGTTTCTAATGCATAGCTCAGGCGAATGGTATGTTGGCACCTACATAAATTGTATCGTATATTATTATTATTATTATTATTATTATTGTTGTTATTATTATTCCTTTAGGTCTGCTCTAAAACATGGTGTGGTGCTCGACGGTTATTGGCGTAACGAGAATTTTTCCACCGTTTGGCGGCGCCAGATGACACAGACGAAATTCCGCGAAATTTTAAAAATAATACAAAAATTTTATTGTTACAACAGTATATTACGATACATGTGATTTCAGTACTATGTTATTTCAAGGGTGAAAGTTAGCGCCCGAGTGGAGCGAGTTTCAATAAAGTGTAATTTAAAGAAATATTATCATCTTTGAGGCACTGATGACAAATATCGTAGCAGCTTTTTCCGAAAATTGATTTTTCATATTCGAAATCGCAAAAATGGCATTTTTACGAATTTATTTCGAAAAATAGGAAAATTAGAAAAAATATTTCTAACAAATGCTGTAGATATAATTTAAATTTTTTTGTTCTATACTTTTTTTATTTCTGGATAAATTATGCAAGTATGTCTAAAAAGTTCCTGATTGTTCACGATTCAGCCACACAGCCGAAACTTCAGGAGATCCCGAAGCTGAAATGTTGAATTTTTCTCCGGAAACATTAATTAAACAAAAAAACGTATAGAACAACTAAAGCGTATTTCCGCTTTGACAATAGAATCTTTTTTTAAATAATTGCAATAAATATCCTTCAATTTTAATAGCAATTTAAAAAAAAGAATATATATGTACATATTTTTCTACTATTCTACAGAACTATATTCATTATTATTCTCGTATAACCTATTCGGTTTCCATTAAACAATATTATATAAAACTAACATAAAAATCTATAATATAAAATATATATTATTATATAAATAATGCTTTAATCTAGCTTCGAGTAAATTAAATAAAAGAGCATAACAATTTTTAATTTAATAACAATATAATTACTTATACAACATTAGATTTAAATAAACATATAATTTTAGATCAAAACATATATGCTATATGCTGTATGCAGTAGTAAACACATACACATCTGACTGGCACGTCATCGACGAACATTTTCGTTGCTCCTTTACGACAAAAATTGAAATTAATATTCCTGCAGCTTGCATTGCCATTGTTAGTTGCGTCTGGTTTCTTCGCTACATATTTAATATTAAATATTTTATTTATTCGGTATATATTTAACATTTAATATTTCATTGAGCTCTTTGCCGTGAAATAACCTTTTCTTGTATCATATATAATCAGATTTTTTATCTCTTTATATATAAAAAAAAACATTTGCGCTGACCGTAGGTGTCCACAAAGCTTTGGTGCTTCTTAATCGATTTTATTAATTCTTTCTTGTAATGTTTGGATTCGCGGGTAGATAGTTTTTATAACATTGAGTTTTCAAAAAAAAAATGTTTTCCTTAGAATTTAATCGACAAAAATCGACAGATATAGTATCCACGCCCGATTTTACTGAAAATTTGTATATTTATGTATGGTTTTGGTGATAATCAGGAATATTGTAATGGATTTGGTGAAAATTTAATTTTTTGCGTGGGCCATAAAAATTATGGTTTTGCACATTTATCTTGGAAAATATAAAATATTTCAAAAAATATTTTAAACAAAAGTTCCAGATCTCGTCAGAATACATACTTTCTGGTCAATACATTTTTTAGGTAGAAGAGATTTCTGAAGCTATTACATTCTTAAATTTTCCGTAAAAAGTATTTTCAGATTATCACGTGGTTTTAGAAAACTACAAAACTTTTTGGGCATTCTTTGGGGTCTATAGAAAAATTATGGTCTTTGTAGATTAAAGACGTATGTACATATCGTAATAGATTTTCGCAAAAATTGAATTGAAATATACGAAAAAATCAAAAAAGATTTTCCAGAAAAGCGATAGATCCGATTAGAATATTTTCTGTTATATGCAGCTTTTTGTTTAAACTCCCTCTTTAAGATGGTGAAAAACGAAAAGCCTTAGAACTTGTATTAATAATTGCTATAAATGAAAATTATAAAATATAATTTATTGTTTTAATCAGTTGTATCTCGTTAATATTTTGGGCAAATCCAAGAAAGAGAAACTAGTATATATATGCATTATATAGTGATTTTGTAATTTTTAAGATTTGTTTCATGATCAATACCATAATTAAATGGCTGGAAAAGGTAAGTTTTCAAATATTTCTGAAATATCAATAGCCCTCATTTAAGTAAATGAATATTTTCTAATATTTATTATTCAAATTAAATGATATTTTGTTTGAAATTTTTTTATGTAAACTTTTTTTAATTTAAATCCTTGAGCGTATGTGTACATTTAATTAGCATACTAATAAAGTAAACCAATATAGATGCCGCAAATATTATTAAAAACAACCAAAAACTAAACAAAAATTAATTGAAAGTTGAAATGAAAATGAATTCGTCTGTTTCTAAATTCTTCTCTTTGGGTTTTGAAATTGTATGTTCTGAAAACATAATACACTCACTGATTAGTTACAATGCATTTCAAAGGTCGACTACGCTGCAAGGGCTTCTGTATCTATAAAAGATTCTATTGGGCTTACTAATTTATTTGTATGTATATATGTATGTATGTATGTATATGTATATATATATATATATATATATATATATATATATATATATATATATATATAACTAAATCGCTTTAAAATCATTTAATTTATTTAAAATATTTATAGTATGAGAAGTTCCGAATAATCTACGTATTTCTATTTATAGAAATTGAAATATTAAATAACTTCTTCCTCTACTCTATAACAGTTCAACATTGATTCTATACGAAATAACGTATACTTTCCTAATTATTAATTAATTTTTTTTTCTAAATTAGTCTGGTAAATGTTATATTTCGTTTTTTATTCTCGGATTGTTCTAAATTATTCGATTTATTTTGACACTACACAGATAGCAATAGAACACATTATTTTGAAAAGTTGCTGTACACTTGCTAGGTCATTTTAGCTTAATAGGAAAATCTATGGCTAACGAATCAATTTTTTTTATTGATTTTGAACTATAAATAGAAAAATATAATTAATATTATTTGTTACAAAATTAAGTAGAGTATTCGTATTTTCTTCAGATTCTTCATTGATTCTATTTCAATACTATAATGCTATACTTGGCCGATGCTTGGTAGTAAACCTTTCGTAAAGGTTCCTTAATAGTAAAGACAGAGCTGTAAGTATACTTGCAGAAAAATGTAATAAAATAAATAAGTATGCCGATTTTTTATCAATTGGAATCAGAACGGCATGTCGCAGGCCGATGTCAGATTGCCAGTAGCAGAAGCAGGCAGAAGTATATATACGTAACCTCGGCTTAATTGGTACCGAAATAAGTAGTACCGCTCCGCGGTACAAGACACAACATAAATTTAGTTTCATGATATTAATAATAATTTACTTATTGTAAATTGGGAAATGAAAAAAATTAAATAATTGTAAATAAATAAAAAAACAAAACAAAAAAATCATTTTATATATTAATAAATATATTGATATAATATTTATATAACGATGGGCGTGTAAATTTATAAACACTATAAATTTTTTTATGATATCTTGTACATTTAATAATAAAATAAGAGAGGACAAGTAAGTTGTAATTCTAAATTAAATTTGTTATATATAGATAATATGAATATTACGTTTTAAAAGGCTGAGCATAAACTATTGAAACAAGAAATTATCTATTAACATTATACAAATAAAATTTTTAATGATAAATTTTATCAGAATTTTGTTTCAAGTAAACAATGTACCAACAAAAACACGCTTTGTCTTTATAAATTATTATGATGATATGATATGATATGATATGATATGATATGATACTGTGTATAATTTGTTTTGTATAAGTAAATATAATAATAAATGAAATAGAGCAGGTAAGTAAATAGTGACATTTATTATAATATCTTATTTTATTATTCTTAATATATAATGTCCTAAACAGAAACCATACTTCACTATATATATGTAACAGATTAAGCACTGCCAAAACAACATTTTCAAACGCCCGTTGCTCTAACCGAAAACTCAAGTTAAACTACGTGATTCCTCGGTAACGCCAACGTGGCGAGTTTGAGAAACATTTCACCAAACTTACTCAAGTATAATGTCAAAGAAGATAGGCGCTTAATAATGCTAACGTTTTCTTTCGCTCAGTATATATATATATATATATATATATACCATATAAAATAAATATTAGATGTTTAATTTATTTGAAGAATTATAACTATATAATTTTAAAATGACAGATGTTCAACGCAAGTTTTTTTTTTATGCAAATACTTGTCATGTTTGTAAATGCAGTGGAAATGAAAAATCTTTAAAAAAATGTAGCAATTGTAAGATGATTTCATACTGTAGTAAAGAGCATCAAAAACAACACTGGTTACAGCATAAAAATTTGTGTAAAGCTGTAACCGAAATACTTAATGAAACTAATAAATCAAATCTTTTTGAAGGAATGCAAAATCTCAGTATGGATGACTGGGCAAGAGCAAAAATGAATTTAATGCTTTTAGTCCGTTTCAAACTTAATAGAAAATTATTACCTTATGAGGAAGAAATGTTTATGTTCCCAAAAGCTTGTGCAATTTGTCATGAAACAAATTCAAAATTAATTATAGAATGCTCATTATGCCCATGTGCAAGTTTTTGCAAAGCACATCAAAATAGCTTATCTCATGCAAAAATCTGTAAAGAATTAAGTCTTAGTTATAATTTAGATATTGCTTCAACTCTTTTTACTAGACATCCACCACAAACTTCTGTGCCTTATCATACTGAAATGACTTATTTACCAGCTTCTATAAAAGATTTTATAAATTTATATATTAATGAAGACAAAACAGTATGTATATCTAAAGATTTAAGGATACTGCAAATATCAGAATATCTTACTCGACCATTAACTTTACTTCATGCTATGGAAAGATTAAAATATTCAGTCGGTCAGACAATGAATATTCATATAATTGGAGCAAATATGATTGAAGTTGATGGAGTAGAAATTTGGGAAATATTATTGCACTGGATACCACATTTGATTACATTAAATATAACTCTAGTTGGACCAGAACTTGATAGTAATAATGATAAATTAAAATGTAACATTTGTGATTGTTGTATTGAGAGGGGCATGGAGCTTCATCTTGAAATTCATGGCCTTTTATATAAAGAATATGTAATTAGTAATTTTTTTAATAAACCAGATATTATTATAGGGTATAATTTAGGAATTCATGAATGTGAAAATATAGATTCTCCAAATGACACATGGTCAAAATCTGTACAAATATTACCTCAGCAAAAATGTCCATTTATCTTAACATCATACACTGCTCAAGAAGTTAAAAAGGATCATAAGAGGATATGTGATATATTAAACAAGCAATTGACTTATTCATGCTGTGAAAAAAATCCATTTTCTAGCTTAAGGCCTCATAGAGATTATGAAAATGAAGGTGTATTTTACCAAAATCAGTACATAAATATTTATAAAGACTTAATTGATCAATAAAAAATTATAATTACATAATAATATAATTTCAAATATTATTTTATCTAAAAAATTATTATTTAATAAAATATGAAAAACTGCATATACATATATATTTTCATTCATTTAAATTAAGAGTCAATAAATGTAACAGTAATTTAAATATTACAGTTATTTATTTTTCTATGTTAACTCTATGATATAATTACATAATAGTATTCAATTCAATTAATTAATTGTTACCTTGAGTTAATTTTTTTAAAAACATTAAATGTAAAGACAATACATATAATTTTTTAAATAAAGCTATTTATGGAAACATATTTTATGATCTGTTTGTTATTTCACATTAATCATTGTAAAATAAAAAAATTTGGATATTCAATTTAACAACTAGAAATATAACATACGAGTTTATTTTTTAAAAATGCTTTTTAATATGATAAAAATTTTTTACTTTTTTACTCTTACCTTTAAATCTTAATACACATATACTGCTTCTGGTGTCGACATATATAGCTCTTCCATTTAAACCACCATAATGTTTGTTTAATTGCACTGATACACAGAGTTGCATGCTGCAATATATTTTTTAAATAAAATATTTTCTGTACAATGACATATATTAAAATAAATGTGTGTTAATTATTTATCAACGGCTGTAAAATTGTATATTACCAAATTTGTGTTTTTCCTGAGAAAGAAGCTCCACTCAATTCAGTTATTATTCCACATTGAATACCATTTTCAAAAATACCTTCTATATCAGAACAACACAGTGATATACTATCCCGTTGACTCTCATTCTGTAGATTCATAACTATAAGAAAATAATTGTTTTTAAAATAATAAAAAACAATTTACATACCTGCCAAATATCCAAAGCTAAACTTTCAGAAAACTGCAACATCTTTTTTATTTCAAAACTATTTAAATTCAATTTCTCTAGATGTTCTGAAAAACATAAAAGTATACTTCTTATAATTTATATATATATATATATATATATATATATATATATATATATATAATTTTTTGATTATTAATGTATATAGTGATTAGCTAAGAAAATTCATTTTTTAAAATAAATTATACAATTAAAATTAAAATCAAACACACCTGAATTATTTAATATATCCTCCACATAAATATACCCTTTTTTTTGTAATTCTGTAATCACTATTTTTGGTAAATCAAGAGTGGTAATAGGTTGAAGCATTTTTAAAATTAAAATTTTTTTAATTTAAAAGCTTATCATACTTGATAATGCACCGCTTGTTTGAAAATGCTACAAACACAAATTTGCGCGCAAAGAGAAAATCCAGTACAACATGAAGACACCTGACAACCTGACCTAACTTGATCTTAATCTTGTTTTCTAAATTTTATTTATTACTTTACTACTTAGTAATATCAGGTAAAATTCATAATCAATCACAATCACAAAATATAATTCACAATGGTCTAGGCAGAGAGCAGACAGGTTCAAACTTCGAGCAGATGATCCAGAGTACGTCCAGACCAGGTCCAGCTTAGTCAGTCTATAATCGTTTATTTATATCGATTTAAATCTGTAGCTAACTTCAGTGCTATCAATAATGAAATTAACATTACGTTACCAAAGCATAACCGAAAGCTTAGGCCGAAGCAGGCCAAAGTATAGTAAAAAAGTATATATCCAGAAGCGTGAATGCGTTTCCTTATTTGGCAATGAACGAAGCCTACTTATTAATATTTAAAAGGTTTTAAGAGTTTACGATTTTTTATTTTTCTTGGTAAGAATAATTTCTATACATTTTTTCTCACATTTTCAATTTATTGCTTTCATAAGTTTATCCAACGTTTTAATGTTAAAGTAAAGTAGCAGAAAGCTCTATTATTTAAAATTATGTGTAATTAAGTTATAACAATGTTTTATAACTATTTTTATCATTATTATGAAATTAGTTCTAAATGGTTAATTTATATTTTGTTATATTTATACTTTTGATGATTAACAACATTTAACTTTTTTTTTCAAGTGAATTTTAGCATCTCAAAATGGATCAATTCATCCAACAAAAAGTTGTAGAGATAGCTGCACAGGTAGAAGAACAACTAGATTCTGAAATTGAAAAATTAGATAATTTAAATTTGGATGATATCGAACAATTACGTGAAAAGCGATTGAATGAATTAAAAAAGATGCAGCAACTAAAACGACTGTGGATTTTACGGGTGAATATATCAATTTGAAATGATTATTAATTATTAATCTTTAAATAAAAAAATATGTTTAATTGTTTCTTGTAGGGTCATGGAGAGTATTCAGAATTAAGTGAAGAAAAGGAATTTTTTGATGTTTGTAAGAAATCTGATAAAGTTGTATGTCATTTTTACAAGGATGGAACTGAACGATGTAAAATTGTAGACATGCATCTTAAAATACTTTGCAAGAAGCATATTGAAACACGCTTTATTAAACTGAATGTAGAAAAATGTCCATTTTTAACAGGTATTTTATAATATAAAAAAATTATATAATATTTAAATATTTATTTAATATCTATAATTATAATTAATTGCAAATATTTTTAATATTTAGTGCGATTGGGAATTAAAATTATTCCTACAATAGCTTTAGTTGTGGACAGCAAAACAAAAGATTATATAGTAGGATTCACAGATTTAGGTAATTGTGATGATTATTCAACAGAAATATTAGAATGGAGAATTGCACAAGCTGCCGCTATTAATTATCATGGTGATTTAATGCATCCACCTGACAAACTAAAAATGCACAAGCAGACTGTACAAAAAAAAACTATTCGTGGAAGGGATTCAGATGATGATTCAGATTAATAAAATTAATTTATGTACGTTACAAAATAATATTGTGATATTTTTCACTTTTTTATACTTAAAATTATATTTATAAAACGTAGGTAAAGAAAAAATTTCAAATTAAAAAGTTTAATTTAATAACACATTATTATTATCTTTTGCAAATACTTTTTTTATATAAATATTGTTCTTGGAATGATTTTCAGTGAATGTATACTTTTTAATAAGCTCTTGATTTCTTGGGACATCCAACTAGTAAGGAGTCACTAGAATTAAGAAATGAACTTTTTATTATTTATTAATTTCAAAAATAATTTATAAAGAAAACTACATATTATATGTTAATGAAAAATATAAAAAATATTTCATTAAGTTCCAAAATAAGACTAGCATATAATAACATTTTTAAAAAAGTTAAATAATAATGCATACTGCACTGTTAAACATGAAACTGTTATCTTTATTTTCCTGTTTTCTTAGATTTTTATCTCTTTCATCCCATATAGTAAGTCCATCACAAGCACAGATCTTTTTTGTATTTTGAAATATTCCAGATGATCTAGCTATTATACCGCATGCCAATCTGTCAATATTAAAAGATATATTAAATATATATTGAAAGTAATATAACAAGTGCTTATTTTATTTCGCATAAGCTGTCTTAAGCATTTAGACATTAAACTGTGTTCATGTTATTTATTAAATTACTTGTATTTTTGTATATTATTATAATAAAATTCTTCTAAATATTCAAGCCTATCTTGTATCACCAATTTTTTTAAAAATATTTTTAGTAATAAATAATTAAATTTATTATTGTTATATAATTATATTAAATTTTATCCTAAAAAAATTGTTACTTAAAATTAATATCATTCATATAGGTGAAATTTTATAAGCTAATTTGAATATAATATTCGCACTTATATGATGGAGCTTTACAGTTTATTACAATAAAAAAAATATTTTAAACGAAGGGGTACAGAGCCACTAGCAGCATAGACTACACTCCGCAGACTTCGTAGTTAAAAATATGCGTAAAAGAGGATACGATATTACCATCTTATACATTCACACCTAGAGATGAGTATTCATTTCTGCTTATATATAATACCTATATATAAACTATAAGAGATTCTTGAAAAAAAATAATAAACAGTATGGAGGTGTATATATATATATATATATATATATATATATATATATATATATATATATATATTCAACTTTACAAGCGAGCTCCTTCCATGCTCCTTCCTGCTCTCACTCTCTCTCTCTCTCTCTCTCTCTCTCTCTCTCTCTCTCTCTCTCTCTTTCCCTCTCTAACCATCCCTACCCTACCCTACCTTACCCTACCCTACTTTACCTTTCAGAATTCAGATCCTTGCCAGATAGAGATCAACCAGATTGTACGAGCGCGTGTGTGCACGCAGGTGTTTTTGTATATTGTATATGCAACACATGCATGCACTGGTGGTACGGTGGATAACCGAACTTCGAGTTCGAACGAGGCTCTCGAACCCATACGGATACATCCAATTCAAAAACCAGAGTGGAGCGCGCTACGGCCTACGACGTCGTGCCGATGCGCGTCAGTTCTGAATTCAGTTCGTCAGTATTCATAGAACATTGGCCTTTGTATCGTTGATACCGTGGTGCGCGATAGTGTACCGGGATCGTCAGGTCCTATACGCGCGCGAGGATGCCGTCGATTGTCTCCCAAGCACAAAATCTAACAAATAAGAGAATGAGCAGTAGCAGCAGCAGCAGTAGTGACAGTATTGTAAAGAGGGCCACCGAAAGCCAAGAGAAATGCTGCAATCCGTTTAGGATACCACGACATGATGTTTCTGCACATTTGCGCAGCGTGCCGGACTTGGTGCGGGATCGGCTTGCGCACGTGAGCTTTGGGCGGAAAATATGCACCATGTGCCGCAAGCGTGTTTACGTGATGCTCAAGGAACGCAAGCAGCTCAAGGCGCCTTCTGCGAGGCTGGAGAACAATAAAACTGATAAAAGGCGCAGTCTGCCTACGACTAACAGCGGACGTAATATCGTCGAATTGCCGGCTTTCACACGGAGGCGAACCGAGGTCGTTAGCAATGTTGCTCCTGCGTCGACAACAACAACAACAACGTCGACGATACCGGTAACAGCGGCAATCCCCTCGGCGCCGCCACCGTCCACCTTGACAGCGCCGACACCGTCGACGACCTCGACAGCAATATCGACAGTTTCGACGGCATCCACGGCCACGGTATCATCATCATCCAGGAAATCAACACCAGCGGCATCGATAACATTAGCATCGGCAAGGGTAACCGTGTCATCGGTGACCGAAGAAAAAGTCAAGCCGATACCGGAAGAAGAGATCACGGCTAGTAAGGTGGTGGAAACGTTCATGATGTCATCCACGACCTTGCAAGAAATTTCTCAAGTGGAGACATCGAGTCACCACAGCAGTTCGAGTGGAAAAAGTTCTGTTTCTAACCTAACAGGTACGTTTAATACGACGAGAATTTACCCGCGCTTTTTCTCTGCACAGTGCACACATCAATTGGGCACGATCAGTTGCATTATTTTGTATGTGAGAGCTAGGTCTTCTATAACAAACTGCAGCTCCCTCTTTTTATTCGAGTGTATCAACCCCCACACCGTGATTTCGTGAAATGCATATTATGATATAGATCTTATTCTTATGCGAAAATTGAATTTTAATATGTAATTCTGTTGTTTTACACATAATTGTTTTTAGGAATTGAAGATTCAATTTAATTAGTATTAATTAAATCCATGCTTGCAATGCTAAGATTTCAAGAGCACAGATCATTGTCCCTATTAAAGTTAGCACATTATCATTTAATACGGAACATGTTTAAATAATAAAAAAAAAAAGAATAATGTTTCTTATTAATAATATTGAAACTGGAAAATTTTTATATGTACAGTTTTATATAATTATGAATAAGTAAATTGTTTTGTTAAAAATTTAAGTTGTGCTTGAACCATATTAAGTACTTTTATGGTTAATTTTGATTGTATATTGACAAATAGTTTTGGTAGAAAATTTTTTCTTTTTTTATTATGATATATTTTATTTACTTATTTAATTATAATCTGTTTACTTTCATAAAAGTCAGCGTTGAAAAGGTCAAAAATTGAAATTGTTGAAATGTTTGTATTAAAAACATTTAATGCCTAAATACTTTAAATCAGTAGTAAAACACATTTTCTAGATTATTGTTATTGTTTATATTTTTTTATTATTTCAGTAGGGTATTCATACTTAAAAATAGATTGTTGAAACTTAAAATTTCAATTTGTATATCTTTTCTAAAGTAAAATAATAATGAATAATATTTCGTTTACATTTATTAATACTTTAATATTCCTATCTTATTTATTTATTTTCTATTTTATATATAATAAATATCAACTATAAATTCAACTTTAGTACTGAAACAAAAATTTTATTAACTTACCTTTGTCCAGTATTTCCATTAAATTTGGATAAAGGATCATCACCTTTGCCAAAATCATCAGCTTTTTCCGTAACAACCAGAGATCTACCGATTACATCGTATACTTTTAAAAGAGAATCCATTATTCTAAATGTTGCTCTCCCTGTATCATCTGCCACAATATTTCCTAAATCACCAACATGCTAATGAAATTCGTTAATTAGATTTGAAAACAAATACATTTTTATTAAAGATGCATTAATCAATAAAAACTGAATGTATACTCTTTGTGAAGGCGGATCATTCGGTCCTCCGTGTACTGTATTATTTGGATTATAATGTTCACCTACACTGTAGTCAAATAATTATTTCAAATTCAAAATGTTTTCTTAAACAATGAAGTACAAAATCTAAATTACCTTTCACAGCCTTGTGAAATATCACCACATTCATGAACGTGAAGTCCATGAAAACCAGAGCTTAATCCATCAATTGTTCCATCTATTATACATCCATCCTCTGTTTGTACAAATCTAACCACACCTGCTATTGTTTCACCATAACTGAATCCAGAATTTCCCCCTAACATTGATACAGCACTAATTCCAGACTCTAAAAATATATAAAGTAGATTGAAATCTTAATTACAAGCCATTTAATTTTAGTAAATATTTATTGAAAAACAAATATTTACCTCCATATCCTTTAAGTACAGCTTTTCTTCCAGTGCTTTCTAATATTTCTTGAATTTTTGAATGTGGTAAATTTGTTTCAACAATGACTGTATTTTGAATTAAGGATACCTCAAAATTGTGTATACCATCTACATTGGATAAAGCACTTTGTACAGAATTAACGCACTTTTCACATATCATTTGCACAGCAAATTCAATCTGCATAGATGAAAAAAATAATCTGTTTACATATGCATATACATAATTTATATTATATATGAAAAAGTATGTGAAAAATAACACTCCATAAAGTTGATCAAATTGGCTATAAAATAGTCAAATGTACAAAACAAATCTTACCTTTGTTAAAGTCATGTCTTCTCAATTATTAAATATTAAAAAATAACGAGCCGAAAAATACGACGTAGCTCTTTTTTGTAAACTACTATGCACTGTCTGTTCAGGTTATAATTAAATCTTTGATATAATATAAACATGTAGAAAGCATTCTTGTCAACCGCTTCTTTACTTTTAAATACAGTAATTGATTACCATACAAATCGAATAAGTGATCAGTTAATAAAAATCAATCAGTAAAAATTATATGAACAAAATTTATCGAAAATTTCCGCGTCATGTCTCATTATTATTTATAAAATACCACGCAAAATACTGAAGACTGAACTAATATAGAACTAACTGAACCCTGACCACGTGAGTGAGCCTCACGAGTCACCGGTTAAACAGTGGTCAGGCATTATTGTCGTAAAAATCTGATATGGCCGGACTGGATCCTGTTGGGCCCGAGTTTCGTCTCGATCCTCGAAACATTCAAAACTCCAATCAAATTCGATTTCTTGAAGCCAACGTTGCCACGTGCTTTAAAAATGAGTCAACAGTGTCAACACTGTATTATTAATCAGAATCAGAATGTGCAAGCAGAGAAAATTCTTTGGTCTTTTTTCACTGCTTTTTTCAAAGTTAAAAACAAATCCATATACATGATTATAGCTGATGTAACATTAGGTCGCGCTATAGTATATTAAATATATATTAGCTACAGTTGTACAAGGTCGCATGCCGTACCGCATACACTGCCTGGTATTGCATATTACATATAGCGGTGTAAATACACCGGCACTGTACATAAAACACGCTACTTTTAATTTTTCACAATAGTTTTTGTTAAACAATGATAAACAGAAATTGGAATCAAGTTTAAATACTACTGATTGCATAGTGTTTAATTTAAATGTCCCATTGATGTTCTGTCCCTTAATATCGTATTTCTAACTCTGAAAGAAGCTATAGCCAGACGCCGATTAAACGTTTGAATCTTTTATTATTACATTATACATAGACACAAGATCGATTTTATTTCTTCCGATACGCATAGTTATACTTATGTATACAGAATTCTAACTGTCCGCGTTCCCGCAAACTTTTATAAACATACAATTAATATAGAAATATTAATTATTTATTATAAACAGGCATTATCTCGGCAACACTGCCCTCGTTGAACAACCGAAAAACGTCCCCGTTCAGCCAGGTTCAGCTATCGTCGGCATTTATATTATTAATAAGTTGCTTAGCACGCGACCAGAGTTGCAGTGCACTTGTGTTTCGCTCTAATACAGCTGAAGCCCTCACGCACCAAACATCGTTCGACCTTTCTAATACCATGAAGTTCAGTTTCTTCTCTTTTGCACGTTCTATCAAAGCGTGATCAAAGCTAATAAGGGAGTCGCTTTACAAATTAACACGTGAATATTCGTAAATAAAATTGATTTGCTCGAGTACGTTCATGGAGGAAGCGGCCAGTATTAATAATAGTGAAAAGTAGGCAGCTATAAACGGCGAAGCGTGCGATTTTTCTTAATATGTCGCCTCGTAAATTGTTACTTTTAATAACATTGTTATTTTATCGAAACAGTTTGCTCCCAAATGTAAATTTGACATGGTAATCAACGACTCCTACATGATATTATTGAATAAAGCCCTTAAAAATGACTTGTTTTCCATGAAATTGGATTATTTGGGTAGAAATTTTTTTCTCTTGTTTAAATTAAAATTTAAAAGATTTTTGCCTTTACTTAATTTAATAACTAATTGAAATTATTCAATTTTACAGATAACTCAAACACAATGGCAAGGCGTAGCAAATCTCAGTTGCAGTCAGCACCTAACTCGGCTTTAACTAAACAGGTTTGCTGCTTTTGTGGAACGACTGAAGATAATGAATTGGAGTTTGGAAAATTTTATGAACATAGTGGCATTGTTACCCATTATTATTGTTTGGTAAGTTTTTTTTGTTTTTTGTTTTTTGTTTTGTTTTTATATAAATATAATTTAAGATTTGAAATTCAATAACATTTCAGTTTTTATACATAATTGAACACATTTATGTACAGGAAATTAATTTATAGTAAACTAATTTTTAAAAAGTTTTTTCTTAATAATGAGATTTAATTTTATATAATTTGATCTAGTACTGAATCATTTCACTGAAATCCATTTTCTTAATACATATTCATATATCAAAAGCTTATAAAATATTGTTAAAGTGCTTGTGTTTAATTTACGGGAAAAAACTAATTAAAAATTTCTATATAGACATTTTCTAAGTGCTTGCTGAAAACGTACGTAAATTTCTTTTATTTCAATAACAGTAGAATCTAAGGATTGATTATACTATATTTTCCTGAAATTAATTTTCAATACATTTTTTTTATTCCTTATTTTAGTATATATTTTCATTTAATACTTAATTGAAATTGTTTGAAATTTTGAGTTTCATAATATTTTCAGAAGAATTTTTTACAAGGTCAATTTAATTTTTAATTTTTCTATTAGTTATTGAATACCTACACCAAGAGAATTATAATAATCATTGAGAATAAAATTATGAGCTTTATTAATAAGGATATTTAACATTATCCCAGTGTCAACTTATGTTTTCAAGACATTTAACCTCTCCTGATATATTGATATTCTCCAACAGTGTAAATGATTCTGTATGAATTCTGTCTAAATTCTTTAAATATATATTATTTGAAAGTCTTGATAGTTGATGTTTAAGCAATTCTAATGAAAGGAATTTTCTTAGTATTTGCTTCGACAAAAGTTAAAACTATATAGTTTGTATATTGAAAACTATTTTTTAATTATTAAATTATAAAATTAAATTGATAATTTTGTATTAAATTAAAAAATCTATTTTGTAAAACATAAAACAGTATTTTACAAGAACTTGTATAATTTGATCATTTTCATTTTAACTGAATTTATAAATTTTGCTTACATAAATACTTATTTTTACTTTTTATTTTGTTTTTCATTTCAGCTTTTATCTTCAAATATGGAACAGAAAGGAAATGATGATGAAGGAATCTTAGGATTTTTAGCAGACGATATACACAGAGAAATAAAAAGAGGAAAAAGACTTGTAAATATTTTCTATAATTATTTATTTATGTATTTAATATTTTTTAAGAACTATAGATAGTCCTTTTACTGAGATATATACATTTATCGATTTCAATTTCCAATATCGAAAAATCTGATAGACACTCTTTTGTAATATGCCTCTGAAAAATCAGGATAATGGGAATTGAACTCAGATAATTGTACAGCCTCAACTCAGCAAGTAAAGTCTGGTGTTTAACGATACTAATCAAATCTACGCTTTTACCGCCTAACTAAACAACTGCTCTTATAATTGTTATGTTTTTATTCAAATTTTATATAAATTTATTTTTTCAGGTTTGCTCGTACTGTAGAAAAAATGGTGCAACTTTAGGATGCTGTAATATAAAATGTAAACGTATTTTTCATTTTCCCTGTGGTTTAAAGGCTGGGTCTTTACACCAGTTTTTTGGAGAATTTAGGTATAACATAAAGTACATTCATAAATTACTTAAAAATTTTTATTTAATTTTAAATCATAATAAATAATAAATTATTCATTTTGTATAGGTCTTATTGTATAAATCATAGACCTCGACAAAAAATTGAGGAAAGAGTTAAAAAGGAAGTTGAATATATGTCAAACATATTGTGCTACATTTGCTATGAAGATGTTCAGCCATTAGATAGTAACGGTACACTTTGGGCACCTTGCTGTCAAAAGAATGCTTGGTTTCATCGTAGATGTGTTCAAGTTGGTTTTTTATTATATAATTGAATATATTTTTAAATTGTATTGCTTTATTTACAAATTTTAACATTTTTTTTTTAATTTTATTTGTTACATAGCAACTTGCCATGAGTGCTGGGTATTTTTTTAAATGTCCACTGTGCAACAATAAGAGAGAATTTCAAACTGCTATGCTAGAATATGGTATTTATATTCCAAGACAGTGAGTAATAACATAAATCATATTGTATTTCAATTTAAAAATAATGAAATGTTAAAATGTATTAACTTTTAACTAATACTTTTTGTTTAATTTAAGTTTTTTATGCAAGTATTATTTTAGACTAACAAATTCTCAATTAAAGATAAACATAATTCTTTAATTGTTTTATTCATTATAAAGTTTTATTTCTTTTTCTTTTACATTATTTTAATTTAATTCATATCAATTTAATAGCTCGCAATTGATTTTCACATAATTTTTACATAAATTTTAAACTAACAAATGTTTTTAATAGTCTTACAGTAATAACTACAATTTTAATTTTCATATACATTTTGTATCCACCCATCAATGCATTAAACGGTTTTTCTTTAATAGGGATGCATCCTGGGAACTTGTGCCAAATGCTTTTGAAGAATTGCTA
Source organism: Sycobia sp. Sy_11 (assembly GCA_018907035.1). NCBI lineage: Eukaryota > Metazoa > Arthropoda > Insecta > Hymenoptera > Epichrysomallidae > Sycobia > Sycobia sp. Sy_11. The sequence continues at coordinate 188,704 of JACCIC010000058.1, read as the reverse complement.
TATAGACATGATCGTTGTGATGTTAAGTCATGTTTATGTCCTAAAGGCAGAACTTATACAAGCAGTAAAGCGTAAGTAATTTTTTAATATATATATATATATATATATATATATATATATATAATTTTTAATGACTGTACTTTAATTTATATAATTATTAATGTAGATGTGCTGCACGCGCGTTCGTGCGTGTATATTTTTATCTTAATTTTGATCTTATTTTTCTCTGTGATATAATTTATTGAAAAATTAGATGACTGAAATAAAAGGGCTGTCATTTACCAATGAAACAAAAATACTTTCATTCAATAATAACTTATAATTAGGAATTAAATTTACAGTTTATTACTTAAGGTGATTTGAGTATAGCTCAAATAACAGAAATTGATATGAAACCAGTCTTAAATGTTTTATAAAACAAAATTATAGATTATGAAGAAAAAAGCAGCCAATGTTCATAAGCAGTAATTATTCTTAAGTAAAAAAGAATATATTAAGTTATGACTTAAAAAAAATATCTAATGTTACAAATGAAATACTTGAAGTTTTTGTAGCCTGTTGAAGAGTCATTCACTCACCATTGTAAAAAATAAACTTGTTCTATAACAAGAACAATACCAATAATAATTGTATTGAAATTTTCATAGTTACAAATATACAAATGATTGCTACTTTTTTATTATCACATAATAAAAATTTATATGAATATTGGTATAAACACTTATAAATATATCCTCTGCTAAAGAAATGTTTATTATTTTTTTTATTTTACAATTGTATAAAAGAATTTTGTCACTAATTTTTATGAGGATATAAAATATCTATTTCTTTGATTTTTTAAGAATTATTATATATACATCAAAAAATACCTCAAAAACTAAAAAATTTATTATTATTCATATTATGTTAACTATATTAGTATTTTTTTTTAATGTTTGTTGAATATTTTGTGAAAAAATCTATACATGAAAAACATTAAATAGAGAAAGCTTCCTTAAAGCAGATTTATATTGTGTTCAGAATAAAAGAAGCTTTTACATAAAATCAAACGATATTTATAATATATTATCATGAGTTTTTTATTTCTTAAAAATACGGAAACATACTTGTTCCATTTTCTCAATGAAATAAATATATACTTTCTGAATTAGTTTTAAATTAATTATAAAATCAGATTCGTTTTGATTATTATTTAAATATTCTATTTAAAGTAGATTTTGTTAGTTTACATTTTGTTATTTATTCATATATCATTTGTTTTGTATACTTTTATCATTTGATTTCTTATTGTAAGAATTGTTGATTATGTATCTGCTAATATTTATAAATTTCTCATCACATAAATGTAGATTATATTATTTATAAATTTACAGAAAATGGGAGTTGGTCTTATGTCGATTATGTGGATCACAAGGAACTCACTTATTTTGCAGTAGACTAAAATGGGCAGATCCTGTATGGGAATGTCAAGAATGTATTGCTATTACAAGTCAGTATTATTTATATATATATAAAAAATATAATTTACTATATGGAAATCAACACCTTTGTAAAAAAAAATTTCTATGTATTTTTTTCCTTTCAGATAAAAGTACAGAAAATCTAACGACTGACAATTCAACATCAAACTCAAATGAAATTACTAGACAGTATGTAGTCAATAGATAATCAATAATTTATAAATCTTTTTTTAAAAAAAATCGTTTTTTTTTAGTCAAAGGGAAGAAAATATGGGTAGCATGATACATACAGAATTTCAAGAAGATAGTGATTCAGATATTTCAGTTGGTAATGAATCCTTACCAGTAGAGAGTAGTAATAGTTCAACTTCTTTACCTCAGTTAAAACTAAGGCCTGGACCACGATCGTTTAAATTGCAGCAGGTGCAAAAATTAAAAAGGTAAGTCTTTTTGTTATAAAAATATTTTAAAAATAAATTTATAGATAAATGTGTGTTTAATTTGTATACATTAAACAATAAAAATATTCTTATTCATACTTTCGTTTACAAACAATCTTTTTAGAAGTATAAACTGTTTTATTTGATTTTACTACAATTGAATTATATAAAATTGAACTTCTCGTTTTGACCTCCACAATTAAGTGAAGACTTGCTATACATTTGGTGAAACAGAATGAAGTAAATGTTAACTGTTAATAAAAGAAATCCATAGTAGGAATAGTTTTGGAGATCAGGTCATTATATTCTCAAATGCAAAATGAATGAAAAATACCAGAAATATTATATATAATATAAGATAATATAGTATAATTAAAATATAATTAACAACAGGTAGAAAACAAAATAAGTGATCAACTTGGACAAATCCCTTTTTAAGATGCTTGTTATATAATTTAAAATGTTGACTAAGTCTAAAATGAGGAGTATGATCAAATTGATGATTTCATTGGTAATATTTTTAACATGCTTTAGGGCTTCATTAATTTTTACTATTTCTAGAATATATAATACTTTACTTCTAGAAATAGTATATAGTAACGTGATATTGTTAGTATTTATTTTATCATTAGAATTAACATAGTTTATTAATAAAATATAATATAAATTTCAATGTATTTATACTATATTTAATTAATTTTGATTGTTTATCTGTACATTGATCCATATGGTACACATTACTTTGTAATACTATCATCTTGTACTTACATTTAATGTCATTTTATTTCAATCTGTACTTTGAGAATAACTATTGGTAGCCAATAGTTAACGCCATAATAACTGTTGGTTTCAGAAATATAACTCCATGAAACTATTCAAGTGTTTTGAAGTGCGATATTAGTTAATGATATGGGTTTATGGTCTATGAATAAAATGCATGCAATTTCTGTTTAGATTTATATTTCAAATTACATGCATTTATATATAATATTACTGCAAATGTCTAATTATTATTAAATGAATTTGTTATATAAAAATAATTCATAAATTAAATATAAAAAATATAACAAAAATATTTTTAGTGTTGAATCTATTAAGGAACATACAAATTCAAGTGATAGCTCCAGTAATTTCACTGATATAGTCAATGAGAAGAATCAAAGTTCCAGCAACTCTGCAGCTTGTACAAAAATATCTGGAGATGTCATCTGTTTGGATAGTGATGATGAAGCTGTTGAGGTACATTCATACAGAAATAAATACATATATAATTTTACGAGTGTTATCAGTATAAATATAAATGTTATTTATGTATTTTATTTATTTCTTATTATGTGGACTTCCTTTTATTGAAACTACCGTATATATAACGAATTCAATTCTGCCACCGAAAATTTCAGTAAATATTGTTTATAAAATACTTTCGAAAAATTCAATATGGCAAGAATCGAACTCAGATTTGCTCAGTCAAACAGCCTCGACTTGGCAAGAAAAGTTCGACGTTTAAAATAGTAAATAAATCATTGCCTTTACAACCTAAGCAAATGATTGCCTGTTAAGATGTTAAATTTAATTTAAAACATTTTAAAATAAAGTTTTGTTGAATAATTACTTAATTCTTTACATAATTATATAAAAAGTGATATAAATTAGAATTAAATTTTAAAATATATTCTTGCTTCTTTTATTATTTTATATATTATTTATAGCTATTTAGAAAAAAAGAATATATTTATTTCCAATTTTCTCTGTATTTTTGTTTTGTGATGTCTGTTTAAATCATTTAATCTTTTATAGATTCTCTGTGAAAGTGTTATGAAAAGAGCTATTAAAAATAGTGCAGTTGCACGATTAAAGAATATTCAAGAAGCTAGTTGCAGTAAATCACCGAAACTATTGGATTTAATTTTGAAAAATGCCTCTGACGAATCTGAGGAGTCTCCATTTAATATAATTATAAGTAACGTTACGTCTGTACCTCCAGAATTTTTTGCCAGTGTACCAGAAACGCCTGAAGAAACTGAAATCACTTCCGAGCCATTGTCAGAGTCACTTCGAACACTGTCTGCAACGAATAATCTCAAAAGAAATTATCCATATGAAGAGGAACACTATCAATCTCTTATCGAAGCAGCAAAACGTGCGCGGTTTGAGGATTCGAATTATCAAGTGAATGATGCAGGACTCACAAGTGTTTCTGGACTTGATGGGAGCAGTAGTATGAAGATCGCAGCGGTCAAGACTATACATGCAATGTTTTCGGATAAAGAGCAAAGCTCCAATAAAACTGCTACATCTATTTTAAAAGGATTCACCAGCGAGACTTCCCCCCTTGAAAATGTAAGCACATTTCTTTACTTCTTGAAAAACGACAATTCTGTTGTACGATTTGCTTATTAAAAGTACGATAGGAATATGCGAGAAAAATTAGTAATGGAAAATTGCAAAACAAGATTCACTTTTCATCTTATCTCTTGAACACGAAAGACATCTTCCTAACGTGTAAAATGTGATATAATGTGTAATTTAAGTAGAATAAATCAATTTTGTAAAATCATGTACATATATACATATGCTCGGTGCCAAAATATATACATCTTAATTTCGTCAAATCTTGGTTTATGGACGTTGAATAAATTCGATTTACTGGAGTAATGTGCGGGGAAAGCATATTAATGTGTGTACAGTGTCCCCGTACTTTCTCTCTAGTCATACTCTTGGGGTTCTAACAGTGTCACGGGAATGCAGGCACCTGCTCTACCGTTGTTGACACCAGACGATCCCAGGAGCAAAGCAACTCTATCTTCAGAACTACAGCAACATCAATGGGATCAAATCACATATCCATCATTGAATCAACTTCTCCTGCAGTCACCACCAGTGCTGGAAACAGTTCCAAAATCGGAATGTAAGTTCCTTTATAATATCTGACGAAATATTCTTGTTAGGGTTTATCGATAAACTACGCAGCCTGATTTTATGCATTTTTAAACCCTGTGCCCCTCATGTAGTTCATCCTACTATTTTTCCAGAATACCTCGCGTCCTATGAAGCTCGTAGTGTGCCTTTATAAGAAATGTGATTAATTTTTTATTGAAAATAAATTTTTATTTATTTATTAATATAAGCTTTCGAATTAAATAAAGCAGGAAAACTTGCTAGGTGTATAAATCATTTAGCAAGCTAAATTTATCTTGATCTTTAACATTTTAAATTTAAATTCATAATTCATATAACAAGAATGAACTGTCATGTGATAAAATGTTGTAATTAAGAACAACAATGTTCCAACTATTTATTTAAATATATAATTCTTTTTGAGGATTTAAAATATAAATAATTATTTTTTTTATTATAAAATTTGTTAAGAAAATATTATTTGTATCTTGAATTACAGAAGAGTAACATTAAGAAAATTTGTTCTAAAAGTGCAAAGTAGGTTGAAACTTTTTTTATATAATATAACTTTTATTATAATATAACATAATACTTTAATTTTAGACAGTATGTTAGAGATTTAACAAAAAAAAAAATAAATAAACATGTTCTACACCATAAAATAATTTTACATGTATTCTATTTTTATTGTCGATATACATACAGTAGGATCTGTAGTATTACTTTATCATGTAATAAAAATCATAAGATAGTTTTATTCTTGTGCTAATTTTATAGATATTGACGTATGCTTTAAAGTATTAAGAACATATAATACTTAAAGTAAAAAAGATACAGATTCATCAGTCATAGATCCCTCTCTACATCTGTAGCTCATTGTTGACTATAAGTGGACCAATCGTAAACAGGCTATGTAGTTTATGGGTAGCCTATTATATAATTTTTGTTTCGAAAACAATTGTGGACAAAATAAATTTATTATTATTGCTTTATTAAAAATATTATAATTTTTATAGTTTTAGTTGAATTTATGTATAAAATGATATCGATTATCATATATTTTAAGTAATTGACTATTTGTATAGTAATTTACAATATTTAATATTATTTATATCATTACAGATAATAAAAAAGTAAAGTAAAAAATTAAATAATTAGCATTTCATATAATAATAAATAATCAATCTTTAATATATGATAGATGAAATTCAAGAAGGTAGTGTTTTGTATCCAAATTGGCAATGTAAAACTTGACATTTTTAATTTTTAGTTTTCTTTTCATTATTAAGTTTGTTAATTAAATTTTCAGTGTTATTGCTTTGTTATTATTATTATATACTTACAAAGTAAACTTTGCGAAATGTATTAATAAATGTAGGTATTGTTCACGTTTGGATTCGAATTTTAAACAAGTAAATTATGTTAATAAATTAAATAATATAGGTATTAATGTTACCAATTTCATATTAAAGTTTTTTTAATATTTGCATGATCAGAAAGTATAAGTCCTCAGTTTATCTTAGCATGTTTTCAAATCATTTTAATAAACAATTTTTATTTAAACATTTTATTGCTTTTTCTGTCCTTTTTGGAAATGTGAGTATTGATAATACAAGTTTCTATTTTAAACACTGTAAATAACAAAAATATAAATTTTATTTAACATTTCCAGTTGTACCGTTCTCAAAAGTAGTCCAACTCCCTATTGCAGCAGCAGCAGCAGCGGTAGCGACAGCTCCAAGTCAGGAAATTCCTGTGGTTATCGAACTGGATTGATTCCAGATTATATATATCTTAGTGATTTAAAGTTCAAGATTTGTGGAAACAATTTGGAAGTAAGAGGATTTACGAATTATAAATAGAATTTAAAATATTAAATATTTTAAATTAACTTGTGAACAATTTTGAATATTTTCAGTTAACGTATGGTGCATGCAAGATTCAGATGAAAATGAATGATATGCCAAATTCCCAAATGTTGGAAAGTACGGGCAATATCACGTCAACTTCAGTGTCCTCATACACAGGTTCGAATCAGATTTTTTCGAGCGACAAGAGTAGCAAATCGTTTCAGTTGCGTTCAGAAGACTCAGATGAATCTAACAGAAATTCTAAATCATTGAGAGGTAGAAGCTTGAAACATTTCGTTTATGAAGATGACAATACATTATTGGAGTATCCAACTTCTGCTAGTGACTCGCATAATAATATCAAAATGTTGAAAAAACCGTCGTCAACATTTGATAAAAATAGTCCAATAATCGATCGAAGCGACCTGAAGGAAAATTGGGATCCAGAAGTGTCGAGTTCAAGCAACAATACATTTGAAACTTCAAATAATAATAACACTGTTAACTCGTTGGATCTAAGAGATATGGATGTTTATTCTCACGAGAAATTTAATAAAAATGATGATAGTACATTTTTGCATTTACATAGTGAAAATCCTACTCAGTGTTTTGTTCGACGAAGTAACAGAATCGTTCGTTACTTTCGGTCTGTGCAGGAAACAAATGTGAAGTTAAATGGAAATTTAAGTGGTGACTTTATGGACTATAAAATGAACAATTCAATCTCGTCATCTTGTGAAAAATCTAATCAGATGACAATGAGTAGTAAGTCTGTTAGAAGTTCCCATTCTCCTAAAAATCTTTACAGCACAAAACTCATAGAAGAGGATAAACATTTAGAAAATGTTAATATAAACAATGTCAGATTTCCGCTTACTCATAAAATCAATGGCACACGTGGTAATAATGAATTTGACGCAAACATAGATTTTAAAGTCAGTATAGATTTACAAAAAATAGAAAACCTCATAAACGCCAAACCAGATTTATTTTTTAAAACTAAAAATAATGGCGTTAGGAGGCTGCGTGTTTATAGAGTGGATGAAAAGTTGAGAGTTAAACTTAATTCAGGAGAAGAAAAATTTCTCACAAAATCTCAAAGCTTTGATTGTCTTCTGGATCTTACGAAGGATGATGTATCATGTTTAGGAAGTATGAGTAAAAGTTTAGATAATTTGTCACGCTTTAATACTAATGATTTAAAATCACAAAGTGATATACAAGACTGCACAGAAAGAATAATTAGACGAAGCCAGCGTAGAAAAACCAAACAATTTGAAAAACATGAATGTGTTAGGTAATTCTAACTTATTCATAGACACATTATTATTGTAAATGTTTTTATTATTAAGAACTAGGTATTTGATACAGATGCATCAAAGCTTTGAGCATACAATCCAGATACAGTGCAATTTTTTCCAGACCTTTCAATTATGAATGACTCATGAATTTATTTTCACATGTGCTCTTAAAATAAATAGCTGATGGTTGCGATGACTACCTTGCTTTTTAAAACTGAATATCTTTTTATATTCAGTTCATGTGATAAATTTGTTATCTGTAATGTTTATTTTGTCAAAAAATCTTTTTTTTCCAACCACAAAAAAGTGGCTAATATTAAGTAGGTAGCATCAAACAATTATGTTAAAATTTTAGTATGAATTGTAAGCAATTGTAATAAATTGATTATTATAAAAAAATGTATTGTTTAAATTGAGCTAATCCTAATTTTGTAAACATATATGCTTAAACTACTTAATAATTATTTAATAGGGTATCAAAAATAACATACATTTTATTTAAAAAATTGCTTCATTATAGACTTTGGCATGAAGTGTTTTAAATGTTTTGCCATTCACATACTTACGATATCATATTTTAAAATAAAAATATAACAACCTTATTACAATAGCAATGTACAAAAAAACTGTATATATATTTCATTTACATTTAACTATATCGTTAAAAAGAAATAATATAGTGTACAAATTACTTTTGCAGTATAATGTACATAAATTATGTATTAGCTAAAATAATGTATTATAATTACAAAATAATTAAAATTAGATAAATCAGCATGAAATATTATGTTATAAAGTATTAAACTTTATATTTGATAAAGAATTGTTAATATTTTTCTTGTAAGAATATCTCAATAATTAAATTGATTCTTAATTATTTCACAAATAAGTGATTAAATAAAAATTTTAAGCAACTACTTATTTTTCATCTTTACATTTTTACATAAATTCTATACCTAATTACACATTTAATTTATTCTTTTTGCAATATGTACAAGATTAAATTTTGTACTAATAGATTTAATGTATGAATTATACATTTGACTTATATGTAATAAGTTTTTCCTAAATGGTGAGCTTAAAAGCCAAGATAATTATTGGCAAAAGTTCTGTAAATAGATATAAACACCTTATTATCACTTAGAAAATAATAGAACATTTCCTTTACATAGGTTTCCAAGCAACAGTGCACATTTTGTTATTAAGTTCTTGTAATATAAGTGAACAGGTAAGTTGCTTTTCTGGTGCTAAACTACTTACACCTTCCATTTCATCATCATCATCACCCGCTCCACTGCTACTTCCTCCTTTTCCTTTTCCTTTTCCTTTTCTCTTTTTTTTCTTATTTAACTGACGACAGTCACTATCAGATCCTGTTTCTGCTGCTCTTCGTAACTATTAAAATTATAAATATATTTTAACATATTTAAATACAAAAACTTATATTCTTTATTTAATCAAATTAATTCATTAGTTAGATGAATGTAAATCAATTATTTTATAAATTCATCTAATTAATTATGTAAAAAAATAGAACAATATAATAAAAATTCAAATGAATAATTTAAATATATACTGTATCTATAAACGATTTAATATGTAATTTTTAGTAAAAATAATCCAGAAATTTATAGTTAATTTGAATAAATTATTTTGACGATTTAGCTATTTCGTAAATATAATTTATTAAAAAATAAAGTTATAAAAAAAGTAAATAGAATAAAATTGAAAGAAGGTTAATAACACCTTAGCACTTTTCCGAGTTTGCTTATCATATTCTAATGAATCATAATAATTAGGTTTTTCTCGTTTTATTCGATTTGTTCTTCTAGTTTTCATTGCACCTCCTTCAGGACTAGGAGGACTCTTGATAGAATTTCTACGAGCATTGAAAAAAGAGTGCCCACAAGGACAAGCTTTGCAAGCTACAGGTACCTATAATTTTAAATTATAAGCATATATAAATGTAAACTATAAGTAATTTATAAATATTAATTAAGTAAATATATTTAGATATAGAGAAATAAGATGTAAGCACTGTCTCCAAAATGTAAGTATATATTTGAGGTTAGTATAGTGTTATTACAAGTTATAACGAAAAAATGTTTTTACCTGTTGTTCGCATTTTGGACATCCTTTACTAATCGTTTTTGTCTTGGCCATTCTAAATAAAGAAATAAGTAAATTATTACAGAAATAATTAGTATTGTTATTTTTGGCCAATCACCCCAAAAAATTATATTATTTTGTGCATATTTATTGATATTTTACGTCAAAATGTGAGATAAGTTTAGACATTGATATGTATAAACTATAAATTAATAACCACACCAATAAGTTAGGTCTTATATATGCATGAATTCACAGACACACACGCGCACGCGCATATGTATATATATATATATATATATATATATATATATATATATATATATATATATATATGTATATATATCGTTACTACCTACAAGAAATTAGAATATTAAAATATCAAATAATAGAGTGGGAGGAAGAGGAAGGTGTTTATGTGTATGTGATGAGAGGGCAAAGCTGCGTGAGAGAGATAAGGAGAGTGAATAAGAAAAAAAATGCAAAAATATTCGTATAGATATCTTAATTTAGAACAATAGAAATTCTAAAAATGTAATTTACCTAAAAAATTACAGAAGATCGCGAAGTCAAAATGGAGCTTCTATTGCAGGTTCTAATTGCTTCTATTTTGTCTCATAATTGAAATTAGACTTTTGATATTGTGAAGCGTAATGTCCAGCTTCCCGGCGTCCGTTTATGCCACTAATTCTTTATTATAGCCTGCAGGCTCTGTAGCTGCACGCGTACTATTACTATATGTCTATATGTTATGCATAATATTCATAATGCATCAGTCATATAGTGTAGAATGCAGCTGCACATGCAATGCTGTTACAGGAGGCCTATCTGACGTCTATATTTAATAACTTTGTAACTGTCTGTAACTTGCAACTGACAATTTGACCAAGCTGGTTTGACGCTGGTCTGACTACCAAACCAAAGGTAGAAACCAAAGTACTCAAAACTTTATTTATATATATATATATATATATATATATATATATATATATATATATATATATATAAGTATTATTACCTGCTAAGACCTGCTAAGACTCAAGGGTGCTATATAAGAATGAGTTTACTAATCAGATATACCAGGTATTATTTGATAATAATATAATCAGATATAATGTACAGTTATAGCCCGCCCTTTTACATTTTTGCCGAATTATCGGACGCATCAGCAGGTATTATGTTGTGATGGCTATGCGAGGTATATCGTGGTTATAGTTATAGCACTGGACAGCGATTAAGGGGAATTTTTGATTTGAAAATTCATTGTCCATAAAAAGCTTCTGAAGAGATTTAATTAATGCTATAAAATTCAGAAAAATGAATAAAATTTTTAGCAGTAATTGTTATGCATATATACTATTAGCTGATGTTGAAATTAATATTTAAAAACATTTATAAGAAACATTTATAACAAATTTATAAGTATTTAATAGACATATTAATACTAATACATAATTCACGAAATAAAAAAATTATAAATATATGAAATAAATATATTTTTAAATTGAAAAAAAAATATAAATAACTAATAACGTTATACTTAATTATATAATTAATATTTCATGTTCGGAAATTGTATATTTATATTATTATGAAATAAATATGTGTACATACGTACACACACGAGCACGCGCACACACACATAATAAGTTAAATTTTATAATTTACAAGCAGGTATAAGTCATTTATTTACAGTATACTTTGTTTCAAGTAATAAAGTCACTGTGAATAAATAGACTCTATATTAAAAGTGTAATTAAAAAATAGTAAAATAAGTACATTTACAAAAAACGAACAATTTCTATAAATCTATAAAACATAATATCAAGTGCTATGCTATAAGAACTGTTTAATAGAGGTTGTAAACAGAAAGCATAAGTATAATGCAGCATATTCAGCATATCGAACTAAAGTAATTATATATATATATATATATATATATATATATATATATATATATATATATATATATGTATATATATACATACTGATAATACTCTATGATAACGATCCTTTGATTCGAGGTGCGCAACTGTACAAGTGCTAGCTTATACACAAAAACAATCAAGAGTGTGTTTTTGGTTTTCTCTATCTATTATTCCAACTTGGTAGATGTGAATAGTAATAAAATAAAGTAGCAGAAATAAGCAAAGGAAGCAAACAATGAAGATACTGTAGTCAACGGGAAGATCAGTGTAATCCACGGTCGGATCAGGCAAAATTAACCTCAATCCTCAACTCAATTGTTCTATATCTCAAGCTAGGAACTTACGTTTTCGAATAAATTTTTAATGCGCCAATAATACTGAAATTTGATATTTTAATTAAAAAAACTTCAAAGGTAAGTACATTATCTATAAGAAAAAGAATACAATTTAAGTACTGTATATCGCATAAGTCGATACCATTGGCAAATAGTTTGACATATAAGCTGTATTTATATGGTTCACGCCTCACACATATGCTTGCATCATCTGATAAAATTAAAGGTTCAAATATTTTTAAATGCCTTAATCAATCTCATAAATTTTATATTCTGAATGATTTTTAGATGTCTGTCACTATTCAACAAATTATTGAAGATGCTCGAAATTTAGTAACAAATTTATCGGCGCAAGGAACCACGGCCAGTAAATTAGCGTTGGAAATACGGTGCGTCAACAGTCAGATAGAAAGTAGGAAACAGGTATCTGCACAATTATAAATGTTCATATTTTTAAACATTTCATGGAATTATTAATTAACTTGTATTCATAATTGATCTTTATAAGTATTATTTATCTGATTCCATTATACATCTAATGACGATGAATAGTTTAGGTAATATTAAAAAGCAATTGTACGACTTCAATTAATTGAAATACTTATTATTTATTGTTTTTAATTTAGTTAGATAATTTATATAACATTGATATAGTTTTAGAATAATATATATTGATAGTCCATAAATGTATTAGTCCACCTATATCAGATTTATACACAAATACTTTCCCTTGAATTCTGTACTTGCAGATTTATTATTTCGACATATAGATTTAATAAATATTCTATTTCATAATGTTTTTTATTTTTAGACATTTAAATATTAAAAAGTAGTATTATATATATTTTTAATAAAAGTAATATTAATTAAATTTATTAAACTGTTGTTAAAATTTGATCTGCTGATTCTTTCTTAAATATTCATTATGGCATTAATATTTTTTTGAAAAAGCATAGAATGTTAAAATTTCATTTTAATAAATTTATTTTTAATTGAATTAATAACTATTTGTATCAATTTTACAATAATTATTGTATAAAGACTGTATGATTTTATACAATAATTATTATATAAGTACAGTAAGTATAAAATAAGTGCAGTATTGTATAAAGACTGTAAGAACAATAAAAATAGTTATTAATTTAATTCGACATAAGTATAATTTATATTTTTTATTGCGTTTAACTTTTTAATTTTATGTTAATTATTATTAATTATAAATGTTTGTCATTATTTTAGTATCAAGAAGATATCAAAACTCTAAATGAATACTATAATCAAAATCATCAAGAGATTATCAGTGAATTTACAGCAGGAAATAATGGATATATTAAGGAACTAGTTAATGAAAATAAAGATCTGCGTATAGCATTAGAAGATTATCAATTTGCTTTGGACCAGATTATGTCAAAATATAGACAACAAACTGCTTATTTCTTAAAAGAAACGAAAACAAATTTGTCAAATTTATCAAGTAATAAATGCTGTCCAAATCATGAACAATGTAAATACATAAATGTAAATATTAATTTTATAAATCATTCATACATTATTCTAAATGATTCTATTGTTCAAAAATAATAACAATAATGTGTTTTCCAGATAATTAATAGGCAGTCTGAGAAGATCAAAGAAATGGCAACCGTAATGAGAACTGCAGCACAAATAGATGAGAATGAACTAAAATATCTTGAGATTTTAGGACAATTACAGGAGGAAAATCTTGGATTGCGTGAAATACTTAAAACAGTCAACAAATATGATAACCCGAAACATGAAGTTAGCATGGAAAGTAAGACTGTTCAAACAGATGAACTGTAAATACTAATACTTTTTGTACTAATATTTAATATTTTTTAACATCTATATTGTATTTTATTAACATTCTCTTAGTATTATTATTATTAGCTCTATTCTTCAGTTCATCTTAAATAAAGAATATAAAAAATATTAAAAAAGTAAGTCAATAGTAAATTTAGAAAATTAATTCAATTTAATACATTATGTAGCTTTTGTTATATATTACATTTCTGTAATTTACTTTAATTTTACTATTTATGTATAATGCGAATTAAATGTATATATAAGCGTATTTTATTTAAAATCGTAAGAGAAGTTTTCAATAATGAATGAGAAATAAATTTTCACATGTTATGCACATACACATTATCTTTATACACATTAATAACCTACTAAATACATTTTTTAATTCAAATTTATTGTTAAAGTTGGTAAAAAATGTGTATATTAATAAAATAATAAAAAGATGCACTGTTTTGTAAATAATTGTATTTTCTATTTATTTCAATTAAACTTTATGAAATTTAAAGCTCATAAATATTTATTTTCTCTAAAAATAATGTTTTAAAATGATCTTTCTTTATAAACTCTTATTCTTTTTTTATCGTTATTTTTCTTATTAATAAAAGTATTTAAAATAACATAAAATACTACTGATTATTAATATTATTATTCTTTAAAAATTCATTTTGATACGTCATAAAAATTTTTCGAACCCCATTGCATAACACCAAAGAATTCTTGGAAGGCTTCTGAAATAATATCACAAAATAGTATTATGATCGGGTTCTGAAAAGATTCTGAAAGGATTTCTGTAAGGATAACTAAAGTCCTTATAAGGATTCTTTCAGAATCTTTTATGAAAGGATTCACCAAAAGAAAACAAATATTCATTCTAAAAGAATTTCGTCAACGGTTTCTAAAAAAATGCGCGAAAGGATTTTTGTAATAATATTACTAAATAATATAAAAGGATGCGAAAAGAATTTTAAAAGGATTTATGTAAGGGTGCAAGAATCCTTTTAAAAAAGAAAGTTAAAAAGAAAAAAATCGCCGGATTCTTCCAAAAAATCTGAGTTTTCTGAATCGTTCCTATATTTTATTGCAGTACTAGCAGAAAGCTTTCAGAATCCTTCACATTATAATATCAAAAGATGCAGAAATGTCTTTCTCAAATACTGAAGGGTAAAAAGGTAGAAAGTAAAAAGTATATTTTTGACAATATGTATTGGTATAAATACATATATTTCCATATATATCCATACTAGCATCCCCCGTCTCGGCTTCGCCCGAGATAATAATTTAACCGATTTCATAAGCAATTCAATAATATCTAAGTAAAAAGTACTCGA
The DNA here is from genome assembly GCA_018907035.1 of Sycobia sp. Sy_11. Classification (NCBI taxonomy): domain Eukaryota; kingdom Metazoa; phylum Arthropoda; class Insecta; order Hymenoptera; family Epichrysomallidae; genus Sycobia; species Sycobia sp. Sy_11. Next base: position 173,231 of record JACCIC010000058.1, on the reverse strand, counting down.
TATATATAAAAATCTATATTCCCCGTGGAAGTAGTCCCGTCATGCCTGGACATCGTTTTGTACCGACCGAACACGAAATTCCTCGTAGAAGTCGTCCCATCATACCCAGACATCGTTTTCTACCGTCCGAATATGAAATTTCCCGTAGAAGTTGTCCCGACGTACTTGAACATCGTTTTCTACTAACTAAACACGGTACTCCCCGTAAAAGTCGTTCCAAAACACCTGGTAATCGCATTCTATCATCCGAATACGAAACTCCCCGTAGAAGTTGTCCCGATGTACCTAAACATCGTTTCGAGATAATGTCGTCCCGAGAAAGCTAGCATCGCTTCCTAACGACTAAACACAATACTCCCCGCAGAAGTCGTTCGGAAAGACCTAGATATCATATTTTACCGTCCATACACGAATCTTCCCATAAAAATTGATTTCCTCATACTTGGACGTCGTTTTCTATCAATTAAATACAATATTCCCCGTATAAATCGCCCAACAACACCTAGACATGGCATTCTATCATCCGAACACACAACTGCCTATAGAATTCGTCTTGAGGCAACGGGGTATCGACGGAAACCGTATTTAAAATGTGTATATAATATGTACAATATAATATACATACTATATATATATATATATATATATATATATATATATATATATATGTATATATATATATATATATTTATAGTTTCAAGGTTAATCGGTAAAGAATCCTATTTTGCCATCATTGCTTTTGTTCAAACTAAAAAAAAACATAGTCTCTTGTCACAATTCTGAAGATAATAAAATGTATAAAAATAAAAATATAATTTGTCGTCGCAAACTATATTCAGTATGATTTGGCATACAGAACCATTTTATAAGAGAAGGGAAAGAAAGACAGAGAAATACAGAGCGAGAGAGAGAGAGAGAGAGAGAGAGAGAGAGAATTTCCCACTTAAGAGAAAATAAAATTTACAAAAATCAAAAGATATCCATAAGGTGTAAGTGTAGTGTCAAAGGTTATAACAACTAACGCCACACATTCTTTAGGATATGAATGGGGCAGCCCCTGTAAGTTGCCATGTGCTCTCCTTTGCAGTTAGCGCAGGTGGGGCGCGCGTCTTTATTGTCTTTTAGAGGGCATGACGGGGTGGCGTGATTTTTGCTGCAAAAAGCGCAGGCTCATGCAGTGTGGCAGTAGTTTGCCGTGTGATTATATTTGAGGCAACGCCGGCACTGCGGCGTGCCTTTCGACTTCCTCGTTGCCTCCACTTTTATGTTGAGGCGACCGATGGTGCTTAAGTCGAAGATTGACTTAGCGACGGGTGAGGAGGGGTCTAGGTGAACGGCCACTAGCGGCCAGATTTTTTCGCCGCTACGCATTCGGTGAATTCGTCGTGAGGTGTAACCTTTCGAATTTAGTTCATTCAGGATGTCTTCGTCTCGGATGGCTTCGTTTATACCCTGAATGACTACAACGAAGTCCCGTTCTTCGGGAAGTTGGTTGGTGGTATATTGTATTTTAGTATTTTCTAGACGGGCCGTTAGGTGCCTGAAGTCGTCTACCGTTGCCGCGTATACATTGACCGAGTCAGAGGTGTTGACGGCCCGGCGAACAGAGATTCCGGCTTTCTCTATGGCGGTCTTTGGTTTTGGCGGATGATGATGGGGTGTGGGGGTCGAACAGCGATGGTGGATTCTTTTTCAGTGTCAGAATCTAGGTCGGAGAGCGTTGGTGCGGATTTGGCAACGCGAATGCTTTTACGGCCTTGCTTTATGAACTCGGCTTCTTCGGAGATCGGGGGTGATTCGGAGACGGTTATTTTGGTAGCGGGGGTGCAGAAAATTGCTGCCTCCTGAAAGAAATCCGTGGCGGACGAGGATGATATAGAAGTTCCGGTGGTGTGGCGTGATGTTGCCACCGATTGAGAGAAGGTTGGATCTGTTGTGTTGGTGGTTATTATATTTTGTAGGCGGTCAATGTGATCCCGGAGGCCGCTGATAATTTCTATCAGCTTTTGGGGGGGGGGGGCGAAGACCGTCGAGGTCGGTGGTAAGGCCAGTGTCCATGTCCATGGAGTCGGACTTACAAATAAGTGGAGGAAGGTTGCCTCCAGTTTGTGATTGGGGGGGGGGGGGTAAAGGGTAGAGGGAAAGGTGAGGTGTGGGAGATTATAGCTATGAAGAAATATTTAAATATGTAAATATAAATATAAATATAGGAATGATTAAATTCTAAATAAATATATATATATATATATATATATATATATATATATATATATTAGTTATAGAATTAGTTAAAAATGAGGTAAGTCAAATATAAATTATATAAGTTTAATTTAAGAAAGGTTAGTTTGAGTCTAAGATAGACGAGAATTTAACTTAAAATTAAAATCAAGTTTAAAGTTAAAATTGAATTAAAATTAAAAAATTAAAGTTAAAATTCTTGAGGTTAGTTTTAAAAAATTTTTAAGAGTTTTTTACAAACTTATAATTTATAAATTATATAAATTATAAATTACAAGTTATGTAAGAGATAAATGAGAATTGATTTTTTCGATGTTATGTCATGATGTCTCATGCGATGATCATGTCACTGATGATGTGATGTATGATCTCGATGATCGTGATGCGGTCATGTGTGTCGACGGATGAACATTCGTCTGAGCTGGCCTGGTATTAATACTTTAAGCGGACTACTTTGAGTTGATGTTCGTGATTCAAGACGCCACGTAGTGGCCCCTGGTAGAACTGGTTGTTAAAACCATTAACTTAATTTATTGATGAAAGTAAAATCATTTTCAATAAAAAACATAGCCTATGTCCTTCCCAAGATAATATAGAATCTATATGTCAAATTTCAGAACAATCGGTTCAGTAGTTTTTTCAGTTATCGCGTACAAACAAAAACTCGCTTTGTCTTTATAAATTAGTATGATATGATATATATATATATATATATATATATATATATATATATATATATATATACGTAATATTTGGATGCCTTAACTATTGTACCTGCGCTGGACCTGTGTTTCTCCGCGCACCGTATGGTTTATCCTAGATACCGTTAGCCCTCGGGGGATTCCCCGGTCTCAATGCTCATTCCGACTATATTATTACTGAATTACGCCTACAGTTCGGCCATTCTGACATTTTAGCCGTCTCGGCTAAACATATTATAATTATAAATGCTTTCCGCCATGGCGTCTTTCCTAGTCTTGTATCTTATAATTTATGAGTGCGAGCAATTTATTGAAATTCATTATATCAAATACATTGAGAATACATATACAAAATGTGTGGTTAGCTTATAAATTTTTTTTTCAATCTTATTACAATACAATAATTATACATAGAGCACATATTAATCATAATGTAATATACGGTTTCATATTATCGGGAGCCAAGACATCACTATATGGCATTTTTGTTAGTTGGAAGCCTTCAATATCGCCAATTATATATCTATCGCAATCGAGTACTTTTTTTACCTCATACGGTCCCTTAAATTTTGGTAACAATTTTTTATTAACAACTATCGTTGTATCGATATTTTTTATCATGACATAGTCACCGACATTGTATACATTTGCATTTTTCCGTTTCTGATTGTACAATTTTTCGTTTGACTGTTGAGCTTTTCTAATCTTCTCAGACGCTTTCTGCCGTATGTCTTGTAAATTTCTATCACTATTATCATGTTCTAACAGAAGTCGCAAATGATCATTGGTATGCCCATTTTGTTCTACACCAAATAGTAATCGACTGGGTGTATCCATTGTAGTTTTACAGATCGTGTTATTTAAAGAAAATTCGATTTTTTGAAGAACGTCATCCCATTTATCCGGCATATCGCATAACTTAGCCATCATTGGTATAATTGTTCTGTTATATCGTTCTATCTGACCACTCGCTCTTGGTGTACCTACAGCTATTAATACATGTGCTATTTCCTCGTGTTCTATAAATTCTTTAAAAACATTCGAAGTGAATCCCGTACCCCGATCTGTTATTATACGTCTTGGTTTACTATAAGCGCGAAAATATTCTTTTAAATATGTTATCAGTTCTTGTGAATTTGTAGTTTTACAGGGATACAGTTTAATAAATTTTGCAAATGCATCTATAACTGCAAATAAATGTTTATATCCGCGGCTGCTTTTCTCTAAAGGTCCAACGTGGTCTAAATGGAGTGTATAAAACGGTACATTCTTTTTATCTATGGCATGTAATAATCCTTCTTGCTTACCGCCGGATGGTGAAAATTCGATGCATTTCAAACAATTTTGAATATATTCTTTTACTTTTCCGCGTATGTCCGGGAACCAGTATAATTTCGACATGTTATACATAACTTTATCGCAACCAACATGACCCAAACCATCGTGACAAGTTCGATTCACGTTATTTGCCATTGAATGCGGTACGTAAAATAGTAATGTTTTCATTTTGTTTTTCCGATATACTAGTCCGTTTTGCAGTTCATAATTCTTTAACTCGGTTTGACTCAATTTATCGCGTATTTTACCAATTGCTTCATCTTTGTCTTGGCAAATAGATAGCGTTTGTTCAAATGTACTTGCTTCGACGACTAAAACGCTGTGGCAACGGCTGAGGGCATCCACGTGGCTCATTTTTTTACCCGGTCTGTGTTGAATTTCAAAATCGTAATCCTGTAAAAACATTGCCCATCGTGAGATACGCGGATTTATATTTTGTTTGCTTAATGTTAATCTAAAACTGTCGCAATCTGTTATGATTTTAAAATGTAAACCAGCTAAATAAATTCTAAATCGCTTAATCGCATTTATAATTGCTAAGCATTCAAGTTCAAAACTATGATATTTTGCTTCAGTCGACGTAGTTCTCAGACTAAAATAAAAAATAGGTTTAAAGTATCCATCGGGCTGTTTTTGAATTAACATTGCTCCGTATCCCGATGCACTTGCATCGCAGTGCAGTTCTGTTTCGGCGTTAGGCGAATATATTGACAAAATCGGTTTACTATATAAGTGTCGTTTTAACGCTTCAAAAGCCTCAATTTCTTTTTCTCCGAAAACAAACTTAACATTTTGTTTTACAAGGTCATACAGCGGTTTCGCGATAATCGAAAAATTAGAAATAAACCGTCGAAAGTAGCTGGCAAGCGATACAAACTGTAGCACTTTCTTAGCGTTATGTGGTGTTGGATAGTTGAGTACAGCTTCAATATTTTTATCACTCGGCCGTATACCATCAAAGCTAATATTGTATCCTAAATAGTCTATTCCCGTTTGCGCAAAAAAACACTTATTTAGTTTCAAAGTTAATTTATATCGACCTGCTATTTGAAACACTTCATATAAAATTTCTAAATGCTCTTCTATTTTTTCCGTCGCAATTAAAAAATCGTCGAAAAATATCAAGACTTTTCCGGATTTAATTAGGTGTGAAAATAATTGTTGTATGAATTTTGCAAAAACTTTGGGTGCATTTTTTAAGCCAAAAGGGCAGTACATAAATTCAAATTGACCTAACGGTGTGGCAAATGATGTGAATTAATCGATTCTTGTGACATCTTGACATTGTAATACCCGTCTTTTAGATCTAAAGTAGTGAAATACTTTTTATTTTTCAGTCGATCGATATTATCGTTTATAAGCGGGCTCGGAAAATTATCTTGAACTGTGATTTTATTTAACTCCCTAAAGTCAATGCAAAGTCTTAAGTCTCCACATTTTTTCCTAACTAACAATATCGGACTCGCGTATGGAGATTCACTCGGACAAATAATATTTCTATTTCATAAATCATCTAGAATATTTTGCAATTTTTGTTTATCAGTATATGAAAGTCTTAGTGGTCTAAAACTAATTGGGTTATCATTTTTAAGCTTAATTTTCATCTCAAAATTTGTATTATATGAACTTTCCTTAAATGTACTGAGGTAATCATTTACATAAGATTCTCTTATTACTGTAGCTATTTCATTATTTATTTCAGGATTTATATTTAAACAGTCAAAAATCTTATCTTTATCGTTAGTGCAATCTATACTCATGATTTGAAGAATTTCCGGCTTTAATTTTTCATCTTCGCTTTCTTTTTGCAAAACGATTCTTTTTACGTCTAACGATAATTTAATAAAAGTTTTTGAAGAGAAATCGCGTCCTAAAATCGCCATGAATGCCATAGTACTATCCGGTACAACGTAAAAAGTTAAATTTATCGATATTTCTTCTATCTGTATTCTGCTGTTAAATAATCCTAACATTTGTATTTGTGACCCATTGATACCGCAAAATTCAATATTACTTTCTGGTATAGGTATTCGCGCTTTTGGAGGTACAAAATGTTCTTTAATTAAGCTAATTGGGGAACCTGAGTCTAACATTGCACTTAAATTGTATTTACAAACATGATAGTTTTCGTCATTTATCTTATAACTTAACGGCAATAAATAAGGCGCCGGCAGTGTGGTTTAGACGCAGTTTGTAACTGCTGCAGCTACTGGTTTTCGTTCTTTAATTTTCAAAGGGCAATTTCGAAATTGATGTGACGTCGATCCGCACTGAAAACATGATCCACGGTCTCTTTTCGGTTCTTGACAGCTGCTCGCATAGTGTCCCATTCGAGAACAATTAAAACATCGGATTTCATTAACATTATCCTGTGTCTTACTTTCGATAAATACTCTTCTTTCGGACGTGTATCTTGAATGATCGAAATTTCTTCTATTGCTTAATGAAATCTGCTTAAATGAATCTAGCAACTCATCGACGTTTTGGAATCGCATCAGTTTTGCTTGGTTTTGCATCTGAATAGCCGGTATTCCTTCTATAATGTAGTCTATCATTTCATTTTCTAGAATTGGGACCCGATTTCCTAATATTATCTTTTCATGATAATAACTTGCGAAACTCTCATTCTTTGACCACTCTCTACTTTCAAATTCCTTTCTTAGTGATATTTGGCTTGCACGGTGTCCATACATACTCTTCATGTTTCTGAACAGATTCCTTAAATTCATAGTCAGGTGTTCTGGTTTTGAGTGGAACCAGCTTAGAGCATCTCCTTTTAATTTTGACGTTATTAATACACGAGTTGATTTTTCGTCTAGATCGTAGGTTTCTTCTAATAATTCCACTTGTTGCTGCCAATTATAGAATGAATCACTACTTCCATTAAATTCGCTCAAAAGTTCACGAATTTCTCTTATACTGGGCGAATTTTGTGACGACGTGGTCGTTATCGAAGGGCTGTTTCGTAATTCTCGCTCCCGGCGACTAATTTCTAATTCCCGCTTGAATAGTTTATTTTCTTGTTTCAAACAAGCTATTTTCCTTGCTTGAAGATCTGCGGCAGTATTATTTATCTGCTCCTGTTGCGTAATTCTTTCTTCAGCCCGACCCTCCTTCTGTGTTTCTTCTTCATGTATCTGCTCCCATATATTCGAATCATGTTGCTCTAATCGCAACACCATTTCTGCCTTTGTTCCAGAACACGATAAGTCACGGGCGCGCAAGAATTTTTTTAGCTGCTCGTAGCTGTAGTTTGCGTGCATTTTTAGAGAGAAAAAAAAATTACGTCACTGTTCACTAATTTCACTGTCACTGTCCTTTATCCCACTTCTGAAATTGTAGGGGAGTTATCAGGATGGAGGAAAACGAATAAATAAAAAACACAAAATACACTTATTTAAGATACAGTAATTTAATATATGTCAGAAGCTACTAAATTATAGTTACACAGAAGCATGGACAAGCATAAGATTCTTCCTAAAGTTCTCAACCGAATGCATCCGCTTGCAACGAACAGTTTCATTATATTTGCATCTAAACACGTGCGTAATATTTGGATGCCTTAACTATTGTAACTGCGCTGGACCTGTGTTTCTCCGTGCACCGTATGGTTTATCCTAGATACCGTTAGCCCTCGGGGGATTCCCCGGTCTCAATGCTCATTCCGACTATATTATTACTGAATTACGCCTACTATATATATATATATATATATATGTGCTAGCAGTCCATTTAATGTTTTATAATACTAAAGTCGATTTTGTTCTGAAACTGAGATTAAAATTATCGTTTTTTTCAACCTATAATATATAAATATTTATTAAATTTAAAATATGTGATCAAAATTGATCAAAAGAACGGCCAATTTTAAATCTACTGCGTATTTTTATTATGATGCTCTCTAAATAACGAAATCGAGTTTATGCTATACTGGAATTGCATATACTTTACTAATGTCATGTATAAATAGTTTCTGCCGCATTAATATCAATATCAATATATATTTAATTCACAAAAAAAGGATAAAAAAGAACATTAAATAAAGATTTAAAGTTAATTTTATAGAATGAACGTTGGTTTGCAGTCCGAACTAAAATGTTCATATCCTTGTCATTCACAGATTATTTTATTTATTGAATATATCCGCGTTCTTGTAAACTGTAATTCAAATAGAAATCATTTGAACATACATAAAAATGGATACATGTAATTATGTACCAACTATTACGAATACATATATATTCATATAAAAAATTCATTGGTTTAATGGCTATAAATGCGGACAGAAGGCCCCGAAATAGAAATTTTTTTAAATATTACGCGTGTTAATGATTATGAATATAAATAATATTTAAGAAAATAAGTAATGAAATTAGAAACGATAACGTCTTGATGTCCGTTATAATATGCGCATTTGCAAGGCGCAAAGGGCGCGATCTATCGTTTTGTTTTTCATACGTTTTATGTAAACGTTCTGTTTGACGACTACTTAACATTAAACATCCAATAAATAGACCTTTGTTTTCAATTGTTTACTTATTTATACTTTTAATACGTAAACAAACTCGATTTATTTATTATGCATAGTGGATATACAATCTTGACAAAATGTATCAAATGACAGAAATCAGTGAAATTTATCGAGAGTCTGATGGAGGTCGAAATATGTGCAATAGAGGAGTCTGACTTTATGTTGGGATGCACATATAATATATGTATTTTATGTTTGTCGAAATTAGCAGTATACTGAGCAGTGGCTATGAAATTATATTATAATGATGTAGTTGATTAAATATTAAAGTATAATAACGAGTGGATCGGAGCCCACTATAAAGTGCAAGTCCGTCAAAAAAAACGACGCACTGATATTGCATAACTGTAAAGATTTGCAAAATTGAAAGATCTCGAAATATATTAAATGTCGTAAAGCGAAAGTCGAGTATTGTACACGAATTCAAAGCATACTGAAAGTAATTCTTTGTTTTTTTTCTTATTTTTTTGCCAAAAGTTGCCAAACTTTGCTAGATAAGTAAAAGTCGTACTCGTACGCAAAACTAATAGCTTTGACCAAATTTTGGAATATTTTGGCAGAAGCTAGTAAGGTTGGCGCATGCATTATATTTAAAAAATTTATTAACGTTCAGCAATGCAAGCAATAATTTTTATCGAAATTTAGTAACGTACATTGATTAGAATTTCTTATAATGTTTGGAATATTCTGGTTGTTACCAAACTTCACTGAAAGATCCCAGATTTTGCTAAAAATCGCCAGACTTTGCTGAAAATTTTTCAAATCAATATGGGCTAAAAAATTGGTGCTTCATTAATATTGTCAAACTTTGTTTGACGTTACCAGTCTTTGTTGACAGCTGCTGGAATTTGCTAAAAATTGTCTACGATTGCAAATTTTTCGTATCTAACAAAGTGCGAGAACCAGATGTTATGGCGATTATGTTCCTGAAGAAGACTGCTTTTCATTATCGATAAATGGTGGTAAAGGACAGTCATCAAGTAATGAAATATAACAGTTACTTCAAGAAGACGAATAACTGCTAAAACCAGTAATATATATATATATGTGTGTGTTTTTTATTAGGCGTAGGCAGAGCAAGCTCTGCACTAGTGGCCTCTCGAAACCAGCATCCCGCCGGAACTATCCGGGAATATTACTTCGGCGGGGCTGTTAGTTAGCCTATACGACTCCTCTTCTTATGACACTATCCTACGTCCCCCATCCACACAGGTGATCAGGGGTTCGGTGTTCGTCCTCTGTATCTTAAAATAGAATCAGTTGGCCTGGTTCATCCTGGGCCATTCGCCTAGTTCTATCGGCATATCTAAGTTTGGTCATCACCTCTTTTGCGAAACTGGCTACTGTCTTCCAGTTTTCAGAAGATTCCAGCATTATTGATAGGATGCTCTCTGGTCTTATTGGCTTATTGATGATGTTCATCAAGTGCTCACGTTGTGTTCTAAAACGAGGGCAGCTCACTAATATATGCTCGGCATCCTCGACCAAAGTCGGACAGATGGGGCAGAGATCATTATTATCCATGTGAAAGCGGTGGAAATAGGACCTAAAACAACCATGTCCAGTCAACAACTGAGTTAGGTGGAAATCTAATTCCCCGTGTTTCCTGTTGATCCATCTGTGTATGTCTGGAAGGATACGATAAGTCCATCGGCCTTTGCTAGAATCGGTCCATCGTTTTTGCCATATTCTATAGAACGATGACGTTCCACATTTTTAGCACCTTGTAGAGAATCCACTGCGGCCTTACATATATTATGCAGCCTAGCCAGTTCATCTGCAGCTAAATCGAAAGGAAGAATTCCGGCAAGTACCTCAGCTGCGTCGGTGGATACCGTCCTGTAACCACTAATAATACGTATACAGGAGCGACGACGGGTCGCAATGGCCATCTCACAATACGATTTAATTCCGCATGCATGATGCCAGATTGGTGCTGCATACATGCTGACAGAATTAACAACATAAGCTAATAGTTTCCTCTGGGCTGGACGTGGGCCACCAATGTTAGGCATGAGCCGACACAAGGCAGCTGAAACTCGTTGCGCTTTTTCGCCAGATATCTTTAGTTGTTCTTTGAAATTTAACCTGGCATCAAGCTAGACACCCAAGTATCGTAAAGATGGCGCAGAACTAATGCGGCAGCTACCAACTTTAAGAGTAATACTATCTACCTTCTTACGACTGCTGACAAGAACTACTTCTGTCTTGTGCTCCGCTAATTGTAGACCAGCCGTCTTAATCCATCTACTGATGTTGCTGATTGCCTCATTGGCATTTTCAGTAAGTTCATCAAGGGTCTTAGCCGTCACTACTAGAGCGATATGGTCGGCGTACCCTACTGTTATTGAACCAGGCGGTTGTGGAATCCTCAACACGCCATCATACATAATATTCCACAATATAGGTCCCATAACTGAGCCCTGGGGGATTCCCGCAGTAACCTTATGCGATACAATGCCTTCATCCGTTCGGTATAATATTATCCTATTCTCAAAGTAGCTGGCCACGACATTCTGTAAATAACCAGGTACTCCGAACTCTTTAAGAGAACTCATAATAGAAGACCAGCGCGCTGAATTAAAGGCATTCTTGACATCTAGAGCGACAATGGCACAATACTGTTTAGTGCTACCTTTCCATCTCTTACCACTGATTGCATTTCTTGCGGTACACACTACCCGTTTAATGGCATCGACTGTTGATTTTGATTTCCGAAATCCAAATTGGCGTGAGGATAAGCCGTGCAATCCTTCAGTGAATGCTTCCAGTCGGCTACATATTATTTTTTCAAATATTTTACCTACCGTGTCGAGCATACACAATGGCCCGTATGATGAAGGATCATTAAGTGGCTTATTGCCCTTAGGTAACAGGACTAACCTTTGAGTTTTCCAGCAATCAGGAAAAATACCCTCAAGAAGACAAGCATTATATACTTTTAGAAATATAGCTGGATTCTTCTGTATCGCCAACGTAACTGCCGCATTAGGGATACCATCAGGGCCAGGGGCAGCATTGTCTCTAGTCTTAGCGTAAGCATTATGTAGCTCCATTTCTGTTATAGGAGGTATATCGTCCGAGTGTTGCGTGCGCAGTACAGTCCCATGGATGTCATTGGGAAAGAGAGCGGAAACAATCTTATCAATCAATACCGTGCTAGTGGGTTGTATTGATGCCCTACTCAATCGTGCAATGACTGTTTTGTATGGTCGTCCCCATAAGTCATTGTTGGCCTCTGCACACAGTTCAAGCCAGCATCGACGCTTGCTTGCCTTAATGGCCTTGACAAGCACTCTCTGTGCTTCTTTAAATAAACTATTAAACGTATCACGATGGGTGCGGGCTCTTTGGGCAAGTCTACGTGCGTGATGACATTGTTTGCGCAATTCTGCAATTTCATTTGTCCACCAGTAGACAGATTGACGATGTTTAAATCCGCTCTTAGTCCTAGTCATCGATGCATCACATGCTTTAGAGATATGCTTCATGAGTGCATTTGCTAGATGGCCTGGTGCACCATATTCTAAACGCTCTTCTGATATTATAGTGGCGAACACTTCACAGTCTAGCGATCTGATGTTCCATTTCCGTGTGGGCATCCACTCATTGCACTTGTTCTTTACTTTCTTCTCTGCAATCTCATACAAGATCGCCCTGTGATCACTGTGGATGTAAAGGTCGCTTACTCTCCAATTAAGGATCCGCTGAATCAAGTCATCACTGGCGAATGTTACATCAATGACTGATTGTTTATCACCCCTAATGAAAATGGATTCAGATCCCTTATTAACCACGTGGAGTTGAAGAGAATTAAGGCGATCAAGCAGCATACTACCTCTGTTATTTGTTGAAGCGCTTCCCCAGGCTGTGGACCACGCCCAGGATATCAATTCGCTCCGATGACTCGACTGCTTTAGTACCTGCCTATTTTGACCAATCCAGAGGGCAGCTCTATTGCTTGTGTCACTTATCCAGCGCTGTGGTCTGACCCTGTCACAATATGGTTCGGAGATTACAGCAATGTCTATTCTTAGCTCCTTTATTGTCTGTTTCAGCAGGTCATGAGCTGCTACGCAATGGTTGGTATTCAGTTGGAGTATTCTCATGTTTTATGTCTGTTTAAAAACTCCACGGTAATCGGGCACTTATAGCTGTATGCTGGATGGTTAATCTCCTTTTTTCCTTCACATTTACAGAGTAAACAACAGGACCCGTTTACACACAGCTTGGATAGATGGTCTTTTCCACCACAGTGCCTGCAAAGTTTAGTTCTGTCAGGGCCCGAGCACACGGACGCTAAATGGCCAATCTGCCAACACCTGAAGCAGCGCTTTATTTTTTTCGAACTCTGCAGCTGACCCATCCGATTCGAACATGCCCTGCACGTAGTAGCTCAGCTGCGTGGCTATATGGTACAGACACCACCGCCGTCTGAGTACCCCCATAAGCTTGCCGCAAGGAACGAGCAATTAGTAGGTTAGTCTCCTTTAGCTCAAGGTGTGTTCTCAGAGCCTCTAATACTTCATCCTTTGAAGTGACCTCATCTATATCTTTAATCTCCAATGTAATGAGATTAGTCAGGACCGAAGTGGATGCGCTATGGCCAACCTTAGATTCAACAATGCGTGCCAACTCATGTGCATCTTTGGCTGTCCGTTCCAACTGAAGTACAAGGGCACCGCTTGCATTTCTGCGTATCCTGTTAACCTCATTCTTGACATGAGATAACTCCGTGTCATTCTTTATTTGACGCAGTACCTCCGCATATGTAACTCCTTCATTGGCCTTAATCAAAATGGAGTTAGGCCTATTTCGTCCATTAAGCCTGCGTGTACTAGATAATTCTTTATCTTTGCCTTTGGGCTTCTTACGCTTGATGGTCTGCCATTGATTTTCTTTGGCTTCAAACTTGCCTGTAGGTACTCCGACCGACTCTAGTGGTCTCCTTAAGCCCAATGATGGTTCTTTCGTCCTTTTGCCACCTATGGTTTTAGGAGTGGAAACCATCGCTTCTGCTGCGCTTCGTTTGGTGTCAGAGCGTAGACTCGGCGTAGTCTGAGTCACCACTTCATGTGTACCAGGACGTTGATACTGTAATAGATCATCCTCTGCCATACTGATGCATTTATATGAGGCATTAATGGAACGAGCAAGATCCTTAATGGTCTTGTGCACGTTATGCCTATCTTTGACAAAGTCCAACAATTGGCTGATCTTCTCACCACGTCGCTCCAGGTGATTGTTTCTGCGCGTGATGGAGATTTCTCGATCCGTCGTTTCTTGGTCCATCATGACATCTCCTTTAGTACCCAGTGTACTATCTATGATTATGTTTGATTTGCCCTCCCCAGAATCCGAGGGGCTACCACCGACCATAGAGGCTTGCACTCTATCGGAATCGGTGAGGAGATTGACCGGTCTTGCCGGAGTTACTCCCTGGGGTATATCCTTGTTTATACCAAACATTAGTCATAATTGGCCTTAAGTTCGGGAGGCCCTCCCTATTAGCTTTTTCTGTCCGCCCTGAGTATTTTATTTCCTCAGTGCCCTCTACAAATTGTAGCGAGCCATCCCCTATCCGCAACCTGGGGAGGCGCCAGATGGGAGAAAGCAACAAAACTCCACACTGGTATGTGTGTGTGTGTGTGTGTGTGTGTGTGTGTGTGTGTGTGTGTGTGTGTATCTCAGCAGTATTCCGGTTTGCAAACATGTATACGAGGCAAAAGTATTAATTTTTTTATATTAATTATCTAGCCCAGTCATAAAACGTAGTTGGAGACCACAGTGTTGATGAATATTTACATTTTTGTAGTTTTTTAGATTGATTATATCTAAAAAATTATTTATCTAATTTTTTCAGCGTATCTGCGCTAGGTGAATATATTTATGAATCAAAATTCGAAATTATGAAGTTTGTCAGCATCTATGTAAAGTAGATGCAACGAATAATTTAGAAAATAACATTGATTATAGTTTTTATGGCAATTTATTCGTAGATTTGTTAAGAATTCAACAAAACTAGTATGTGATTACAAAAAATTGATTTTTGACTTATGTTAATTCCCACTAAATGTATGTGGGTCATTGGGTTATATTAAATGGTTAACTTATGAAAGAATTTTTTAAATATTTAACAGAAATATAAAAACATTTAAGTTTATTATTCAAGAATATGATGATTGAATACGAAGAAAAATTACTAGCGAAGAGAGACAACGACAAGTAGGTGTAGAAATTGCGTCAAATCGAGCGAGCATTTTCGGATACCAAAACAGGCGTTTACTTTAAAACAATTTCTTTGACTATAAAGTATATCTAATTTTACACAAATATTTTACTAATACATGACTTAGAAACTTACTTATGCATGCAATAAAACAACTATGCAATCAAATTTAATTTGTCTATTAGACATTTGTAACAGAACAAATTATTTGTATTTATTGTAAATAATCATTGTATTTTTATATAATAGACAAAATTGTACGATAAGTATATAATATAAATTAAATTTATGGAATAATAAATTATTCATTTTGAAATTAATTGGTATGATTAAAAGGACAAATTAAGTGTCAACTTTCAATATTGATGAAATTTACCTTTAATAAATTGTATTGTAGAAAGTTCGCTGCCCTAGTTTTTCAATAAGTCTTCGAAATGAATTATCCCGTGGTCTTTACTATTGATTCTTTTTTTTTCAAAAAGTTTTATAATTAGTTTGTTCAAGAGTAATTCATTCACAAAGTTTGATTACAAAAGAACGAGAAGTATACGTTGGAAAGATTCGCGCTCTATAGATGTCTTTTGCGATTAAATTTACGAAAAAAAAAATTATTCAATAATCATAAGTTTCAAATTAATATTAATTTATTCCGTGCAGTAATATATAGATAAATTAAATTTTCTAAAAGCTATATACACTGTCGTAAAAGTTCACTAAAAACGGGGAAGAGCAAAAATGATAAATTTAACTAATTCGCATTTATAGATCAATAACAGTTGTAAATGTATAATTTATAATTTAATGAAGTCCCCCCTTGCTTTTATTTGTACTAATTTACTTGTCGTAATAAAAGAAGCTACAACATCTCTTTTACGCAAAAGATCTTTATTTTTTTACAAATTTTCATCGGTCTGGGTGTATTTTACTTAACTGGTTTTAATCATCATAAAACTTATGTTGTTTCAAAAATAAAAAAAGAAAATTAAAATCCCTGCTAGAGTACGTTTCCTTTTTAAAACGCTCCATATGGGGTAGTTTTATAACTTCAATCTTTCGATTCTATGTGTTTTTCAATTTATTTAAATAATTTCTATTGAAATTATTATTTTTAATTTCTATAATAATTTAATTTAATAACGTGCTTTAAGATTCTTAAAGAACGCTTACAACAACAAAATTATATTTGTTCATAGTATATATTGTACTTATATAGTATGATTTAGTATTATATTGTATTAGTATAGTATTAATGCGGCATTAATAAGAATTAGAGTATTATTAAGTATTATATATAGTAAAAATAAGATTGTTGAATTTTTATTTTTGTTAATTTTTCTTGTTTTGATTTCTTCTAATGCTAAATATAGTCATTCGATTGACAGTCGAGATTCGTAGAAAAGTTCTTTTGCGACGCATTCTGCCCCCCGTCCCCTCTCTTTCTTACTCCAGTTGTAAGGGTCTAAACACGGATCGGATAATACACGCCATTCAGCCAGGAAAGTCGTGTAATGATCGAATACGCGAAATGTTCGCAGAACTGAAGAGAGCAGCAACGAATAAAGAGGGAATGCGAGGAGGAGACGGACAAATGAAGTCAACTCACCGGAAATCGCTACACTTGATCGGGGGAGAGTGAGAGAGAGAGAGAGAGAGAGAGAGAGAGAGAGAGAGAGAGAGAGAGAGAGAGAGAGAGAGAGAGAGAGAGAGAGGGATAGAGAGAGTACGTCCTATTGGAGATAATAGAAGATTCACGAGATGCTTCCATGGATATATAAAAGTGTAATTTTTTGAAATCGTCTTCGGTTACTATATATAAAATAATAAAATTAGAAAACTAACTTATTTTAACCGCAAATGCAGAAGGAAAGTTACGATAATTATACGTATGGGAATTTCTTCTACGTATTTTTCTTCCTCGGTGAATCAAGAAATTTTATGTACATGTATAGAAATGCAACTAATCGTAATTAACATGAAATTTAATTTATTTTTAACCATTCACTTTATAATCTCCTGTTCGAGTCAATGTTGCTCAGATTTTTTGGATTTTTCAAGCCGCCGGATGTGCGTTACTGAATGTGCGTTACCGACAAATTCACGCGAATGTTTCGCGAGAAAATAGAGATGAAAAACGCCCATTTTCACGCGCGAGATAAAGATATTAATCGCTGCCGCTTGCAACAGGTCACATCGCACCGTTTCGTACGCATTTTGGCCATGAAAAGCGCACGCGTGATATGAAATGCCGCAGAAGGCACCCCGATTTGAAAAGTGTACGAAGTATAAATTAGTTTTTAGAATAAGAACGATTTTTTTCTTCATTGTTTTAATAGCAAACAAATCTCTATATATACTTATTTCTTATTCACATAAAATTATTATTATAACTTTTTTAAATTTATAATAATCTATTGTGCGAGATTAGGTCCAGAAATATTTGTAAATATCTATTTTACATAAAACAATTGAATTGTACTTATGTCGACTGCCCATATACAAATTAACAAATATTTTTTTATTGGTCTTACAGTCCAATCAATTCAATCTAAAAAATAAAATAAAAATAAAAATAAAAATAAAAATAAAAATAAATAAAAATAAAATAAAAATTAAAAATAAAAATTAAATTAAAAATTAAATTAAAATTATAATGACAGTCAGACTGTCCTTGTTTACATTCACCCCCTTGTTTACATTCAGTCAGACTGCACTTTACTAACAAAGAATTTTTTCAGCTAATATTTTATTTTCAGATTAGTCTACGGGGGTGAATGTAAACAAGGACAGTCTGACTGTTATTATAATTTTAATTTTATTTTTAATTTTATTTTTATTTTTAATTTTTATTTATTTTTATTTATTTTTATTTTTATTTTTATTTTTATTTTTATTTTATTTTTAGATTGAATTGATTGGACTGTAAGACCAATAAAAAAATATTTATTAATTTCTATTTTACATATATATAAAACTGTTTAAACTGCAATAATTTTCAAAACGTTTCTAATCTAACATCTCATTACCGAAATGCCAATATTATTTATTTTTTTTATTAAACATTTAACGGGATAAAAACTGTATTCAAATAATAAAATGTAATGAAATATTAGATAATATGTAATAATGTTAAAATATAACGAAATAAATGAATATTTAATTTAATAATCCTCTCAAATCATAAAAAATTAACAATTAAATATTGCTGATTTTTTTCTAATTCGCAATGAATTCTCTGATTATCTGACAATCAGTTTTTTTCATACTCTGAAAAATTTAGTGTATACAGGTGTTTCCTAAAATTGCGTTCCATACAAACGCACGGATGAGACTATTATTTACATAATTATATATACAGAAAAATTCACACGGTATGCAGACTGTATGTGTGTGTGTGTGTGTGTGTGTGTGTGTGTGTGTGTGTGTGTGTGTGTGTGTGTGTGTGTGTGTGTGTGTGTGTGTGACATGGAAATAAAGCATTTGGGTGTTGTATATTAGAAAAAGAAGGGGAAAAGCGGATGGGGAGGATTGAAAATAGAAAATTTGTGCACTCTAAAGAGTCAAGTATACCAGTAGCCAAATGCTCGTTGACATCCGGTACACTCGACAATATCGTCGTCGTCTTCCTCGGAGAGGTGATGCGTTCCAGTCTGTTTCTCCTCACCCCTCTCGCTCTCTCTCTCTCTCTCTCTCTCTCTCTCTCTCTCTCTCTCTCTCCCACCACCTTTCCCTTCCTCTCACAACCGTTTTTTCTTTGGCGAAATCCCGCACACGGATGTTTGTTAGTATATGGCGATGCTTTATATATATATATATATATATATATATATATATATATATATATATATATATATATGCCATACAAGCGTGCGCACATACATAGATAAGTCCATAGGTTGTATCAGACGTGCTTGCATGCGCGCCGCGTCGTTGTTCTGAGATACTATAGAATGATGTAGCTAATATATACACATATGTAATGTATATACCTAAATGCATACATAGATACACCCGAGCGTATAGTGTGTGTGTGTGTGTACATACGTACGTACGTACACTATGGAACGACCGTGGGATTCGAAAGTCGATAAATCAAAGTGCACTGAGCGCGGGGGTAGAAGGGGAGGCTCGACCTGATGCGCGAGGTTCAGGGAGGGGATCTGCTGCAGTTGGGTGTATGCATTAGTCTCCGTATATAAACACACATATACATGTGTGTATACGCGTATGTGTGTGTACCCGGGTGTTTGACTTTTCCGCAGAGAGGAGCAGAGGGAGGAAGCTAGAGAGGGAGAAAGAGAGAGAGAGAGAGAGAGAGAGAGAGAGAGAGAGAGAGAGAGAGAGAGAGAGAGAGAGAGAGAGGAAGGGGGCAAGAGAGTCGGAAATTGCGAATTGAAATTTGCGGGAGATACTTTGTCTTTGGGGGATATGGCGAAAAGAGAGAGAGAGGGGGGGAGGAAGAGAGCGATAGAAATAGAAAGAGTCCATCCACGTCCTCGCGACTAAGTTGGCCTAGAGCAGGGAGAAAATTTGCCGAGGGTATTTGTAGCAAGAGCTTTTCGCAATAAAAATGCCCGGGACGTTTTGAGAAATTGGCAGTTTTATCCGTCCAGGATTTGTGCGGTTCTTTATTCTCTCGACTATTGATTTTCTTTCTTTTTATCCGCCGCTATTCAATCATTTTCTATATGTGATTTTTAATTTGTACAAGAATTGATTACCAAACCTTTTTATTATATCGAATAACAGTGTTATTTTTCGCATTGAATCTTATTACTTTCAGGCTTGTGAGGCGGAAGTACAATGCAAGAGTACAACATTACATTTAGTTGTGGGTCAATTTTTCAGATCCTGATTTTTTTTTTAAATACATGAAATACAAATTTACAATGTACATGTACAAATTTACAATGCTTAAATTTGAATACGACTATTTGTTTTTTCTTTCAATTATTAAAATTTTTTGTACATTTTAACAGATATAATAATTATAGTTAAATAATAATATAAATTGCATCAATATATCAATTACAACTTTAATCGAGATTTTAATTTTTATTCCACCATACCATAAATGTGAGTATGATAATTTTTCTAGGTTATTATGGGGATTCCAATCGCACTTATCAAGCGAAAAAAACGCATTGAAATAAAAAATGTTTCAAGCAGATTATTTCAAAGCCAATTCGCTTCAACGTCGATTATGTTGAAAAATCTATTATTAAATCTATAAAAGAGTTCTTTTTGTGCAAAAATATACGTTTTAAATAAAAAAATTATATTAGAAACTTAAATAAGAAAATAATGTACCCTAGTGAATAATATCTTTTATTATTACTGAACTTAAAATATAAATATTGCGTTCGATATTTTTTATATACATTTTTTGTTATTTAAATTTAATTATTATCAAATATTTTTGAAATATATGGGCTCATATAATTTCAATTACTCTCCTATATATTTTTTTAAAATAAATATTACAGCATTTATTTAGAAAATAATTATATAAGCACATAAATATATATATATGTACCAACCAAAGTCATATCCTTATAATCTCTTAACAACTTCACGGTACAGGAAAACCGGACATTATTGAGAGCAAAGTTCATGTTATATAGATATAAAATCAGTATAATTACAATTGGATAGGATGTACATCTAGTATCAGTATCGTAATTGAATATATGGGAT